>JABTXL010000001.1:14086916-14131916 GCA_025134845.1 Neodon shergylaensis
CTTCCTTCCTTCCTTCCTTCCTTCCTTCCTTCCTTCCTTCCTTCCTTTCTTCCTTTATTTCTTTTTCTTTCTTTCTCACCCAGGGTCCAATTTCCCCCCTCCTTGCCTCCCAGTCCCATTCCCCTATCCAGTCCTCTCTGTTTCAACCAACTCTCTCTTTTCTTCCATTTCTGTGCAGGAAAAGACAGGTCACCCATGGATATCAACAAAATATGGCATAGCAAGTTGCAGTAAGACTGAGAACCTCCCCATTTATTAAAGCTGGGCAAGGTGACTCAGTGTAAAATGTAGGGTCCCAAATCTAATTAAAGGGTCGGAGACAGCACCTACTCCCAATTTTAGGAGTCCCACAGAAGGGCCAAGCTACACAACTGTAAAGTATAAACAAAGGGCCTAGGTCAGTCTCATGCAGGCTCCATGGTTGGTTCAGTGTCTGTGAGTGCCTTATGAACCCAGGATAGTTGATTCTGTGGGTTTTATTTGATGTTCTTGAGCCCTCTGGCTTCTACAATCCTTTCTCCCACTCTTTGTCAGGATTCCTAGAGCTCTGCCTAATGTCTAGCTATGGGTCTCTGCATCTGTTTCCATCGGTTGCTGGAGGAAACCACTCTGATGGAAATTGGGGGTAGGCATCAATCTATGAGCATAGTAGAATATTGTCAGGCATCAGCTTGGCATTTTTCTTGCCAGTTCTGTGTGTTTGGTTCTATCCCAGGTCTCTGGGTAACACAGCTTGTGGGTCCTCGTGCTCCACGCAATGTCAGGCAGGAGTAGACTGATTCTTCTGGCATTGGTTTTTAGGCTAGACCAGTCATTCTGTAGGTACTCCAGATCCTACAGAGATGACACCAGCTGAAGATCCTAGCAATGGCAAAATGTAGCCTGAACTGTTTGTCTCCTGTTCAGTCAAGATTTCAAGCAGAGGGAATGGGAAACCAATCCAGCTACATAACCTTCTACCTACAGTCTGTCTTGTCTATGGGATGTGCTTGGTGAAGGGTAGCCTAGAGACTGAATAAGTAGCCAACTTAAGGTCACTTTTAATGAGATATCCTAATCTTTACCAAGATGTAATTCTTGTGATTTGTACACTTAAACAGAGCCTCTCATCTGGCACCTTTGAAAACTGTTGAAATCTTCATCTGCATTCTTCACCAAGTCAATATGGCAATGTTATTAAAATATATAAAATAAATAAGTTGTTTATCTCTTACTGATTTTTCTTTGATGGCTTGGATTGATTTAGAAACCATTCATTGTTTAGATTATTCAACTTAATAGAGTACCGATTTCTAAATAAGAATATGTAATAAGTAACCCTCTGAATTTCTTTGGCATTTGTTTTAAAGTGTCCTGTAGGGAGCTGTGGGAGTATACAGAAATTGGCAACTAGTGTATAGCAGGTTTATTCACCAGAGGTATGAATCTCTGATAGAAGGCCCCACTTGGAAAAACTGTGGAGTTACTGACTGTAAATGTCCAATTGCCTCTGACTGTAATTCTCTCATGGTCTGTCATATTCTTTCCCTAATAACAGCTATGGGTATTAGTCTCACTATTTGTGCATTTATCTCATGAAAATATTCCATCTACTAGGAACACATATAACACATATAGTTGTGAATGGTCAGGAATATGATTTCTGCTTAAGCTGTACAATTTTGATGACTAGGACTAATAGCATATTTTTCATTACTCAGACTCACATAGGAAAGTAATAGTATTCTTAGTCACCAAGAAAGCTAATTTTAGACTTAAAAACAAATTCAAAGAAAATTGGTTGCAACTGGAGATGAATAACCGGTTGCCCCTAGAGACAAATATACAAGATCTATTTCCAGATGTCTGTTGCTGATTCAAGGTCAGAGCTTGAAGCAACATAGCAGTCACAACTTTCTCAGCAATGGACTTTCTGCGCGTACTCCCAAACTTAGGGTTCAGCCAACTAACTGTTTATTGTTTAAGTCCTGAATTTCAATGTCACTTTCTGTCTCTGAAAGAGCTACATGCATTACCAAGTATTACTCACTGGCTGGTCAATGTGACCTCCTTTGCCTGAGATGAAGTAAAAAAAAAAGTTAGCATCAAAAACGCCTGTGCTTGCTCCTTTTTTTTCCTTAAGTTAGCATCAGATAGCATGTGTTTCTTTACTTATCTTCAGATATAAAAGTGTAACCCAAAAATAGAAAAGAGATATTTTCTATGTTCTTCACTGTTCTAAAGAGGTTCTCATTTTTGTTTTTTTAATTGATTTTTATTGAGCTCTACATTTTTCTCTGCTCCCCTCCCTGCTTCTCCCCTCCTTTTCAACCCTCTCCCAGCGTCCCCATGTTCCCAGTTTACTCAGGAGATCTTATCCTTTTCTACTTCCCATGTAGATTAGATCTATGTATGTCTCTATTAGGGTCCTCATTGTTGTCTATGTTCTCTGGGATTGTGATTTGGTTGCAGCCCTGGGAGTTGGCCTCCTGAGCTACAACAGTGTCCCTTGCTAATAATTCTTTGATTCTTTTTATTTGGGACCTCTCTTTCTTTTGGATTGTTGCATCAAGGGTCTGTTGATTTGTTTATCATCTCAAATAACAATTACTTAGATTGACTTTTTGAGACCAACATTGTAATATTTCATATATAAGATGGGACACATATTTCTGTGCCTTGTTTACTTTTTTAAACTTGACGTCAAATCCCACTCATGTTTCTTCTAACAAGAGAATTTCATTGTTTTTATGACCAAACAGTACTTAATTTTGAATATTTTCTTTACTCATGAATCTCTTGAAACACTTAGGTAAATTCTATTCCTCTACTGCTATGAATAATGCTGTGTATTTGACTGAAAAAATTAATTGCTGAGTTATGTAGTAACTCATCGTTTATAACTTTAGGGGTTTGGTTTTGTCTACAGGCACCCCTTGAGTGAATCTCTCTTAATAAACATCAAATTATTTATTTATCAAAAACCAATTTGAAAGAAATTAATAATTTTTTTTTAATGAATAAGCATTTCTGTACTGGGTTTTTTCATTTGGGCCATCAACCAGCTCCCAAATAATGACACAGCGACTTATTAGTATTAGTATTGACTGCCTGACCTAGCTTAGGCATATTTCTGGATAGTTTTAAAACCTAAATTAGCCTGTTTCTCTTTATCTAACTTTTGCCTCAGAGCTTATTACCATTGCTACTTCTGTGTATCTAACTTTCAGTCCTTCTCTATGTCTGGCTTATTGGTGCCTTCCTGGCTTCTGACACCAAGCATGTCCTTCCCTTTCTCCCTCATTCTCTTTTCCTTCTCTTTCTTCTTTCCTCAGCCTAGATTTCTCCTCTTCTTTATTCTCTCTGCCTCTTAACCCCGCCTAACCTTTCTCCTGCCTTCCTATTACCGTTCAGCTCTTTATTAGACCAATCAGTTACCCAATGCAGGCAAGATGAAACAGGTGCAACATATCCATGCAAACACACATTCTTACATCACTAAATGCAGCATCAACCAAATTAACAAACCTTTACCACTTAAAGTAATATTCTGCGGTATATACGAATGTAACACATTCTTTCCTAGTTATAATATTTTATAGCAAATTTATTTTCAAGTGAACACAAAACAGACACCAGGATAAGTCATGTTCATATCTACATGTCTCATAATTAAATTAAATAGTTAAAATTATACAAATTTTTTTCTCTGAATATACCTAACTTAGCTAGAGATAAATAACAGAAATCTATCTGGGAAATCTACAATTATTTAAAAATTAAACAGAGTTCTTCTAAATAACATATAGGTAAAAGCAAATTCAGAAGATAAATTCAATTTGTTTCACCTTAATATTGTAACTGTAATTCTTACTTGATAACTGTTTTGTTATATGTAATTTTACTGTTAAAGTTAAAGCCTTTCTTTTTTGTTTAAACAGAAAAAGGGGAAATGATGGAGGTGGGTCTTGTATCTTATCTGTTGCTTTCATTGGTTAACTAATAAAGAAACTGCCTAGGCCCATTTCATAGGCCAACCCTTAGGTGGGTGGAGTAAACAGAACAGGATTGGGGGAGAAAGAAGCTGAGTCAGAGAGTCGCCATGATGCTCCCAAGCCAGCCAGACGCAGGTTAAGATCCTCCCTGGTAAGCGCACCTCGTGGTGCTGCATAGATTATTAGAAATGGGTTAAGAGGCTAAAACTAATGGGCCAGGCAGTCTTTAAATGAAAAAAAAATATTTTTTGGGGACTATCATATGTGAGTGAATGTTTTTGTATATCACCAAATTTGCACATGTGTACATAACTTACTGAGTCATTCAGCATTGTTCATATGTACATCTGCCTAGGGCTAATCATTTGGGATTGGCCAACCTGTGCATGACCTCATCACTGAGAGAAACTTATTCTATCTCTGTAGCTCCTCAGATAGGGTTAGGAAATTGAGAACTTCTCCCGGTCCATGTTGGCATGTGAACTACTGTCATTATTCGACTTTTCTTCAGACAACCATATTGCTGAGATGCTTTTAGACTTTTTTAGAAATTTCCACACTATAATGACTGAACTAATTTATATTTCCACAACAGGAGATAAATGTTTCCCATTTTCTATATCCTCATCAGAACTTATTTCTTTAGTCTTTTAAAATGTTATCCATTTTATTTTGGTATGATGCCTTATTAGATTGCAGTTTTGATTTTAGTGTTTCTGATATTTGTAATGTTGGACATTTTTCATGTACCTACCAAGTGAATGAGTTATACTGATCAATGTCTGTGAAGTCAGGATATCAATCTGATGTCCGAGAAGTATGTGTAGAATTAGTTGAAGATGTGTTACATTTATTTATGCTGTGCAACATTTGTTTAATGATGCAAAGATATTTTGCATCCTTTTATGTTGCATTTGTTTAATTACATGAAGCTGTATTATTTTACTTATCTAAAAAACCTGATTGGTCCAAAAAAGAGCTAAATGGCCAATAGCTAGGTAAGAAAAGGATAGGGAGGGCAGTCAGGCAGAGAAAATAATAACAATAAAGTTCTAGGGAGAGAAGATGGAGGAATGAGAAAAGGAGGAGGAGAAGAGAACATTAGGGGCCAGCTACCCAGCTATGTAGCAAACCATAGAGTAAGAAGTCAAGAAATGTATATAGAATAGAGAAAGATAAAAGCCAGAGGCAAGAGGTAGATGGGATAATTTAAGGTAAATTGGCTAGAAATAAATCAAGTTAAGAGTATGAATTCATAAGTTAAGAATAATCCTCCTTGTCATTTATTTGGAAGCTGTGTGTTGGCCCCCCAAAGAGTAATGAGTAAAAGCAACCAACAACAGAAGTAGTCTGAAGATTTTTCTTTGTATTTCTCAGATTTTTTTATGCATTCTCTTTGTCACCTTTTTTGTGTAGCATTGTTTAGTTTGATACAATCTGATGTGTTTACCCATGGTTCTCCTTCTTTTGTCTTGCTCCTTTATAAAATAATCACAAATCACTGTAGAGTTTCCCTGAATAGACTTATGTCTTATGCTTTAATTTTTAATGGCTTTGTGATTGACTTCTAAAATTTGTAAAAAGTGTCTATAATTTGTAAGAGCTACAACTTATATTCATGATGTCACATGTAGAAATTTAGTTTTCTCAGAAATATTTACTGAAGATTCTCCTAAATTCAAATGCTATGCCATAAAAATACTTGAAATATACATTGAAGAAGGGGAATATTGCATATTAACTCAAATTTAAAGAATGTAAAAACACTCCAAAATGAAATAATGAAATAATATTAAAATAGAACTTTATTTCCTATTTGACAGTGTTTCAATTATATGACTTATTTAAAGTTAAAAAATATTTATAAACATTATATACATAAGTATATCTTGTTGCTCCTTTCTATAAAAATGTTATGACTATTTTCTAAATGTATATTTACTATATATAATACAAATTTGAGGAATGTATGAATCAGAATAGATGATTCTTATTCTATTAAATATATTTACATATAAAATTTCTGTCTTCCATTTAAAGATATTATTACTGTCTATATGTCTGTTATAGTTTTAAATAATAATACAAAAGTCATTAAGCATAAAGGGCTGTGAGCCAGGCAGTGGTGGCGCAGGCCTTTAAGCCTAGCACTCAGGAGGCAGAGGCATGAGAACCTCTGTGAGTTCAAGGCCAGATTGATCTACGTGAGCTATTTCCCTGACAGGCCCCAAAGCTACAGAGAAATTCTGTCTTGAAAAATAAGTAAGTAAGTCAATAAATAAATAAATAAATAAAGTGCTGTCAATTTGTTTGCACATATTATTATTTAATAGCTGAGAGAAAATAACCAAGAAAGAAATGGTATAAATATTAAAATGCAATATACATTGCCATAATAGCCTTCAAGTTTTTCAACTGATTTACATTAACTATGGAGAATATATTGAATATGTTCATGTATTTAAACACTTGGTTAAGAGTTTATGGAACTGTTTGAGTAATTTTAATAGATGCAGACTTTCTTGGGTCAGTATATCCCGAGGGGTGGGGTTTGAATTTTCAAAAGATTCTTCCCATTCTCAGTGTACTTAATATTTCCCCTAACGGCTTCTCTCTGGGTTCCAGACACACGCACACACATTTGTACATAAACTTATACATACATGAGTATAAAAACAGGTATTCACACATGCACACACACCTTATGCTAGACACACCCAGTCTGCATCATAGTAATGTGTCTTTTGGTCCTCGTGAGCCATCAGCATACTTTGGAGATCATCTTCAGATATTGTTTCAAAATGAAAAAAAAAAACTCATATACCATGGAATATATAAGAAAAATGTAGGTAGGAGAGTCAAAGTGTGTCAGGACTATATTCATTCTGACATGATGGCTTCGTGGAGAAAGAGTTGAAGACGGCAACCATACTCCTAACTGCATGCTGTAGCACTGGAATTCTGAAACTATATGAAAGAGTTAGAGAAGAAAGAAGTGACGGAGAACAAGGAAAGTTCTGATGAAGATCTAAACATAAATCCCCAATGCAAGTAGAAATGTGCATATCACCTGACTCCAGTTTTCTAAGGAATTTTTTTTTCTTTCTTGTCATCAAAAAGTCATCCTTATTCAGGAGAACTGCTCTGAATAAGACATGTGTGTCACATTCATGATTCACAGCAGCTGCAGAAGATCAAGCACATGAAAACTTCAAAAGGGACAGTGGAGCCCTCAAGGCCTCACCTCTAACTGAATGGATACTGTCAGCTAATGGCTGCTGTACAAGGAAAAGTCATTTTCTTTTAATCTTTTGTCACCTCTAGGTTGTCCATTCTCCAATCACACTCAGGTGCATACAAGCAGCCATAACTGAATATTGAAAAAATTAAAAGGAATTAAAGTTGAGTATGAAAATATTGGCATCACAGGGGAAATGAAAGGGAACAGGGAGTAGATATGATGATAGTATATTGCCTACATTTGTGACTTCCCAAATAAGAAGCTAAGAAGCTTATTATACTGATAATATAAATACCAGCTTCATATACAAGTATAGGAAAATATGCCTATTATTTAGTAAAATTAATTCTGATTCATATATATATATATATATATATATATATATATATATTTAAGAGGGTTTAGGGAAAACAAATATAGTAACTTATGCAATAAAACTACCTAAGTAAGATAAACTCAAATAAAAAAAAGGTTACATTTGTAAACAGAAAAGATTCATAATTTTAAAAATGAAGACAGAAAGCAGGATATCATTTGCAAAACAAAAATTTTAAAAAGTAAAATGAATTAACATGAGATGGATTTGTATAATGTGAAAATATCTATTAGTGTAGGATTTAAAATAATATTAAGCATTGTTAATATAATTAATATCTAAAAAATTAGAGTAGCATGACCAAATAATTAAATATTCATCTCTAAAACCAATTTTATATTAACAAAATTAATCCCACAAATAGAAACAGAGTTGTAAAACTTACAGTAAAATATGAACAAGTGGAACACTTTGAGAAAAATTAGTTTATTTATCAGCTAATGAATACAGTCTTTAACTGGTATCCAGAAAGAATAAGTGAGGAAAAACTTTAGACAATACTGTAAAGAATGAATTGCAAAGAATTTAAATGATATTCTAAAAGAAGTGATAATGTGCACTGAAATAATATCATAAGACTAATAAACCATTTATTTTTATTATACATGTATATATTTGTGAAAAAAACTAAACATAAATAGGTTGGTAGAACTATAGCACTAAGATATACTTGTCAATTCTTAACATAACAATAGTACAAAAGACCCACATATATATTTTATTTATATGTTATAGTTAATGATATAAAATTTTGCATAAAAAGACTAGGTATTATAAGTAACCATATATACAATATTTTATTTGTCTGATGTTAGGGATGTAGCTTGAAACTCCTAAAACCTGAATCACACTAAAAATATATGTGACTATAACTCATCATATATCCATCTCAAAATATAATTCTACAAAGATCTCTTTCATTTATGCCTAATTTCATATTTTTAAGAACTCTGTTTAGACATGAACCCAATTTTTAATTTTGTTGTTTTCTTGATTTTCAGATTTTTATTTTCGTTTTATTTTTAGTTGTTTATATATTTAAGATGCTAAGCCACATTAGAGTTATAATTGGTTAAGATCTTTTCTCATTCTGTAGCCCTGATATTTTGCCCAAGTAATGTTGTCCTTTGTCATAGAAAAGCTTTTCAGCTTTATAAGGTACCATTTATTAATTGTTGCTTAGGAAGTCTTCCTGTCTAATGATTTTAAGTTAGTTCATCACTGAATTTCCCTCCTGGTGCTATTCTGTCTTTCTGTCTTTTATTTCTCTCATATCTCTGTTCTTTCTGCTTAATAATTATGTTTCTCACACTCTTACCCTGGAATGTGCAAAACCTGTCAATGCTGGATGCTAACAGATGTCACTACAAAATGTGGCTTATGATAGGCTAAATACATTCAAATGACAGGATTCAGATTCCACTATCTAGTCCCCATAAACTTGTAACAATATCATAATGAAAGGCAAATTTAGTCCAACTTCAAAAATCCCCATAATCTATAATAGTCTCAGACTTGTTCAAAAGTCAAAAGTCTCTTCTGAAACTCACACAATCTCTTAACACTGTAAAATCAAAATCAAAAGGCAGATCACAAATAATGACACAGGATATATATTGCTATTCCAAAATGTAGGGAAGGGAGAATAATGAGGAAATATCAGGCCAAAGCAAGACTGAAAACCTGCTGGGCAAACTATAAACTCTATATCTTCATGTCTGATGTCAAAATGTTCTTCAAATTTCCAACTCTGTTCAGCTTTGTTGATTCCAACATGTTTCTTCTTCTTGGACTGGTTCCACTCCCTGTTAGCAATTTTCCTCGGCAGTTATCCCATGACTTCGTCATCACTAACATCTTGGGTTCTCCAAGGCAATCTGGGCTTCAATTTCAGTGCTTCATGTAATGACCCCTGTACTAGGCCTCCATTCACTGACAACCCTGACACATGCCGGACCATTCTGTAACATTGGAGGGAAATTCCATAACTCCTTCCATCTATCCTTAATTCTTAAGCCAGAACCATGCGCAGAGGATGACAAGCTCTGCTGCTTACTGTGGCTGGAACATAGTCCTCCTCATTCAATTACATCTTCTTCAGCTTTCTGTACTTCACTGCCTAAGACTGACTGTCCTGAAACTTGCTCTTTAGACCAGGCTGACTTTGAACTCAAATATCCTCCAGCCTCTGCCTTCCCAGTGCTGGGATAGAAGGTATGCCCCCTCCACACCCTACTCTAAGCTTTTCTTTTGTTCCTTTTAACAAGGTAGAAATTTACCTGGGTGAGAATCTTTCCCTGAGCTCACCACTTCTTACATCTCATTTCTTAATTCCTTTATCTCCTTGAACACAAGACTTAGCTCCATTCCACTTCCTGGTACTCTTTTTCTCCTCAAAATTTACATTTTGCAATTTTCCCTTCTCAGCTTGCTCCTTTTCATTATAAATTTTTATTAAAATAACCACTAATAACCATACTACAGAGTCTATACTAGGCTGTGTGGATATCTCTTTTGTCAGTAAAATTAATCTAAATCTCTTCACTTGAGCCTTAGAAAAGGGAAAAAGGCAGATACCTTCTTTACTATATTTTCACAAAAAAAAAATTTCTAGGTCACATATTAATGTTCTCCTCTGAAACCTCTTGAATAAATTCCCCTAGCTTCATCAAGTCACACTCAGCATCACTGTCTTCCATGTTCCTACTAGTATGGCAAATTAAGCAGCACTTAATGCTTAATTTATAGTCCTAAAGCCTATTATAGCTATACCCCATTCTCTGGGACCAACTTCTGTCTTATTTAGGGTTTTTACTGTTGTGAAGAGATACCATGAGCATGACAACTGATAAAATCATTTCATTGTGGTAGTAGCTTACAATTTTAGAAGTTTAATCTATTATCATCATATTCAAGCAACCACACCTTTATTTCATTCAGCTGTCTTATTTCTTAGACTTCAAGTGTTATATTGAACAGGTATGGAGTAAGTGGATATTTGACTTTCAGTTTATTTTAGTTGAAATTATTTGGGGTTCATTCTGCTTCAGTAAACATAAGTTGTGGGCTTCTTTTAAATTGCATTTTTGAGATATATCCCCTGTATTTCTAGTTCTTCAAGACAACTTTATTAATGGCAACACTGCTTGGCCAATGGCTCAGGCATAATCCTAGCTATCTCTTACACCTCAAATTAAACCATTTCTATTATTTTATAATTTATCATGAGGTTTGTGGTTTGTTATCTCATATCTTGCTTCTGGGTTGCTACATGGAAACTGCCTGACTCTGTCTTCTTTCTCCCTGCATTCACTTTATTTTTTCCACCTAGCTATATTCTGCCCTGCCAAAGCAGCTTCTTTATTAACCAATAGTACTAAAACATATTTATAGCATACAGAGGGGAATCCCATATCATGGTCCAGCACTGCACTATATATATACAACTTACCAAAGTGAAAGCAAGATCAAATCAGCAATTTGAACAGACCCATACCCTACAAAGAAATTAAAGCATTATATAGGAGACTCCTAATCTTTTTTTAGCAACTGTCTAAATTTCTGCATTTTAGTCTTAAACTGATTTAAGCTATTCTATCTCTATTTCAAAGTTGTCTTACATGCAATGTAATTTAAAAGATAATGTTAAAAGGCAAATAAGTAATCACACTCATTATTTTCTCTCTTTCGATACTTTTTGAAAAAAGAAACATTGATTGTAGTATGATTTCCCCTGTTTGTTTGCTTGTTTGTTTCTTTAAATATTTTTAATATTCATCCATTCACTGTTTTGATCTCAGGTGAATTTTCTCAAATCTTTTACATCAGCACAAATTCTGAAGTGCTTGACCTACAGAGGTTATACCCAAATCTGTTCATTAATCACATACAATATTTAATTAATGTTGTTCTCAATATGATTCCAAATAGTCTAATGAGGGCAGCCCTTTGCATTGATGAGGAGATTGTCATCCAATGTATTAGGCACAGCTCAGTGAACAAATTAGACTTTTACTTTGATACACCACTTTATTTCTTTATACATTTCAGTACTTATATTCCTACCTGGCTCAGAGTAGCAATTCAGGCTCAGAAAAGTGTATTTCTGATTGCATAATGCAGAGTTTTAAGGCACAAGTCTCCAGCAGTCTTCTCACCCATGATCTGTGAATGTAAGTGTAATAGGGTGTTATTCAGAGACATGCTCACTTCATTCTATGTCAGTAATACATTTTATAGTGTTTTTATTTTTTCTTATTTAAAAACATTGCCTTTAAATAGCACATAATTTCATTTGTTATCTCTCTGAGACTACTAAAGTTATTCAAAAAGAATCACATTTGGAATAATATTTACAGTTGTCTTTGTGTTATATGATCTAATATTTGTAGTTTATGAAACAATTTAAAATATCTAATATCTACTTCTTTTTTTTTAATTGAGAAAAAGAAAAAAGTTTCCACCTCCCCCCAACCCCAACCTCCCATTTCCCTCCCCCTCCTCCCACCCTTCTCCCCCTCCCCCCACTCCTCTCACCCTCTCTCTCCAGTCCAAAGAGTAGTCAGGGTTCCCTTCCCTGTGGAAAGTCCAAGGTCCTCCCCCCTCCGTCCATGTCTAGGAAGGTGAACATCCAAACTGGCTAGGCTCCCACAAAGCCAGAACTTGAAGTAGGATCAAAACCCAGGGCCATTGTCCTTGGCTTCTCATCAGCCCCCATTGTTCGCCATGTTCAGAGAGTCCTGTTTTATCCCATGCTTCTTCCGTCACAGTCCAGCTGGCCTTGGTGAGCTCCCAATAGATCAGCCACACTGTCTCAGTGGTTGGGTGCACCCCTCGTGGTCCTGACTTCCTTGCTCATGTTCTCCCTCCTTCCGCTCCTCATTGGGAACTTGGGAGCTCAGTCCGGTGCTCCTGTGTGGGTCTCTGTGACTATCTCCATCCATCTCCTGATGAAGGTTCTATGGTGATATGCAAGATAATCATCAAAACTCAAGTCCAAATGGATCAAAGACCTCAATATCAGTCCGAACACACTGAACCTGACAGAAGAGAAAGTGGGAACCACCCTACAACAAATGGGCACAGGAGATCGCTTTCTATGTATAACCCCAGCAGCACAGACATTAAGGGCAGCATTGAATAAATGGGACCTACTAAAACTGAGAAGCTTCTGTAAAGCAAAAGACACTGTCACAAAGACAAAAAGACAACCTACTGGCTGGGAGAAGATCTTCACCAACCCTGCAACAGAAAAAGGACTGATCTCCAAAATTTATAGAGAACTCAAGAAACTAGACTTCAAAATGCTAATTAACCCAATTAAAAAATGGGGCACTGAACTGAACAGAGAATTCTCAACAGAAGAAGTTCAAATGGCCAAAAGACACTTAAGGTCATGCTCAACCTCCTTAGTGATTAGGGAGATGCAAATCAAAACAACTTTGAGATATCATCTTACACCTGTCAGAATGGCTAAAATCAAAAACACTAATATCTACTTCTTATTTATCAGTCACTAAATTTGGGACAAGAGAAATGGGACAAATTGTTTTCTCTGTATCAGAGAAACACCATGAAGTTTCCCTAAATAGAAATTTTGTTTGCAATTAGAGGTAATATCAATCAAAGGTAAGCATAAGCTAACAGTGATTCCAAATGCAGTCTCCCAGGAAACTAATAGGATTCGAATTACTATCAAGGGCCATCAAAAAACTGATTTAATTCTAGTTTGAAAGCAGTACCTAGGTAATCAGAGGTATGGGTGTTGGTCTACCTCATAAAATGACTGAATGAGGAATGTAGGTATGTGGAGGGACACTATGCCCTAAGTTACTAACAAGTAGAGTTTATATAATGTGGTTAATCATGTTAAGGAATTCTATTTAATCATTAATTATCCATTAAATGAGTTAAACAGATACTTGAGTGGATGTTCATGGCAGTTAAGACATGCTGATCTTATCCAGCTTTATTCTCTAATATTGTTATACTTACTTTCTTCATTAAATACTAAAATCTAATACTAAATGCATTAGTATTTCCATTTTTGTTTTCTATATCTTTTAAGTGTGTTCATACACACACATACACATACACACAACCAAAGCCGCATTATTATAAATAACAACAGTGATCTAATAATGTTCATCAGGTTCTCAGGCTTTCTGGAACACAGGTAGCCACTATTGGACTGTGCAGTCTAGATGATATAAGCTAACTTAACAAATTCCCTTAATAATGTATATCCATTGTATTGGTTTTGTTTATCTGGAGAACCCTAGTGAATAGATTTAAAAATTCTAATTACAGTATAGCAAGCATATTTATATAAAAATTCTGTGAGTACATTTATTTTACATGAATCATTTAGCAGAGTTCATAAGTAAGAATGTACTTCATTTTTTCATTTTTAATCTTTAAGTCATAGTTTTTATTAATTGTTTAATCACTTTACACTTGCTAAATAATACCCACTTAACTTTTTCAATCAGGCTTAATTTTTAATTATTTTAACTGTTTCATCAGCAGAAAATATATGGATTAGTAGATACTAAATAGTTTTCTGATACATTCATATATTATGTGATGCTTTAAAAGCTTAAATTTTTTAAATCAAATGTATACCAAATTTACCAAAAAATCAACCAAATTTTTTTTCTGTCTTGAAATATTCCATGTTCTATTTTGAACTTTAATCAGACTACTGTGAGAAGGAAGGCAAAGATACCTTACTTCTGACACTTTTTAAAAACTTTTTTTTATTATTTCATTAAAATATAATTACTTCATCCACTCCCCTGTCCTACTACCACACCTATGCCTGCCACTCCTCCTACCTTCCCAAGATCATAGTCTCCTCCTATCTAATTATTGCTCTTACATATTCATACAAGGTAACAAACATACAAATGCAATCTGGTAAGCTCATTTAATATTTCCGTATACATATTTCTAGGACACACAGCTTGGTATTAAACAACCAATAAGGGAGCTCATCTCTCAGAAGACTAATTCTTCCTCTTTTGATATATATACATCAAAATATATATATTGTAGCTCTCCAACTCAGGGACGGGCCCTATGAGATTTTCCTATCTACTTTTGGAATTCAAATAGTGTGATACTTGCTAAAGTCTTGCTTAGGCGGTCATGTTATTGATATTTTATGAAGGTAGCTTCTCTACAATATCTAAGAGGTTCAGTCTTACCTAATACTCCTTTATCAAGTGGTTATTTCAATCTTTCCATTGCTATTTTCTGTGATGTCACATTAGTATGAGGTAAAGAAGTTTCATTGTAAACATATTGGCTGAGAATGGGCATTCCACGGTCATTTCTTTTATCTTGTTTTAACTGGTTGGAGATTTCTTTGATGATTTACTTCTACTGTAAAAAAAAATGCTTTGCCAGGTGGTGCAGCACATGCCTTTAATCCCTGAACACGGAAGGCAGAGGCAGGTGGATCTCTGTGAGTTTGAGGCCAGCCTGTTCTACAAGAGCTATATCCAGGACAGGCTCGAAAACTATACAGAGAAATCTTGTCTCGAAAAACCGAAGGGGAAAAAAAAAAGAAGAAAAAAAAGAAGAAAAAAAAGAACTTTGAGCAGAGCTTAGGTTTACAATTACTGTGGGTATAAGAATGAATAATGAGATTGCAGCTAGGAATTATATTGGTTTGGGAAAGTGTCTAGAGTGTGATCCTTTGTGAAACACGATTTCAAGTATTTACAATTCAAGGTATTATTTCCCTCTTGTTAACTGAGACTTGCCTCCAGTTAGATGAATGCGGGTTAACAGAAAGTGTAAGTGCCACTATTGTACCTTTAGGGATATTTCGGATGCTCTAAATTGCTGTGGTTGATAGGTAACCTGTTGGTGTAGGACCATAATGAATTTCTTCCTTTAGTAGCTTGCTCATAAACCTCAAGTTCTATGAATGCTGGTCCTCAGGCAGAAGGCTTTTTGAGACAGTTCAGCTTCAAATCTTTTGTGTGTCCGAGTCTTTTCAAACTATGAGTATCCAGTGAACAGTCTTTCCACATTTATCTCCTCATAATGTTGGGAAACAATATTCTACACTTTTAATCAAAAGGAAAACTTTATTTTTATTTTACGTAAGAGTGTAACCAAGTAGTTCTTATTTTTCTTTTATTTGTTTCAGTTCATATAACAGTCTCCATTTTGTTCCTTGTAAATTCGAATGTCAGAATTCCATGCTTTTTTTCCTTTTCTTTTTATTATTGTTATTATTACAAATTTCTACCTCCTCCCCTCCTCCCATTTCCCTCCCCCAATCTCCCTTCCCCTCCTTCTCCAGTCCAAGAGCCCTCAGGGTTCCCTGCCCTGTGGGAAGTCCAAGGTCCTCCCCTCTTCATCCAGGTCTAGGAAGGCTCAAGAACTCACAGAACCTTAAACAAGAACAGAGCAAACATGTTCTGAAACAGACTCTGCATATATATTACAGCTTTCTGCTTAGTACTTATGTGGGATTCCTGAGTGAATAAGTGTGCCTCTGATTCTTCTTCCTATTCATTGGGTTCTTTTCCTTCTGTTGGATTACCTGGCCCAGGCCCAAATGATTGTTTTTGTGTTATCATACCATTTTATTTTGTCAAGTTTAGTTATTATTTCTTAAATATATTTGTCTTCAAGATCTGATACTTTGTTGTGCATATGATATAAACCATGTTTGAGATTTTTCCTCCAAATATTTGACTTTGTTACTTCTTTTTTTCTAGTTTACATCATTTGCTATTCATGAACTATCCTATCTCTTTACCAATTATTATATTCATATCTTGAATTATTTTCAAACTTTCACCCAACTGATTGTGCATTTGCAGTTGTCACTCAGACATTCATTCATATCTTCTGTGAAGTCCTTGAACACATTTATAATTGTTTTCATGAAGTGTTTGCCTTATGTATCAGTGAAGTTGTTTTATTCAGGGGATGTCACTATATGGTACTGCTGTCTGCAGTAGTCCTATTGTCTTGATTATTTGTATTTGTTGTGATGTTATGATGTAATCTATACTTTCTGAAGTTATATAGCCATGTAGTAGGTGATGTGGCTGATAGTTGAGCAGATGGGTATACTATCAGTGAGGTACTGCATAAGGTTCCTGTTAGACTCAAGTCAGTCATGGAGATCAGCAGTTGGTAGATGTTTTATATTCAGGTGGGAATTCGTGTAGGATGAGGTCCTCTCTAACTGGGTTTCCAAGTTGGATTCCACATAGTACTAGTTCAGCCTGGTAGATAGAGTGGTTTATAGACAGACAGATATGGTAAGCAGCTCTGGTGACTTTTATGTGATTATTACTTTTAAGGATTTACTTGTTAGGCTAAGATGTACAAAATGACCTACTGCTGCTTCATTAAGATACCAGCAAATACATTTCTTGTTTTAATCTGTAACCTGGTCATCTCCAAGGTGTTAACAGAGGAAACACTAATGAGTAGGCAAATTTCTGTTTTAGAAAACTGTGTGCATGTTCTTTAAATTGATCCATTTGACGTTTTTTATTATAAAACCCTGAGTAAACAATAAAGAAACAAGTGAACCACATAAGTCCCAATTAAAACACTGTTGTGGTTTGTGAAACAAGAATTAAGTCTAAGATTTAGACTTAATTTTACATTTGTTTATCTTATTTTAGACTAGGTTAGAGTAGGTCGTTGGGCAAAATAGAAGTATGTGACATTTAATAAAGTGTGTACTAATTTTGTCATGAACTCATTTAATTATAACTGTCACTTGTGAACAAAACTGAAGGCAGCTGAGGAGATACTAGACATTAGATGAAGTAATCTGGAACTCCAATGTAAGTGACTGGCAGCAATTTAATAAGCCTAGAAAGGAAACATATATAAACCATATGTTTAATTTGAAATATTGCACATCAAAGGACTCCTTATTTTTTTCCTGTCACAGTAGAACTAGTTTTAACACAGTCTAGAAATTGGTTTACAGACTTTCCTTATATTCAGAGACATGAGAACAGAGATTGTGACCATGTGGCTGCATCTAGCTATAGCCCTTTGCCTGCCATAGATGATTTAGCAGCCTCTGCATAGAAAGAGTCAAGACATTTTGATTCTGTGTTTAGCAAAAGTAGTTTGGAACAGTTTAAATGAGGGACCTTTATTTTTAGAAACCATGACTCTTTTTTATATTTTCTCTTCTTTCCAGCTGGCGAGTGACTCTGCTTTGCTTCAAATCAGGTGCCTGTCTAGATGAAAGCCAAAACTTCAAGAATTAGGTGGAGATAACATTCACTATTCCAAATTCTTAAATGTCAAATCTCTACTAAAGACAAGGGCAATTTAGGTTAAAATGCATGTGCAAATTTGCCAGCATTTGTGTATGTGCACATGTATGTATGAGTATATGTATGTAATGGAATAGAGGTGTTGCTGTAAATCATAGAGCCAAAGTATTATATTGTTCTCAAGTCACATGTGGTTAACTTTAATAGAGAAGTCACTCCTATTATGCAGCAGTATTTTCCAATTGTTATCCACATATACTTATTGTTCAAGAGTTTTCAGAAGTGAGAGCTTTTCAAAGCTTAATATGCACATACATTCAAAAAATGACATGTTCATTAGCAATTGGAGTCTAAGGAAAGATTTGTAGTTTTCTCCATTGAAGGAGTTTTATAAGTAATGAATGATAATTACAGTGTTTCTGTTTTTTTTAATCTAAATTTACTGAACATGGATTTTGTTTAAGTCCTTTACATAGTACAAAGGTCCTTAGACTCAGACTACTATGTTTCCTATGCATTATTTATGTAATTTTTCCAACCTTGGTTCCTCTCATTTACTTTATGTGAAACTAATAGTTTATAATAGGTAACTTATGGATTGAGGATGAGTAAATAAATCTTTACATCCAGTAGTTTTTAGGAAAGCATTTGGTATATGCTACATCAGACCTATCATTATAAGTAGTCAATACAATATTTAGTAAAGGTTGCCTAATGGTGCTATTATTAGAGCTAAGCCTCATGACAACGTGTGCATGAACAATTTCAATGATAGTGTCCATATAATGAAAATAATAATTGATAGTACTAAATTATTCCTTCCAGTTCATCAGAGATTTTTAAGTGATAAAACAGGAAAGCATGCTGTCATACTGGGCTTTTCCCAACACAAATATCTACATTTCTCTTCAGTCTGTTTATAGCACAGACATGTGTTTTGAGTCATGAAGTACTGGGATTGTGTAACCAAGGGTTAAAAACACAAGATACTGCCTAAATACTTTCTAATGACAGGTAAGTTAATAAATTAAAAATAATAGGTTAACATTGATAAGTCGTATAAGAGTAACTTTGAGTTCTTTTTGTGATGAGCAAGAATATAATATATAACAGAGAGTGCTCCAGGCAGAATCAGAGAAATAGAATACAGTGATTTAGTTTGACAGTTTTAACTGAAATCACTAAAAGCAATGTCTAGTAATGTATGTTTACTAAGCAGTTTTGCTGTTTCAGTTAACCAAGGATATTTGACACAGAGACCTATAGTTATTGATAACATATCAAATTTACTTATATTTTCCATCTGAAATACCAACCAAATACCAAATTAGTTTAATTTTTGCAATCTTGACAAATATCAGCCGAGGTCATAAAACTTATTCATCAATATCTTAAATATGATTTATAATACAAAGTTTTGTGTCATCAAAGATTGGTCATGAAGTTTAAATTTCTTGAAAATCGACATAGGCTTGGGATAAAAAAACAAGAATATAGATAGATATAATAGGAAGTAAATGGTTTTTAAAAAGGTAAAGTCTTTAAAGAGACAGAGTGCAGAGAGTCATTGATTAAAAGAAATAAAGAAAAATAAGCCACGTAAAAATGGAAAATTTACAGAGAGTCTGGATTATGTATATTATTGTGTTTTCTTTTGAAGAAGTCTCATGCTGTGCTTAATAAGAAGTTTTGTCTTAATTAGGGTTTAAATTGATGTGAAAAGACATCATGACTGTGGCAACTCTTATAAAGGAAAACATTTAATGGGATGGGCTTGCTTACTGTTCTGAGATTCCATCCATTATCATCGTGGTGTGACAGGGCAGCATGCAGGCAGACATGGTGCTGCAGAAGTAAATGAGAGTCATACATCTTGAAGGCAACACAAAGGGGTTTGTAACACTGGGAGTAGCTTGAGCATGGGAAACTTCATAGCCCACCCCCACAGTGATATACTTCCTCCAACAAGGCCACACTTACTGTAACAGTGTCACATCTCCTAATAGTGCTGTACCATTTTAGTGACCATTTTCTTTCAAACTACCACAGTGATGTATTATTTGTTTGGGTGAAATGTTCTGTAAATATGTTAGGTCCATTTGGTTTATAACATCAGTTAGCATCAGCAATTATATTAAGTTTATAATTTAATGATCTATTTTTTGGTGAGAGTGGAGTATTAAGGGCTCCTACAATTAATGTGTGAGGTTGAATATTTCATTAAGCTGTTTCTTCCATGAACTTGGGTTTGGTATACAGATGGTAAGAGCTACAATATCTTCTGAGTGGTTTTCCTTTGATACTTAGGGTCGTTTCCTATCTCTTTTGGTTTATTTTGTTTGATATCTACTTTGTTAGATATTAAAATAGCTACATAAGCTTGCTACTTTGGTCCTTTTATTCTTAGGTGATGCCTATCCTTGGTGTTAAAGTCTGTTTATGGATGCAGTAGGAGAAGGTTTCCTGTTTTTCCATCCATTCTGTTAGTCTGCATCTTTCTATTGGGAAATTTGGACAATTGTTCTTGAGAAATATCAGAGAGCTATATGAGCAGTGTTTCTTGATTCCTGTTATGTTGTTGCTATTGCTATTGTTTGTGGTGTTGTGGTAGAGGTGTGTGTGCTTCCACACTTTTGATTTGCTGGTCTGGGGTTATTCATTTTTCATGTTTTCTTGGGTGTGATTAATCTCTTTAGTCTACATTCTTCCTTATAGTTTCTTCTCTAGAACTGGATTTGTACATGAATATTACTTAAATTTGACTCTATTATGGGTTTTGTACTTTTTTCTAATTTGCAATTAAAAGTTCTCCTAGGAATAATAGTCTGGGGTGGCATCTTTGGTTTCTTAAGAGTCTGCTGCACATCTGTCCAGATCTCACTTTCTTTTAGAGTCTCCATTGAGAAATCTGGTATTATTCCAATACATCTTCCATTATATGTTACTTAGTCTTTTTCTCATGCAGTTTTAATATCTGTTCTTTGTTCTATATATCTAATGTGTGATTACTATTTTTCAAAGGAATGTTTTTGTTTCAGTCAATTTGGTGTTCTCTATGTCACTTGTACCTTGATAGGCTTCTCTTTATTTAGGTTTAGGGGAATTTTCTTCTATGATTCTGTTGAAAATACTTTTTGGAACTTTGACCTAGGTTTCATCTTCCTACTCTATCATTATTATTATTTTTATTACTATTATTATTATTATTATTAGATTTGGTCTTTTCATTGTGTGCTAGATTTCCTGGAATTCTTGTGTCAGGATCTTTTTATATTTAACATTTTCCTTGACTGAAATATTCATTTCTTCTATCATGTCTTCAGTGCCTGAGATTTTCTCTTCTGTCTCTTGAATTCTTTGATGAGATCTATTTCTTAGGTTCCCGTTTGGGTTCCTAACATTGTCATTTCCAGATTCCCCCAGTTTAGGTTTTTCTTATTAATGAAATTTACATTTTCACAATGTTGTGGGATGGGTTAAAGCAAGAACTTCGGGAGGGGGATTGCAGAAGAAGATCTATGTGATTTGCTGGATATAAGAATAGGGAAGATGTGGAGACTAGAAAAGTTGGTCTCCTACAGAAAGAGCTTTGAGACTGGGGATTGGATTTGGAAGAGAGGATGGAAAGGTGAAAATCTACAGTTAGCCTTTCTTCTTCCCTGGCCAGAGACTTTTTTTCTTACATGTTAGGAAATTTAATTTTAAGAAAAAATACAAACTTTTAAATAACTGGTAGTTCTCTTCAAATACATAGTATGTCAATAATAACCACAGACCAGCAAGCCTTCATAAAGTTGAAAAACAGGAGTGTTTTGAAAAGGCTGATGGTCACACATGACTATTTATGTTGTAACAACATATGGTCTTTACTTAATTTATGTTACCATAAAAGTGCCGGAAATTTTTAGTTTTTATTTTTATTGAAAACAGATATTGAAAACAGATTCTTCTCTCATACAATATATCAAAACCACAGTTTCTCCTCCCTCCATTCCTGTTACCCTCTCAACCTCCTGTCTCCCTTCCATTTTATTTTCAGAAAAGAACAGGCACATAAAAGATTACAGTCAAACTGGACAAAACATGATATGATAAGATAATGCTCTTGAGACTTTTGCTCTAATTGGGTTGCCTTGTCCGGCATCGATAGGAATGTCTTTTATCAGTGTGTTTTAAAGTAAAATAGTTATCCAGGTAATCACTGCTGAATAAGTCCATTTGTTCATTAGCCAATTGAACATCCCCCGCCCATCTAAACCGTTAACAAATAAAAACATCACTAATAGTGCTTAAAACCAAAACAACACTCAAATTCTGGAATTCTGACAAACTTAAGTGGAACAGACACTATTATTCACTTTGGTACATTAAACACATGATTATGTGCAACAATTATATCATTATTTCAATAGTGCATTGTTTTCATTAGTTTAACTAAATTCTCTTCATTGAAAAATGTAGTGGCAGATTGTCTGGAGACAGTTCATTTTTCCTGATTATACTTTTAACACTGTTTTATTGATTCCATAGAAAATAGTCTCATCTTTGGAATAACACATCACTCATTGTATAATATCATATCTCTAGTAAGAAATCGCATCTAAATACCCTGAAATCACTGTTACATTTGCAATTTTTTGGAACTTATGGGTTTCTTCTAAAAACATTTTGAACATTCCCCATGCAAATAAAAAAAAATTACTGAGTTTAGGAAGAATTTACTCAATGCAATTCTGAGCAAGAAGACATTCTACATTTGTATTTGATGTTACAACAGTGACCATGTCTTAGATTACCCTGTTTATATGTGGGGATTTACAATTTATTGAACATGACTAACATAGATTCTTTCTCTTGATTTTATTTAATTTTCTTGAATATGACTAAATTTGTGCTTTTCATACTAGCTCTATTTATTAAGGTAATGGTTCTAGACTAGCAGAATGACTGCCTTTGTAAACACAAAATCTAAACAATAAAATCTATGTTAATGATCTTACTCTACGCAATAGAATCATTATGTTACTGACATTTTTGCTCTCTGTCTCTCATTCTATTCATGCTTTGTTTTTTTGTCCTTCAGTCTTTCACATATTTCAACTATTTTTTAACTTTTATAAATATGTAAATGAATCTCTGGTAGAGACACTTACCATTGTAGGTACATATGGTAGGAATTTTATGAAAATAAAGATGTTTATAAATTTTATTTTGTCACTAAAATGTCTTTGTAGCTGTACTATAGGAAATAATTATAAATTTTAAAATAATGATCTTTCAACTATCTGTGTTTGGTACCAACAATCAACAGAGGTCAAGTTCATATCATTTAAAATTAATTTTCTCCAATGTATTTTAATTTTTTGAATTATTTATTATATCTTATGTGTTAGGGTTTTCCTGCATTCATGTATATGTACCATGCACTTGTCTGGTGGCAGCAAAACTTTTTTAAAAAAGTGTTCAGTCTCCTGAAACTACATGCACAAACTCTTTGAGCAGGAAACTGAATAGTGTCCTTCTCAAGAGAAAGGTTTCTTAAACTCCTAGTCATCTCTTTCAGCTTTTCCTGTGTATTCCTGTGATACATGAAAGTAAACTGTATTCAACTTCTATATAAGTTATTTGTATTTCGCTCTCTCTTTTATTCTAAGTGAAAATAAATTCTTGTCTCATACAATGTGTCATGACAACCCGTTGCCTTCCTTCCACACATCCCAGATCCCCTTCCTCCCTCAAATCTACTCTCCCTTTGTTTCCCTTCAGAATAAAGCAGAGCTCCAAGAGACAATGACCAAACATGGCAAAAGAATATACACAAGATGAAAGCCCTCATATCCCGCAATGGACAAGACAACCTAATAGGAGCAAGGGTCCCAAGAGTCGGCAAAATAATCAGAGACACAGCCACTCCCATTCTTAGAAGTATCACAAAAATACCTAGGTCATGACAGAGTACCTGGTGTAATTCATGGAGCTCCCCCTGACCTCTCCCCTCACACACACCTTGTGGTTGCTGCTAGTGTTTGTGTGAACACACAGGAACAGTTGGGATCAGGTAGGGTGGGATATGAAGGGAGAAAGTGCAGAATTAAAGGGAACCGAGGGAGGCGGCAGTGTGCAAGCCTAGTGTGGCAGAAACTTCCTGAAATCTGTGAGAGTAATTCTAGTGAGAACTCCTAATAACGGCATCTGCCCTGGCTGTCTTTTCTAGTCAGTTAAGGCTTTCAGTAGTGGGATGAGGTTGCATTTGTGTGAGTTTTGGTCAAGGGGCTGCTGTTGGGATCCACAAACCAACTAGACTCATTTTAGGACCGAAGGTGACTCTCTGAAAACTGACAGCAGAGCCCCATTGTTAAGGACAATATCCACAAAGCTCATTAAATAAAGATTTGTTAAACTGGTGCCTGCATGAAGTCTTCACTGCTACATTCTAGTATCTTTGGTGTGGGAACTCTGCAGACTTACCTGGATACCAACACAGGCAAAATTAAAAAAAAATCCACTTACAATTTGTCCTGCCTTGAAGATGTGCTAGGGCAATGATCATGCAGAATGTGTTGCAGTGGTTAACCAGTGAACCTTAGCATTAACACCAGGTGAAGGATCCCATGCCCTATACTGCTTGAATGGCCAGGAAGTGGAGACCAGATAGTACAGAGACCTGGGGTAGAAACAAACATGACTGATAAGATAAATATCAGTGAAATAATTTATAATGACATTCTCCTATACTTATAGATTAGTGCCTTGTTCAGTCATCAGAGAAGATTCTTCCAGAAGCAGATGGTAGCAGGTGCAGAGATCCACTGCCAGGCATGATAGGTAGAGTCTAATTTGTGGTCTTCATCAGGTGCCTCCCCTCTGAACTCTGAGAATCCAGTGGGAGTCTGAGGAGATAGAAGACACAAGAAGAGCATGGCCCACTGAATCAATCACACTACTGTATTAAAAAGAAGACATAGTACTATGAGCATAGATAAACTTGCTGGGCCTTTTTGTTGATAAATCCATGACTCTATCACTGTGTCTAAATTTCTGCTTTTAGTTTGTTTTTTTGTTGACTTAGTTTGAGATTTCTTTTCTTCTTTTGCAAAGAAGTTTGCATGCTCAGGGTTTTGTTAGTCAAAGAAAAACAATCCAATGTCACTTTTACATTTTCAGCAACACTAACATTTAAACTCAGTAATAATGATCATATCTCTAAATATTGTCTGATCCCTATATTTCCTGCAGACGAAATTCCCTCAGCAGGTTCGCGCACACTCTACAAGTTCTTGTTAGCTATTTAGCTAATCCTAGATATCCTTTCATATCTACAAATTCATTTACTTAGAGATTCTTAAGATTCTGAAATTTTATATTATTAACACGCTGTGTATACTGCTACATATCTGCAACATTTATCCTGCTTGGATAGTCTATTGCCTAACCTGATTTTCTTCTGTGATGTCTGAAAACCATATAAAATGTAGTAGAAATTGGACTTTTTTTCACTCGTAGAACATTTGCTTAAGAGGTTCTTGGTTTAATCCCTAGTGTTATGACAACAGATAGAGTAAATAATAAATAAATAAATAAATAAATAAATAAATAAATAGTATTTAATATATTCAAGAACACGTTCTCACTCACTCCCAACTCTGCACATGTTATTATTTGAGACTTACTCTTTCCTTGATTTGGTCTAAAATTTGGAGCTATCATTATTTATTATATCTTTTCGTTACTGAAAACATATCATGCCTTTGAGTCTATGTGAATTTTTAATCTAGTTCTGTTTACTGCTCTACAAAAATTTAAATAGAGCTATTATGTTCTACCCAGACAATTGCAAAGCTCTGTAAGTATCTCTGCTCTCATTTTTAATTTCTTAGTCACCATGTGCCCTGATAACAACTTCACACGCAAAAGGTCAGACAGTCACCACTCCATAGTATTTTGTATTGGTACTTTCAATGCCCTTTAAAATAAGTCCTTAAAATCAAACACCTTTAATGTAGCCTAAAATACAGCATGAATCTTAACATTTCTTATGAAATTCTTTCTGATGCCAAACCACATTCTCTTATTTCAGTCAAGTGGGAGAACTCCCTGACTGTCCTTCTTTTCTTCAAATAATTATCTGAAATAGTCATTTGTTTATTTCATTTACCTCAATAAGGAAGGTATTTATTAATGCATCTTTCAAAAGAATAGATGCCAGTAATTTATGAATATTTAACTTGTCTTGACTTACTTTTCTAAAAGATATATTAATAGACCTGACATTTTTACCTATAATTATTAAAAAATTAGTAGAGTTTTTTTCTAATATTTCCTTTTGAGGAACAAAATAGAGCATGAAATTAACCTTAGAATTTTATATTTTTGCAATATAAGGTTGGAATATGATTTATGTTATAGGATAAAATGTATTACTTTTCAGAGTTCCAGTACTTACATTGAATAGAACAAAATAACTTTCATGATGCTGTGCTTTCAAGTCAACATGGCAGAATGCAGATTAATTTAATTTTACTCTCTGAAATAATTGAAATACAATGTGTTAGCAAGGGGTCTGAGGATAAAATGGCATATTATTTCCTGCTGAAATAATAGTTTGTTCATCTTCCCAATATTATCATATTTAATGAAAACTGGCAGATGCCTGAGTTACAGGCATAACATATTTGATGATTCAATGCTTGATATTACTACTTTAATATTTGTGAAGAATTGTACCATGGTATAATTTCATTAATATAACAGATTTTTTTAAATATTAGGGTTTGCAGAAAATACGTATTTTAGGGAAGAGAGAATGGGGGAATATTTTAGGATCATTTAACAATATTCCATTGAGCAGGTTCACATACCCTCCTGGCATAGCTATAATGCTGGTTCCTGCTGAGTTTATCACTACACATCATTCCTGTACCTAGGGGAGAGATTGTTAATGGTTTTACATACCCCTCACTGTGCTTGGGATCATATGTCTTCTCAATCAAATGGTAAAGATAATTACTAATGCTAATAAAGACTGAAGATTGACAACTATTATAGAATTATTTCTAACCTATTTAAAACTCCCAGCTTCGAGACAAGCTTTTCCTGCTAACTGAGTAGTAGACACAATCTATGTATCATACCATGTGTAGATATTGGCAAAGGCAAACTGGTCTAGTTGCAAATGTCTACCTTTTTTCTCCTCGCCTTAAAATCCTAGATGTTAAACAGAGCTTGAATTTTTGTTTTGCAGCTTTCTCACCTATGAAACAGCAGTATTTCCTTAAAAGAACACTGGTACCTGAATGATGGAGAAAAAATTATGAAATATAAAATAAAGCAGTATGTATTTTGTTTTATATTGAAGAGTTAAATGGGAACTACCTTGCTATATCAAGCTTGCCATATCTAATGATACGTGTATTAAGAACTGTACGGGAATACAATCTTTTTAATATGGGGTTGATTTTAATGATGAAGTAATGAGCATGCTAGTAATTGGAGTTACATAGGGCCTCTTCACACATCCCTACTTTTGCGTAATCCATGCTCTACAGTGCTCTTTCTTACCCCACGGTGTTCCCATACTGATTTAAAACTTCAGCTGCCAGTATCCTGAAGGGTGCTTCTTTCATAACATATTTGCTCTACTATCTCTTCTTAGCATATTTTTCTTATGACTTGGATGACAGACTCAGAGAGTCTCAATTAGATTCCTCTTGCACATATTCTGGTTGACTTCACCAGGTCCTTCATTTTCCATGAAGGTCCCAGCAGCAAAACTCCATTACATGTTTGGACATTTCTATATCCGGCATTTCCCCTCTAGTTTTTTTCACTTTTGGTGCTTTATCTACTTTACCTCATTTCTAGATTTCTAGATATTTTACTTACTCTGCACACTGAAGATTTGAATTTGGACATGTATATGAAGGAGAACGTGTGATATTTCTACTTGGGTACCTTCATTCAGCATGATTGTTTCTGGTTCCATTCATGTATTTACAAGTTTGATGATTTAATTTTGCTTTGTGACTGGGTAATATTCTTTTGTTTATATGTGCCTCATTTATTAACCTTTTTCAGTTGATCAGCATCTAGATTTATATTATTTTTTAGCTATTGGGAATAAAGCAGGGATTAATACAGATAGACAAATATCTCTTTAGTACGGTATAAAACTGGGAACATGACCAGTAGTGTAGCTTGGCCATACTATACATCTATTTGTCAGCTTATATTTTGTTTTACTTTTTAAATAAAAACCTCAAGACTGATTTCCAGAGTAGCTTCATTAGCTTTCACTAGCATCAATTGTCAATATCTGTTGACATTTATTTTCCTGATTATTACTATTCAACCAGGGATGAGATGTAATATTGAAATAGTTTTAATTTGTACATCTCCTGATCTCTAAATTAAAGAAGTTTCATATTGTTCATGAGTCATTTGCATTCCTTCTTTTGAGAACTGTTTGATTACTATCCTTTGATGACTATTCCTTCTTTTGAGAACTTGTTTGGTGGCTATCATTTTATTGATTTTTTTTCTCTCTCTCTCCCTCTGTGTATGTGTGTATGAGTATGTGTGTATGTGTGTGTGTGTGTGTGTCTGTCTGTCTGTCTGTCTTTCACTCTGACAGAGTCTCACTGTGTAGCTCTGGTTGACCTGTAACTCACATTTAGACTACACTGACTTCAAACTCTCAGATGTTGCCTGCCCTGCCTCCCAAATCCTGGGATTAAAAGCAAGTGCCATCATGTCTGGCTAGTTTTGTTAGTTCTTATTGCAGAGACACATTCAAAGTACTGAGAATAAACAACTATGAGTGCTCAACTGTAGATGAGGCATCTGTATCAATATCTCAGTCACTGCCAAGACTTATAGAACACCATAACAAAAGTGAGAAAATAAATGCAAGTCAGATGATGTGGGGGAATGATGGAAAATGCTGCCCTACAGAGATGGAATGACTGTTGCACACATGAATTCTGAGCAATCTTGGTTTCCTACATAAGACTATTACTGCATAAATTTCAAAATGGAGAAGGAAAGCCTTTCTGAGGTCATACCCTTAGCGAGATATTATTTACAATTGATGTCTATTGGAGAATGGACAGTAACTATTTTTCTGGGGAAACGGACCCTGATGGGTGGCCTAGACCCCAGTGAAAGAAGCGATACCCGTGTACACAAGGTCAGCAAATTGAACTCCATGGGTTAAGGAAATAAGAGAATGAATAAATAATTCTTAAATCGAGAACATTAAGTGAAGAAGGCTCTATTATAGGAGGCACCTGAAGGAAATTGGTGGGGAAAGATGGGTATGGTCAATATACTATATATATATATATATATATATATGGATAAACTATTCAATGAATAAAATATGAGCTAGCGGTCTTATGCCGGGCACCGCGAGCTTCGGGCAAGGGGGCTGGAGGTTATAAAATACAAACACATACAGACAGAGACAGAGAGACAGCAACACGGGTCATCCTTGAATTCTCCAAGAATGCCCCCTTTATTGTGTTCAGGGGCAGATTATATAGAGATAGCCACGCCCCAGCCAAACCCACCAGAAACCACCCTCCTGCCATCAGGAACTCCTGAAGGTCTTGTGCTCAGAGCAGCTGTAGGCACTCAGATCAGGGGATTACAAGAAATTCAGGATCTGAGGTCTCACTGCTCTCAACAGTCTTATATTTAATAAAATGTAAAATATTTTAATATGTTATGGAAAGAGATATGGTCATATTAACTTCAAGAATAAAAAATATCAATTTAGTTAACAATACAAATAAGGCAATTAGACCTTGTCGGTTGACAAAATGACTCAAAGGCTAAAGGTGCTTGCCTCCCAATCTAAAAAACAGAACACATTTTCTGGATTATACAGAGAGGAAGGAAATAGCTACCACCCTCAAGTTGTCCTCAGACATACACTTGCACACTATGCATTCTTTTACACATAAGCATACAGATGTACATGAAAATACACAGGTACACATGCAAAAACATGCAATCAATCAATGAATGAAAAGAAAGATAATTTGATAAATTAATGTTTGTATATCACAGTTAAGTAAATCTGTGACTTTATCATTTTTAAGTCAGCATTTCTAGAAACATATATTACAGGATATGAATATGTGACTTATGTCTACCTTATGTGTAATATGTATTTCAGAGAATGGAATTTAGAAAACTGAAATAATGTGATACTTGATTTTTAAAATTTTACTAAATATCATAGTAATACGATTTTTATTGATTTTATTGAGCTCTAAAAATAGTAATACAATTGTATGTGATAGTTTTTACTTCATTATTTGTATTGAGAGCAGACATGTGTCTATTTTTAATGTGCATGTATCCAATAAATAGTTCTAAGTCTTTCTGTTGAGCTGATATAGTCTTATTTGCACTGTGATCAGGATAAAATTTAGAAGTTGTATAAACTGCTCTCTATCATTTCTTAGCTGTCCCCTAGTGTGAGCAAGTCACTGTATTCAGGAATCATATGATTCTGTATTCTCTGCACTCTTAAGTACCTAATGCTGTAACATTTATTCATGGTCTACATATATCTTTCTAAATCCAGATGATCCAGATGCTTAAAATAATAATACAGTATAGTTATTATGTATCTGTACTCCATTGTTTAAAAATGATGGCACTGGGAAGGACTTGGTATGTTTGAGAGAGACTAAATTTGTTTTCTACTTATTTTCCAGTGTGGTTGGTTGCATCTGTGGATATGAAACTGCCAATATGAAAGAAAGATTATAGTTGCCTTAATAATTAAAAAGAATAGCTACTGAACAGTATACTTAGTTTGGCTGCAAATTTATCTTATATTTTATCTAATTTCTAATGATTTTGAAATAATAAAGTAAATCAAATATGCAATAAACATTTGAAATGAGCTTGACATAAAATATGACTATTTTAGCGTTATTATTTCTCTTTCCATCCAAGTATTCATCTCTTTTGTTTGCAAATTAAAAAGTGCACTCTATATTGAATGATACAGTCATATTTTCTCATTAACACTTTTGTTTACATAATTACCCACGTACTGACACTATTGTACAAGTTGCACAAACTAATCCTAATAAAGGAAGTGAATCCTAACAAAACCAATATGTCTACTCCTTAATTCAGAGAGATATAGACAAAATATTTTAAAGGACATGCTAAATATTTTCTGATGCTGATATCTGAGGTTCTCTTGTAACACAATTTTGGCCAAATCATTATATCATCTGCTAAGTAAGCAGATTTAGAGCTTTTGAGGAAATGGGTAGTAAATCATCCAATGTACAAGTATATATAAGTGGAAGACACTGCAGTATATGACTCTAGATTATAACTTCCTATTTTGAGTGAGGTCACTAAAGACTTCAGCTTCCCAAGTAAATCAGTTTACCTTATGCTGAACCATGGATGTGGAAAGTTTGAGAGCAAAGGTAGCTTCCTCTCTAACTGCAAGAACACTGACAATAGTTTTAATAGTATGGACAAATCATGCTGTCATATTATGCCTTTGGAACACATTGTTATTTATATTAATTTCAGGCTGTTATATTCTGACTGTTATCTGAACAATATGGAGGCACACTAGTGACTTCCGAATGAATGATTACATTTCAGCCATGGTTGTATGGAAATTCTGAATAGAATACAGAATAGTATGTAATGCTTTCAACAAAATATCCCTGTTGGCAGAAGGGCGCTTGTTCATTCCCAGTTGCCCAGACCACGAAATAATCACTCTGAAACTATATTATTTGTAATACTATTTGGACAATTGCTTAAGCATATTTCTGGTTTACTCTTATATCTTAAATTAACAAATTTCTATTATTCTGTATATTGTCATGAGGTCGTGGCCTACTGGCAAAGTCGATGAGCTCCAGGACAGGCGACTGTTCCCAATGATGGCTACATGACTTCTCCTGGCTCCACCTACTCTCTCCTCCTCTCACTGTTTGGAACTCCTGCCTTCCCTTACTCTGCTAAGCCACTGGCTGAAGTAGATTTATTCATTAGCCAGTAAAAGTAACACAAAGACAGAAGGATTTCCCACAGCGTGTCCCCAAACTGTGATTGATGATTTCTGAATTTTTTTTAAGAACTATAACAATTCAAATATCATTGCAATCATTGATGTATAAAATGAGGACATGAGTGACATAGGAAACTAAAAACAGTGTATATCTCCTATAGATCTTAAAACTCAAGATGTGTATAATAAAATAAAATCAAAAGTGAGAGCAAATAATTGTATTGGCCAACTCTTGGTATTCATTTAGCCATTTTTCTTCTTACATGTAGAAATATAGAAACTTAAATTTAAAAATTATCTTCATTTTGTACACATCTAGTGTCAGTGTGTAGAGGCAACAATGCATTAAATACCAAGTCTTGCTTTATTCCTATGCAACTGATAGGTTAATGTTTATACGTATATGAAAAAAGTCCTATAGAAAATAATCAATGATTTTTTAACAAATAAGATAAAATAAGATATTCTTCATTTATTTAAAATAAAATGTGTAGCGTGTATCAAGTACTATAATTTAATAAGTTTACCATTCTAATAATAAGATCACATTAGTAAATTTTGTCTGAAATTTTCATAAATATGAAAATAAGAGAAATATTCTAAAATCATTTGTCACAAATCTACATTTTAGACATTTTACTATATGAGTATAGATATTCAATAAATATTCATGAATTTTTATGTAGCTAAGATGCCAGATTTACTTTTAGATTTAAACAAAATCACTACGGTAATTTTAGATTGAAAAGGGTTAGAAATTAAGCAATTTATGTATTCAAATAATGCTGATGAATTTGACAGCAAAGAGATATCCTCTAACACTTTGTATCTTCTTCCTAAAATGACACTGTAAACACTGAGATTAAAAATTCTAGCTTCTTTATGGTCACAGGGTTGTGAAAATAGGCTGTAAGAAACCAGATTAATTTACCTAACCAGCACAAATATGAATACTTCCAAAGCTAGAAGTTATTGACATTGTAAGAAACTAGTGTACTACCTCCCTACTAATGTGATAGCTATAATGGGCAATTCTAAACCACCCACTTAACTTTCACTTAGCCTGATTGAAACTATTAGTTAAGGTCCAGGAACTCATTCTAAGTATAATATTTTGTTACAATGACTTTCCTTTGTAGGTAAAAGAATGCTGGGGCAAGTCTTGAAAAATAATATAAAATATGCCTTTAGTCTTTTCATTTTACCTGGTTTCTGATTTAGCGTAAAGCGGCCTTCTTCTGTATAGATTGAAATGAGGTTGTCTGTATCACAATAACTACCAAAGAGACTGAAGGTTTGAGATTATGTGCCATGCACTGAGAGTTTATTCACATGAGAAAAAGTGAGGCTTAGAGACAGAGTTCATTTCCTGTTCAAAGAATTTAATTTGTTGTTTCTAAGAAACATAACTATAAAGATTCTCAACATATGGAGAATTAAACATTTTCCTGGTTAGTCATACACATTGGTATGACTGAGTGGTGATGAATGGCTCCATAAGAACAAGGTATTAGAATTATTTATTTAGAATCTATTCACACTATTGTCCAATGAATCAATATTTTTGGACAATCTTGCTTTTGTGTGTTCGATAATGAAACATAAGTTCAAGTATGTTAATTCCTTAAATTTGGAGTCATTATACCAATAGATAAGAATGAGAAATAAAAGTGTAAAACAGTTTAACAATTTACACACACACACACAGAGAACAAACAAAAATATTTTAAGAAAGTTTTATTAAAGCCAAATGTAACAGTTTCTATGTACATCTAAGGCATTTAAAGAATGATGTTTATAAGTACTTGAAATAATCCTATACAAAATAATTATCTATTTTTATCTATCTATCTATCTATCTATCTATCTATCTATCTATCTATCTATCTATCTGTCTATCTATCATCTTTCTATCTATCTATCCATCTACCTGTATTTCCTGTAAAGTTTGTTGTTATATATACTACACACACACAAATTCAAGGAGATAGTGAGAGTGTGTGTTTAAATGGAGTCACCATATCATGAAGAACCAATGCTACTAGTACTCACCACAACAAATTATAAGTGTTGTGCCAAGAATGAGTTTTCTCTATGGAAATTGTTGACCAATGAGGTGCCATAGGTCTCTACAATTTGTATGGTCTAGTACCTTCTAGACATCAGCAATAAGATTTTATCACTGAAGAAGCCACATATTGGACTCATAGGAGCTGATGAACCTGAGCTAATACAGGATGATGAAGTTGTCAAGCTAATACTTGTATGTAAATTTATTCTCTACTAGTATCCTTCATCATGTTGCATATGTTACTCACACTACTGGAGAAGAAAAGTAATTGACACTCTTACTCAACTCTGAAGCCATGAGCTACAATACTGATTTTCAGCAAGGCACGTCCACTGGTACAATAGTGACATAAATGTAATGGTATCGTGGTCAAGAATCTATGGTTATACAGATGATGGGCCCTAGAATAAAATCTACTTTTATTATACTGCTAAGTGAATATAATATTTAATTGACTCCTAATTACTTATTGTTAGATCCATATTTATTACATTCACAATTCTAAAGAAAGTTTTTACATAGTAGATGGCAATGAACACAGAAACCCACTAGTCCAAGTGAAGAGAACTAAAAACTGCAGAATGTGCATTCCTAAATGAGATATCTATGTCACTGCCCTCCCAAATCTCAGCAATCAGTGTAGAGCAGGAAGGGAATACATGAGTGAGAAATTGCATATAACTACAAAGAAACAGTGTTTTTCAGACACAATAGGGCATGTGCACATGTGAAACTACAGAGATTTTACCTTCATGCATAGCTCAAGACAGAATAAGTCCCCCATGAAGCAGAAGCCAGGAGTGATATCTCACTTCTAGTTATAGAGCTATAGGCAAGTGATAGTTTCTGATTGAGGGAGAGAAATTTTATTTAAGAATGTTCCCCTGGTATATTGATCATGCTCATGTGGATAACTACACCTTTGAGAGTATACAAGTGGTATGAACTGGACTCGATATGTAGAACAGTTGCATGGGTACGGGTGTGTCTGTGAGCAGCTAGTAGGTTGATGAATATGATTCAAATACATTGTCTTAAATTCTCAAGGAATTAAAAATAAACACGTTTCCTGGGGGCTTAAACTTGCAACTGATTTAAGAGTTACGGGATAATGTGTTATTAAGCAGTGGAGTTTGAACTATGAATTTTTCTTGTCTCATCTGCACTGCACTAATAAAATGTATTTCAAGTAAAATATGTTCCACTTAGTGGAAAAATATAGCCAATATTTCTGTAGCCATAACAGTAAAATAGGGAATGAAAAACCTTAATATATTTTGTTGTTGAAAATATGTTGCAATTTTATATAATAAATGAATATGATGCATTTTTTAAACTACAATAATTTGATATACTTATATATATATAATGCATATACATTTTAATAAGCTTTGGCACTATATAAATTAATTTAACAAAAATATTGCAATGAATGATTTATAATTAATAAAACTAGGTTATATGATAGTAAATCTACAGTCTTCACTGTTCATTCTATAAAGACGTGTGTTTTAATATTAGTAATATGTCGTATGTTTTCCATAGCTCAGGTTAGTTAATTTTGTTATTTCTTTCTTTTTTTTTTTGGTTTTTCGAGACAGGGTTTCTCTGTGGTTTTGAAGCCTGTGAAGCCTGTCCTGGAACTAGCTCTTGTAGACCAGGCTGGTCTCGAACTCACAGAGATCCACCTGCCTCTGCCTACCGAGTGCTGGGATTAAAGGCGTGCGCCACCACCGCCCGGCTTAATTTTGTTATTTCTTAAAGGATATGTGGCTCTTTGGCATTTTCTTTGAGAACATTTCCAGGTCCCCTGTCATCTTTACTTATAATTGTGCAATGATCAATATGAATGCATGTACATGTTGATAGTCAGAAGGAAAGATTAGTAATGAAGAAGTAGCACTTTAAACATGCAAAAATTGTCTTTCAGGTAATTTCAATTTAGGTATTTAAATAGAACTCCAATAGAATAGTAGGGAAATAATAAAAAAATATTAAATTAAGTGAAAACAAAAAATAATAGGAAAATATTACTACAATAAAATTGGCAAGAGCTTAATAATCGATATTGAAAACATTTTACTTTATATTCAACCATCTGTTTGAATAAATTGTTACTACATATAAGAAAATTACCTCACTAAGTCTGAACCATTGGGTCTTCACTGGTGATTTTATGTAAATGTAAACTCACATTGTAAGATTGCTTTTCTATAGATTTGTCCTAAGTGTCAATCATGTGACTTATTTTGATAATAAATTTTAGTCTTGTTATATTGATGTTTTAATTTTTCTACAAAATATAACAGAGAAGGTTGACAGGGTATTCAAGGAAAATGACAGTGAAATGTTAATATTTAAAATATGATTTCATGATTATAAATTTTTCTTCAGTTAATTTTTATGTGATTTCAGAATAAAATAAAGGTAACAGGAAAATTTTAGACACAAGTAATGATATGTTAATACAATTTCAGTAAGGAAAGCATTTTGTATGTTCTGAAATTTGGGTGGTTAAGGCAAGCATTCACTTTCAGAGCATTGCAACAGCTTTCAGAATAATGGTATCAGTTCCTACTCATGGCCTCTTAATATCAAACATTCATAGCTGTCATTTTCACATCACAGATTATAGATACATATCCATCCATCATTTGTTCATTGAGTCACTGTGTTGCTTTTATATAACTGAATTCATGTCACTTTGATAAATCTGGATTATAAAGTATAGTCAGGCAAAAAGACTGTCCATAAATATGTCCAGCTGACAGAAATGTTTTGTAAGTAAAATTTTACCAGAGAATAGTAATTCACATTTATGTATATTAACTATAGAAGGTTTTGTGTCCACAATACCTGAATTGTGGCATAAAGAATGCAATTTATTTACTCTTTTGGTCATCTGTACTTTGAAATAAAAGTGTTTCAATTCCTATTCAACACCATTCAGAGGAACTGATGAGAAGAAAACAAGGTCATTGATGACAAGAATGTCATAGAAATAGACTTAGCTTTCTCAGCATGTTTATTTAATTCAAAGTTATTGAAAATATGAAAATATTAAATATTTAAGGAATATACCTGATGTTGTTAATGTCTCCAAGTTTTCTTCTGAGTAAGGCAGATATTTTAAATAGTTTCATGTATACCTTGTTTATCACACAAGTCAGAGAGTAAATACCCATTTTTACCCTAATTAAAAATATTGATTTCTAGTTCTATATGCTTCATATTTGGTTAACAGTCTTTTACTAAGAAACTTTACTCCACTAGCAGTTGACTAATCACTCTTTATCTTTCTAATGTTTTCTTCATGAATTATTATGTACCACCTTTCCAATTATCCAAATTCAGAGAATTTTCCAAGCCATGTATGAAACTTACTTTTCTCTGTAAAGATGTCTAGATTATCTCATTTATAACAGATTCTCTTCCCACTAAATATTAAATTGGTATTTTATTAGCTATCAGTTTGCTCACAGTCTACATTTTAATGTTCCTACTATTCCACTGTGACATTTTGTTAGATTTTATAATAAATTTTGCTTTGTAAATTGTATTTTCCCATCTTTAAACAAATTAAAATTCTTTTCACTCAAAAGATGGCACTGAGTATGTATTATACCTTCATCAATTTTGGTTATTAGAAGTAATTTCTGCATTTTTATATTCAACACCTATTTGCTATTTTACATATTTCCTTTGCATTATTGTCTCTTTGGTTCAAGATATATTATTATTTCACAATCTAAACAGCTTTTATTGTTCATCTGAAATAAATAGTGAGAAATGCATACCTATCTCCCAAGATAAAATGTATGTAGAGTAGCCAATATATATTGATGTTTTGTTTCTCTTAAAACATAAATTCTCACTTTCTTGAATTGCATGAGTACTTAACATGCAAAAACTGAATCAAATCACTAATTTTATATCATACAATAAGTGCTTGGCATGTGCCACCTTCATTCCAGAATTTCTTGGTTTAAAAAAATTATTTTATATTTCTGTTGTGACATTTACCAGAGTCATGCAAACTTATCACTCCGATTATCTAATTTATCTCTTTGATGTTCATAAACACAATGTCAGATTTTACTTTCACCTGAGGTAGCTACTATAATGTTACATTTACAAATATGTTTACTTGAGTAGGCTAGAATTAACATTTAACTTGAAGATATAAGGTAGGAAAGCAACAAACTGTATGAACAAGGAAAGAATAAAGCTGACTACTTTCAATTTACTTCAAGCTATGTTTGAAAGGCTCCAGGTGCCTGGGAATGTGGTTGTTAGGCCAATAATGAGAGCCCTCCAGAATCACCCATATCAATTTACCATTAAACAGTTCCTTCTTTCTTTCTCACTATGAACTGTCAATTCTAATATTTTTAGAACTTTTCTCCCCATGAATGGTTACTCTGATAGCCCTTTCTGGAAAAACAGTAGTGCATTTAAAAGTTTTAGGAAATTATAGCCTGCACTCCAGTAACAATGAGAAGAGATTTACAGTCAGTGACTAGCTGTTTGCACAGAAAAGCCTATGACTCTCTGCTTATCTGATACTTCAATTATTTCACAATAATCACAGAGTAAAGCAGATATTGATTTCCTAGGTATTCAAGCTATACTCTTGACTGCAACTACCAGTAAAACGATTTTATTTTATTTTATTTTTAGTATCGTAAATGGTATATAATTTGCTATAATGGGTTTGTCCTCAAGCAAGGGTATATATTCATGTATGTTTATGGTTATGTTTTAAAACCCAATGTATCAGCAGTAAAAAAACAACGACTTCTCGAATTTTGCATGCAAATGGATGGAATTAGAAAACACTATCCTGAGTGAGGTAACCCAGACACAAAAAGATGAACATGGGATGTACTCACTCATAATTGGTTTCTAGCCATAAATAAGGTCATTGAGTCTATAATTTGATATCCTAAAGAAGCTAAATAAGAAGGTGAACCCAAAGAAAAACATATAGCTATCCTCCTGGTTATGGGAAGTATACAAGATTGCCTGGCAAAAAATTGGGATCTTGGGGGTGGGGTGGGAGGGGGGTAAGGGGAGATGGGGAGAGAAAAGTGAGAAGGGGAAGATGGGGGGAACTTGGTGAAACGGGATGATTGGGATAAAGGAAGGTTGGATAGGGGAGCAGGGAAGCACATATCTTAATTAAGGGAGCCACCTTAGGGTTGGCAAGAGACTTGGACCTAAAGGGGCTCCCAGGGGCCCAGGGCGATGTCCCCAGTTAGTTCCTTGGGCAGCTGAGGATAGGGAACCTGAATTGGCCTTATCCTATAGCCATACTGATGAATATCTTGCATATCACCATACAACCTTCATCTGGCTATGGATGGAGATAGAGACAGAGACCCACACTGGAGCACCGGACTGAGCTCCCAATGTCCCAATGAGGAGCAGAAGGAGGGAGAACATGAGCAAAGAAGTCAGGACCACAAGGGATGCACCCACCCACGGAGAAAGTAGGGCTGATCTATTGGGAGCTCACCAAGGCCAGCTGGACTGGGACTGAATAAGCATGGGATAAAACCGGACTCTCTGAATATGGCGGACAATAAGGGCTGCTGAGAAGCCAAGGACAATGGCACTGGGTTTTGATCCTACTTCATGTTCTGGCTTTGTGGGAGCCTAGCCAGTTTGGATGTTCACCTTCCTAGACCAGGATGGAGGGGGGAAGACTTTGGACTTTCCACAGGGCAGGGAACCCTGACTGCTCTTCAGACTGCAGAGTGAGGGGGAGAGGAGTGGGGGGAGGGGGAGAGGAGTGGGAGGAGGGGGAGGGAAATGGGATGCTGGGAGGAGGCGGAAATTTTTTTCTTTCAATAAAATAAAAGAAAAAAAAAGAAAACCCAATGTATGGCTAATTTTTGAACATATTTAGACTTTTCCTTGTAGAAGGTGTTCTTTCTATAGGAATATAAAGGAAAAGTATCAGATTTGGAAGGCTGGCCCAATTATAAAAATAAGCAGTTATTGTTTTTTCTCTTACAGTCTAATAACTCCAAATATATTTAGTTCACTTTTGTGATTTTTTTAAAATCACACAGTGATTATACAATTGCTAGAATTAGGTAAAATATTAAAATACTGGGTGATAACAAATGGTTATAAGCTTCTGTCACCAAATTTTGTCATTAACCATTTCCTTTCTAAGTGCACTATGAACAATTCTTGGGAAGACATTTACTGTTTCATATGAAAAGAACCAAATATATTTATTAGACTTAATTAAAATAAATGTGTTAATAATTATCATAATAATACTTTTCTGGAAAACCATGTCTGTCTTGCCTTTAGAAATTCAGGGCATGGTTTTTCTTTCCATCATAGAAACAACATCCCATTCTTATGTTTCAAACAAGAGACACATCTGAAACATTCACAAATTACATAAATTACATGTTCACATGTTTTCAAAGGCTAAGGAAGTTAGGTGGATGAAATCACACATCATTCACCAAAGGGAATTGGAACACAGATATTTCAAATGTTCAAATCAATAAATGCAATTTTTTCTTTTTCTTGTTTTTATTAATAGAACCTTGCTTTCATCAATAAAGAGTCTTGGGTTATTATTCTTGTGCTTGGGTTCCTATCTTGTTCAGAACTGAGTTTCAAGCCTTCGACACATTCTTGAAGAAAAGAAACTCTGTGAAAATTCTGTCATTTCTAATCAAAATGTCTCACTTTCTTTGATTATTCCATTTATAAAAAAGAATAATCTGCAACTAGTTGCTCAGGAGTAAGTCTCAACTCTTGTTTTTATTAGATTCCTCCTCAGTCTATCAAACTGCTATGTTGTAAGTGTAGTCATTGTCTTCATCTTGATATTCTAATGTATTATAACTAAATAAACAGTATGGAATTCAAGATTATACATTTATTTTACTTCTGACTTCTTTCAAATACATCATATATTTTGTATAATTGATATTTCAAATAATGGTTTTACTGAATAATTTTACCTGAACTTGATACAAGCTAGAACAACTATGAAAGAGGGACAACAAGTTTAATAAACATATCCCCCAATATTGACCCCATATATGCCCATGTATAAATCTCTATATATGTGTATGTACACACATGTATTTATAAACACACATATATGTGTGTATGTGTGTGTACTTCACAGTATATATATATATATATATATATATATATATATATAGTGACACTTCAAATTTGTAGCTTTTGACATTTCTTTTTTAAAAGATACTTTTAAAAAAACACTATCTTTTTTCAATAAACATATGAATCCAAGTTCCTACTCCCTCCCATCCTCCCATTTCCTCCATATACCTCCCATGCCAGCCCCATCCACTCCTCAGAGAGGATAAGTTAGGCACATGACTTTGGGGAAGGTCCAAGACCCTTCCTACTATATCTAGGCTGAACAAGCTATCCATCCTAAAAGAATATGTTCTTTGGTTGAGGGGCATCTATATTATTTCTATATTCTGGCTATTACAAACAATGCTGCTATGAACATAGTTGAACATATGTCTTTGTAGTATGATTGAGCATCTTTTTGGTATGTTCCCAAGAGTGGTATTGCTGGATCCTGAGATAGGTTGATTCTCAATTTTCTGAGAAACCACCATACTGATTTTCAAAGTGGTTGTACAAGTTTACATTCCCACCATCAATTGATGAGTGTTCCCCTTACTACATGTGCTCTCCAACATAAGTTATCATTAGTGTTTTTTATCTCACCCATTCTGAAAGATGTAAGATGATATCTCAAAGCTGTTTTCATTTGCATTTCCCTGATAGTTAAGGAGGTTAAACATTTTGTTAAATATCTTTTGTCCATTTCAGATTCTTCTGTTGAGTATTGTCTTATTAGTTCTGTACCTCATTTTTAATTAGTTTATTTAGAATTTGAATGTCTAATTTCTTGAGTTTTTAATATATTTTGGAGATCAGTCCTTTGTCTGATAGTGTTTGGTGGAGAATTTTTCCCATTAAGTAGGCTGCCTTTTTGTCTTATTGACTGTGTCCTTTGCTTTACAAAAGCTTCTCAGTTTCAGTAGGTCTCATTTATTTATTGTTGTTTTAAGTGTCTGTGTTACTGAGCTTATATTTAGAAAGTGGTCTCCTGTGCTCATGCATTGAAGCCTCCCTCCAACTTTCTCTACTATCAGGTTCATTGTAGTTAGATTTATATTGAGGTCATTAATCAATTTGGACTTGAATTTTGTGCATGGGGTTAGATATGGATCTATTTTCATTCTTCTACATGCTGACATCCAGTTATGCTAGCACCGTTTGTTGAAGCTGTTTTCTTTGTTCCAGTGTGAAATCTGAGCTTCTTTGTCAAAAATCAGGTGTTCATAAGTTTGTGGATTAATATCTAGGTCTTAACTTTGAAAGCATATGTCAACCTCTCTGTTTTTATGCTAATACCAAGCTGTTTTCATTACTGTAGCTCTATTATTGAGCTTGATGTCAAGGATGGTGTTGCCTATGGAAGTTTCTTTATTATACAGAATAGTTTTGGCTATCCTGGGTTTTTTATCCATATGAAGTTGATTATTGTTCTTCAAAAGTTTGTGAAGAATTTTGTTGTGATTTTGATGTGATTCCACTGAGTCTATAAATTGCTTTTGGTAAGATTGAGATTTTTATTATGTTGATCCTACCTATCCTAGAATATGGGGGAATCTTTCCATTTTCTGATATCTTCTTCAATTTCTTTCTTCAAAGACTTAAAATTCTTATCTAATACTTCTTTCACTTCTTTGGTAAGTATTACCCCGAGATATTTTATTTTATTTGTGGCTATTGTGAAATGTGATGTTTCCCTGATTTCTTTCTCAGCTTCTTTATCATTTGTATATAGGAGAGCTATCATTATTTTGAGTTGATCTTGTATTCTGTCACATTGTGGAAGACATTTATCAATTGTACGAGTTCCCTGGTAGAGTTTTTGAGGTCACTTATATATACTATCACATTATCTGCAAATATAGAAAGCTTGACTTCTTCCTTTCCAATTTGAATCTCCTTGTTTTCCTTTTGATGTCTTATTACTATACCCAAAACTTCAAGAACTATGTTGAACAGATATGGAGAGAGTGGACAGCCTTGTCTTGTTCCTGATTTTAGTGGAATTGCTTTCAGTTTCCATTTAATTTGATGTTGGCTATTGGCTTGCTGTATATTGTTTTTATTATGTTTAGTTATGCACCTTCTATCCCTGATCTCTCCAAGACCTTTATCATGAAAGGTTGTTGGATTTTGTCAAATGCTTTTTCAGCATCTAATCAGATGATCATATTTTTGTCAGTTTATTTATATGATGGATTACATTGATAGGTTCTCATATGTTGAACCATGCCTGCATCTCTGGTATAAAGCCAACTTGATCATGGTGGTGTTTTTTTCATGTGTTCTTGGATTTTGTTTGCCAATATTTTATTATTTTTTCATCTATGTTCATGAGTAAGATTGGGGTGTAATTCTCTTTTTTTGTTAAGTTTTTTTGTGTGGTTTGGTATCAGGGTAACTACAGCCTCATAAAAAGAGTTTAGCAATGTTTATTCTGTTTCAATCATGTGGAATATTTGTGGAGTATAGGTATTAGCTCTTCTTGGATATTCTGGTAGAATTCTGCATTAAAACCACCTGACCCAAAGCTTTTGCACAGCTAAAGAAAAAAGAATCAATCTATGGAAGGACACAGAATGTGTGGAATCTATATCAGCTGTCATGACAGACTAAATATTAATGTCACATTATATTAAAAAAACAAAGAGTCAAAAAAACTCAATTACACTATTCAAAAACTGGATCTGAGACTCAAACAGACTTCTAAAATGGGGAATAAAATGGCTAAGAAATATCTCCAGAACATTCATAGATATAAGTAATCGGGGAAAATTTTGAGATTTCATTCTAGTCAGGACTGCAAATATTATTACAACAAACAATAACAAATGCTATATAGTTCATTATATGACATGAAGAAAACTAATATTTACTATATTAAAATAAAATCTTTCAAACTTATAATAATTTTAGTATGTATTTTAACAGATGTATCCAAACAGAAACATCATAATTAGTGATGGGCATTTGTTACATTATGCATATTAATATTGATTTTGTAATTTGCCTATACATTTCAAGTTATTCTATCATCATTAATTTTGAAACACATACTTATACAATCTTTATTGTGCAGTTCAGTTCAAAGATGCCTAATTATGTAGCAGGTTTTAATATTCTTATAGTTGAAATACACATAGAAGCTTTTCCAAAATTGAGAACTTAAAGTAAATAATAATATAGCAGAAGTTTTCGTCTCACCCAGTCCCACAACCATCCAGTCCCAAATAAACACACAGAGGCTTATATTAACTATAAGCTGATTATCCTATTGCTCAAGTTTATTACTAATTAGCTTTTACAACTTCAATTAACCCATAATTCTTATCTATGTTTAGCCATGTTGCTTGGTACCTTTTCTCAGTAAGACATTCTCATCTTGCTTCCTCTGTATCTGGGTGGCGACTGACTGTCTGCTTTTCCTCTTCTCTGAATTCTTCTACTCTGATTGCCCTGCCTAATCTTCCCGGCTGGCTACTGGCCAATGATTTATTAAACCAATATGAGTGACAAATCTTTGCATTGTACAAAAGCATTGTCTGACAGCACAATATGAAACATTAATATTTATTTTTTGTCATCCAATTTAAAAAGAAAGTCATGAAGACTTGCTTTTTATTTGCTATTATTTACTAAGACATCTGAATGAAGAAAATAGAAACAATCATCTTTTTATTCTGAGCATCTAATATGCACAATTTACTTATGAAAAAACTTTTTTCTTAATTACTGTAAGTGGTAACTGATAACACCAATATATTTGAATATAAGATTTTGAGAGCCCACATATCAACCTGCAAATTGCTTTGGTAAGACTCCTGTATTCTATGTAAATATTCACTATTATCAGTCTGTGCATCAT
>JABTXL010000001.1:14134416-14157680 GCA_025134845.1 Neodon shergylaensis
GTTTGGATGTTCACCTTCCTAGACATGGACGGAGGGGGGAGGACCTTGGACTTTCCACAGGGCAGGGAACCCTGACTGCTCTTCAGACTGGAGAGGGAGGGGGAGAGGAGTGGGAGGAGGGGGAGGGAAATGGGAGGCTGGGAGGAGGCGGAAACTTTTTTTTTCATTTTCTCAATAAAAAAAAAGACTATATAGATCCATACCCATATACATGTCTAAAAACAATCAATTAGAAAAGAAATCATGAATTCAAAAAAGAGAAAGCAGCAGTTTTTAGAAAGAAAGAAGAGAATTAAGTATTTGTTTCCACAAAAACATAAAAGTTTTATAAAAGAAAAAACAAATATATAAAATTAAAAAAAATGTATTCCATCTCCCCTCAGAAATCTGTCAATGTAATGAACAATTTGAAATTAATATACAGGAATAATTTAGGAGATTTTCATAATATAAATCTAAGTAACAAATTGCCTTGACTGACACTGTAGAATTATCCAAAACATACAATATTCCATTTCATAAAATGATGGCAATTGAAAGTTGACTTCACAGAAAGTAAGCAAGTCGCATGGTTGACTTTCATTCTATTGTTCAGTTTCACTTTGTGACAAAAGAAGGCCAAATTTAATTTAAAATAATTCTTAGATGTATAACTATTATGAATTGAAACAGCTGCAAAATGTTCCAATAAATCTGCACTATTAAAATAGTCCTTAATGGAATGAAGTTATATTTTTCTTTAATAAACACGAACAAGATGTGCAGTTCACTGAGGTAATTCATCATTCAGTAGATAATCCATTAACATGTCTCATAGAAAGCAACAGTCACTAATTCATTTTCAGAAAATTAAGTAGTAAATGTACAGTGACTAGAGTTCTCTCCCACTCTTCTTTCTTTTTTATATTAGTTCTTTAAAATATTTGTTTGTAGTGAGATCATGTTCAGACTCCCTTCCCAATCTCATTCCGGGTCTCTCTTCACACACACTGTGTGACTTTTTTTCCTCATCAATGATAAATTTGCATTGCCCATATATTTTTGAATGTGTAGTCTTCCACTGAAGCATGATAGACTTATTAAAGGTACAGTCTAAGAGAAAATCAACCCCTTATTTCCATAAAGCTAAGAATTACTAGTAGATCCTCAGATAGAAATTCTTGTTATACCCCCCTCTCCATACTGAAATTTGGTTTCACATGGGCTTGTGTGGGTCTTGTGACTAGTGTCTCAATGACTATGACTCTATATGTATACCTGTACTGTTGAGCCCAAAATATACTATTTCCTTATAGTCATCTACAATTCTGTCTCTTACAAATTCCTTTCCCTCCTCTAAAATGGCACTCTTTTAGACGATGAAATTTGGAATAGCTTCCACTTAGGGATGAACTTTTGCATTCTCTCATTTGTTCTACCTTGGACAGCTGTGGATCTTCTTGATCATCATGTATTGAAAACAGAGATTCCCTGATGAGAGTTAAGATTTGCCTTAATTGATGGGTATAATGTTCTGTCTAAACATAGGTTCTTTGAATAATAATGGGACCATATATGGGTTTTATCTTATAGAATAGGTTTTATATTAGCTTGGGAACTTATTGTTTAATCTCCTGAGAACTATGGCACTATTTTAAGAGTAGGCTATATCTTTCAAGGTGAACCATCATTGTAGTACATTGGATTTACAGCTGAGTAATATGGATGGATGATTATGTTCCTCCTCTGGCAGTGTACACAGCACCTTGCAATTTTGATAGGGTGTAATAATGAACATATTTGTAATATGGAGTATAGGAAAGATTTTCTTCTCAAAAGAAACATCACACATACACATATATGAGTGGAGTAATTATATATATATAATATTATTATAGCTACTATTATATATATTATACATATTCACTTTCAGGAATGATGGATAAAAACAAAGGAAAAGCAATTTTCCTTTTCAAACATAAATAAATATAATTTTATTATATTATAATCATAATATATTATTTAGTAATACATCTCTGATACAATACATACTTTATTGGAATATAGGTGTACATGTAAATATATATGCATATATGTAAATATATACATATATGTAAATATATACACATATGTCTTTATTTTTGTGAATTTGATCCTTGGACACAGAAAGTGTTACAACATGCTTTTGTGTGAGTTCTTATTTAAGAGATGTGAAAAGGCACCGTTTTAAAAGTAGAAACATGGATTTTAATTCAATATGAATTTTTCAGAACATTTTTAATTAAATCTTAATTGCATGTGCAATCCATCACCCAAATTTAGAAGCTCATTTTTTTTTTTTTTGATTTTCGAGACAGGGTTTCTCCATAGCTTTTGGTTCCTGTCCTGGAACTAGTTCTCGTAGAGCAGGCTGGCCTCGAACTCACAGAGATCTGCCTGCCTCTGCCTCCCGAGTGTTGGGATTAAAGGCGTGCACCACCACCGTCCGGCTAGAAGCTCATTTTTTTTAAATTTATTTATTTATTTTTTATTTATTTTATTTATTTATTTATTTATTTTTGTTTTTTTTCGAGACAGGGTTTCTCTGTGGCTTTGGAGCCTGCCCTGGAACTAGCTCTGTAGACCAGGCTGGTCTCGAACTCACAGAGATCCGCCTGCCTCTACCTCCCAAGTGCTGGGATTAAAGGTGTGCGCCACCATCGCCCGGCTTAAATTTATTTATTTATTAAAAATTTCCACCTCCTCCCCTCCTTTTATTTCCCTCCCACTCTCCCCACTCCCCCTTCCTCTCCCTCTCTAGTCCTAAAAGAAGTCAGGGTTCCCTGCCCCGTGGGAAGTCCAAGGCCCTCTCCCTCCATCCAGGTCTAGGAAGGTGTGCATCCAAACAGACTAGGCTCCCAGAAAGCCAGTACATGCAGTACAATCAAAACCCAGTGCCATTATCTTTGGCTTCTCAGTCAGCCCCCATTGTCAGCCATATTCAGAGAGTCCGGTTTGATCACATGCTTGTTCAGTCCCAGTCCAGCTGGCCTTGGTGAGCTCCCATTAGATCAGTCCCACAGTCTTCGTGGGTGGACGCACCCCTTGAGGTCTTGACTTCCTTGCTCATGTTCTCCCTCCTTCTGCTCTTCATCTGGACCTTGGGAACTAAGTCCAGTGCTCCAATGTGGGTCTCTGTCTCTATCTCCATCCATCGCCAGATGAAGGTTCATATTCATCTTTTTGGGTCTGGGTTATCTCACTCAGTAAACTGTTTTCTATTTCCACCCATTTGCATGCAAAATTCAAGATGTCATTGTTTTTTTACCACTGAGTAGAACTCTAAAGTGTATATGTGCCACACCTTCTTTATCCATTCTTCTATTGCGGAGCATCTAGGTTGTTTCCAGATTCTGGCTATTACAAATAGTGCTGCTATGAACATAGTTGAACAAATGCTTTTGTAGTTGATTGGGCATCTCTTGGGTATATTTCCAAGAGTGGAATTGTTGTTTCTTGAGGTAGGTTGACTCCCAGTTTCCTGAAAAATTACCACATCGATTTCCAAAGTGGTTGCACAAGTTTACATTCCCACTAACAATGTAAAATGAAATAATTTCTTAAAATTTACTCCCTAATATTTAATAGAATACTTTGTTAAAACAGTGATCTAAACCCTATTTTAACTTTGATCATGTTATCATGATAGATTTAAGATGTTTTAGAGAGACAGGCGGAAAAGGGAGAGAAGTATCATGAAGTACTGTGGGTAGTCAGGTAGCAGGATTTGGGTGGAGTTGGGAGAGTAAAAACATGGTAATAATAGACTGAATGAACATATTCTAGTGTATTTTTAGAATAATATTCTTGTATATTTGATTTCAAAGTTTATCCTCTTTCAAATTTGTTTTTTTTTTCTTTTCTTAATTTAAACCTTTTGAAAGTTTACATACTAGGCCCAGTTCTTCCTCCCACACCTTTTCCTGTCCTATCTCTATCTCTTCCCATCCCACCTCCCATTCACTCCTAAGAAACTTCCTTGGGAAATTAAAAAAGTCTGGTATACCAAGTTGAAACAGGACCAAGGCCTCCCCCCTGTATCAACACTAACGGATCCCACCATAGGGAATGGGCTCCAAAAGGTGAGTTCATGTACCCAGGATAAGTTCTGGACCCACTGCCAGGGTTTTCCCCAACAGATCAATCATGTAACTGTCACTCACATTCAGAGAGCTTAGTTTGGTCCCTTGCAATATCCCCAGGTGTTAGTCCAGAGTCTTTGTGCTCCCATTAGCTTGTGTCAGCTGCCTCTATGGTTTTCACATACATGATCCTGACCCCCACCCCTTGTTCATATGATCCCACCTCCCTCTCTTTCACTAAGCTCCAGGAACTCAGACCAGGACTTGGTTGTGGATCACTGCATCTGCCTCCATCAGTTACTAGATGAAGGTTCCATGATGACAATTAAGATAATCATTAATCTGATTAAAGGGAAAGGCCAGATTAGGTACCCTTTCCACTATTGCTAGGAGGCTTAGCTGGGATCATCCTTGTGGATTCCTTGGGTTTTCCCTTGTACCTTGTTTCTCCCTAACCCAATTATGTCCCCCTCTTTCAAGATATCTTTGTCATTGCTTCCCTCTCTATCCCCTCCCCCATTACTTGGTCATCTGGAGCCCTCATGTTCCCATTTCCCATCCCCTCTTTTTAACTCCCCTTCTGAGTGTACCCAGGAGATCTTAACTATTTCCTTTTTACTGGGACCTCAATGTATGTTCTTCTTAGTGTCCTCCTTTTTACTAGCTTCTTTGGAGTTGTGGATTGCTGCCTGGTTATCCTTTGCTTGTATTTACACAATGGAGTATAACTCAGTGGTAAAAAAAAAAGACATCTTGAAATTTGCAGGTCAATAATAGAATAAGAAAAAAAAACATTCTGATGGAGGTAACCCAGACCCAGAAAACAAAATAGTATGTATTCACTTATAAGTAGAAATTAGACATAAATCAAATTTATTTTTGTATCATTCCAATATATTTAGTTCCCTTTGGTATATGTAGTGAATTATTTTGAGTGCTCACTAGGCAGTCAAAGCAATTCGAACTACAAATTTCACTTCTCTCCAATTAATTTTAAATCCTGAGACAGCCAAGTCATCCATCATGATGTTGGAATGATGTCTCAGGCTTACACGGGCACATAAGATGTCATTATGGAAGTTTGATTCATTTCCATTTGGTAAAAAAAATTCTGATATAAATCACTGGATTCCCACATTTTCAAAAAGAGATGAAGACAAAAATATTAGAAAGTATGTATTTATTGCTGGTTTGCAGAACTCCAATTAAATGGTCTTGTTTTATAGCATTACTGGTGATAGTATTTACCAAACTAAATATGATTATAAATAGCCATAGACATCTTTGTTACCACTCTTGAAAAAAAAGCCTTGGAGATGATTTTAGGGAGGGAAACACCAAATATTCTTAACCACAGTTTCCTTTTATAAAATGCAACTCTATAGGTAAAGTGACCATTAAATATTTACTCTTCAGAAAGCTAACAGAAAATACCATGAGGAATTGAAGGAGCTTATAATGTTGGAGCTATTATTATAACTAATAATGTGATATTATACAGTAATATATCATTATAAGAGCATTTATAAAGAAATGTATTAATTGAAAGTAGGTATTTTTACTTCATTTTCATTGGTGTCTTCTCTGCTTGTATATCTGTATAAGGGTGTCAGATCCCCTGGAAAAGTGGTTATAGACAGTTGTGAGTTTCTATGTGGGTGATAGGGATTGATCCTGGGTCTTCTGGATGAACACCAGACCTCTTTTTTAATTTTTATATTTTTTATTACTTTATAATTATTATCAATCAAAATTCCCATTTCCTCCCCTCCTCCCACTTTCTTCCCATTCTTCCACTCACCATTTACCCCACCCCCTTTAGTCCTAAGAGAGGGCAAGGCACCCTGCCATGTGGGATGTCCAAGGCCCTACCTCCTACCTCCAGGCTTAGGAAGGTATGTATCCAAAGAGAATAGGCTCCCAAAAAGCCAGTACATGCAGTAGACACAAATCCCAGTGCCATTATCATTGGCTTCTCAGTCTGCTCCAATTGTCAACCACATTCAGAGGGTCCAGTTTAATTCCATGCTTATTCATTCCCAGTCCAGCTGAAGTTGGTGAGATCCCATTAGCTCAGGCACACTATCTCAGTGGGTGAACCAACCCTTGTGGTCCTGACTTCCTTTCTCATATTCTCCCTCCTTCTGCTCTTTAACTGGACCTTGGGAGCTCAGTCCAGTGCTCCTATGTGGATCTCTGTCTCTGTCTCCATCTGTCACTGCTTGGGTGAACATGAACTTTCACCTAAATAGCCCAAAAACCTTTCGTAAAATCAAAGAATACTGACCTCAATATATATATTTAGTAATAAAATGACTCCTCATTTTATCAAGGTATACTCATAGATAAATAATTTTTGTTATTTTGAGGATTACTTTTCTTCTTGCAGCAGGTGGGCACACAAATAGAGACCTATACATTATTTAGAGAATGTGATAACATAAAACACTTGGTCCTAAATGCAATGTCTTCATCAATCTCTCTGCTCAGAGCTCTGGGAAGCCCATAGAAGAGGAGGCAGAAATGGGGTAAGAGCCAGAGAAGATGTAGGATGCCCGGAAATGAAGGTCCTCCAATTATATATGACCAAAACACATATGAACTCACAGAGACTGAAATAACATGCACAGGCTCTACACTGGTCTGTTGTTATTTGTGCTCTGGGTCTCTGATTCTTGTGCCTTCTCTTAGGCTATTTTCCTCTTGTTCATTTGTCTTATCCAACTTAGATGTGAGTGTTTTGTTTTATTTTATTATATCTTATTTTGTATATTTTAAAAAACTGAATGAAAGAAGTAAGGAATGAGCAAAAACTTAGCCACTAGGATAAATGTTAACTGTAGGTGGTCTGCCTGCCAAACCCAAAACAATCACACAGAAACTGTATTAATTACAACATTGCTTGGGCTATTAGCTCAGGTTTCTTATTAACTAACTCTTACATCTTTAATTAACCCATTTCTATTATTTTATGTTTTACTGTGAGGCTTGTGGTTTACTGGCAAGGTTCTTGGGCATCTGTCTCTTTCAGCAGTTACATGGTGTCTACCTGACTCTGCTTATATATCCCTGACTCTCTATATATATCCTTTCCAGCCTGAATATATTCTTTCCTGCTATAGGCAGAAGCCACTTCTTTTATTAATCAATGCTGGTAAAAACATATTTACAGCATACAGAGAAGAATCCCCCATCAGTTAACAACTGAACAGTCACTTACACTTGCTGGGAACAGGAAAATCAATTTTCTCTAGTAGAGTGACACTGGATATTTCAAGCACTTTAGGACAGCCTAATTTTCAGGAGCAGTTGACTGTTATCTTATGATGGTACAGTGTGGTGGGGTTGGTTTTGTTTAGTTTTCTTGGTTTGGAGTGGTTTTGATTGTTTTTTGAGAAAGAACTTCAAGTTGGGTAGAATGGAAGAGGATAGAATCTAGAAGATCTTGTTGGCAGGGAAGAATATGTTCAAAGTATATTTAAATTTAATTAAAATATATTTAAAAAGAAAAAAAATCTTATGAAATGAAGAAAGTACTTTGAAAGTAGGAAAAACTTTCATCGGTCTCAGTGAAATAATATTGTACTTAGTTGCTATTGCCTATAATAGACATTGTAAGAAATGTCAATATTGTGAATTTTGCACCTCTCATCAAAATTTGACCATAACATTATTCAGTCAGAAGGATTCACTTACATCACTTTTTAACTTGGTGAAAGCATTCTGTACTTCTTTCCTGTTCAAGGAGATTAGGGCATGCAATGTCTCATATAGTAACATTATATTTCAAAACGGGATATTTTTCATATTTTTAAAATAAAGTTTTACTTTTCCATTTGATATATTAAAATTATAAAAGCATAATCACTTGTGTGATGATTATTCCTAATTTTCACCTTTACTAGATGTGATATTAATTAAAGTTCAAAATGGAGGCCACACCTATGAGGGAATTAGTTTTATTTGAAATGAGAATGCCTCTAATCTAGATAGTGAGGCATGAAGACATAAACTTAATCTTGGCCAAAACTTCTGCTTGGAAGCTTATATAATAGCATTGACGAAGGAAGCTTTTTTTTTTTCATGCTTGCCCTGTCTTGCTAGCAAGTCTATTTCTTCACTTGCATTAGTGTTTCTTCAGGACTCCAGCATCTACCAAAGAATAGATGAGACATCCAGCGTCATGGACTGAGCAATTTCTGGAATATTGGAGTTCACATTGATACCCAGTCATTGTTGGATTATTTCGATTATAACCTGTAATTTATTCTAATCAACCCCATACACATATAGTAATTATAATTGAATAAACCCCAGATATGTAGTTTATTTTATAAATTCTGTATTCTAGAGAACCCTGGCTAATACAGATAATTGTACCACAAGTAATTCCAGAGCAAAAGAAGTATAAAGATGAATACTTCAAGTATCTGGAATATGCTTTCCAGTTTGCTTATTCATACAGTTACAAAGCCTCTTTAACTACTGTAGCCTCTCTAGGGAATCTAAGAGAATAATAAAATCCCATGGTGTAAACTATTTTACAAACTTGAGGTGATAAATGCATTTGATTATCCTTATTCACCAATTATGAGTGGCAACAGATTTGTTGGCTCTGTATATAAAACTTTTGAGAGTTTGTGGAAAAATAAGGAAAAGAGTGATGTTGAGTGTAGGGCACTTTACAGTGACTTTGTGGTAGTTGGCTCTGGGCTGTCAGGATCCCTTTCCATCTGAGCTGCAAAACTTATACCAGCCAGTTGCTCTTGACATCTTTGGCCAATTTGACAAAAGATAGGAATGAACTCCATGATTAAATTAACTAACTACTTGCATCTCAGAATTCAGTGAAAAACAATGAGTTTAGTGTTAATATTGACTAGTTCCAGATGTTCATAAGCAGTGTGGAGGTTTCTAAGTGTCCACTGGGAGAGATTCTTCTTTCCAGCAGCCAGCAAGCTCAAATTGTGGAAAGTCAAACCAAAGTCCTCATTATAAGGTTAGCTGAATTATATGGAAAAATGATGCCCCTGCCCTTGAGGGTGTTGGCACTTAAAATAAGAGCATTAATTGGTAAAGAATAAGACCCTGCAATTGGAATAGAGTTAGTTGTCAGGGAGATCCCTATTAAGGGTGAGAACTTCTAACACTCAGATTCTCAAAGGTTTCTTTCACTTGAAGAATTAGTACATCTACCTTCAATCCCACCCTTTGAAAGATAGCCCTTTTTATTGTTGATGGAGATAATTAATCCCTCATTGCCTGCTAGATTAGCAATTACCTTCTCTGAAAGAAATGCCAGCAAGACAATATTGATTTCCCTCAAGACATCAGTTGCCTCTATAACAAGACTTAGCGAAAAGTAGACTCTAGAATAGAGGTAGAAAATGTAATCAATGAGGTGTACTATACTACTAAATAGCACAATGAATTTGCTAATTTATTGAAGCACAAGTCTTGGGATTATGTGTGGAAATAGATTTTACGAGTATGGTATAAGGGTAAAAGGAACTTAAAATTGGATTAGGATATGCTTATTGACATGGGCCCTCTGAGTGGAGATTGTTGGTTTAATATGGAAACTTGTACATTAAAAAAATGGTGATTGATGTGGAATGTTATTGTAAAATGTGTTACATTTGTTTATGCTGTGGAACATTTTTTATGATGCAATGATATGTTGCATTCCTTCATGTTGCATTTGTTTAACTCTGTGAAGCTGTGTTACTTTGCCTGTCTAAAACCCCTGATTGGCCTAATTAAGAGCTGAATGGCTCTATAAATAGGAGGAGAAATCTGGGGAGGGAGGATGGATACAGGGGAGCATGAAAAGGAGGAGGGCATCAGGGGACAGCCACCCACAGCAAGCCACAGTGTAAGAAATAAAGGTATAGAGAATAAAGAAAACTAAAACCTCAAAGGCAAAAGATAGGTAGGATAATTTAAGGTAAAGAAAACTTGTCTAAAAAAAAAAACTCAAGCTAATGTTAGGCATCATAAGAAAGAATAAGCATCTGAGTGTTATGTATTTGGTAACTGGGTGGCAGGCCCCCAAAAGAGCCAAAAAGCCAAAGACTAAAAACAACCAACAACAGGTAAGAAAAGTTTGTCTGAATAGCTGACTGAAGCATTTGTTGAAAGATGACGTACTGCCGGGCGGTGGTGGCGCACGCCTTTAATCCCAGCACTTGGGAGGCAGAGGCAGGTGGATCTCTGTGAGTTCGAGACCAGCCTGGTCTACAAGAGCTAGTTCCAGGACAGGCTCCAAAACCACAGAGAAACCCTGTCTCAAAAAAAAAAAAAAAAAGAAAGATGACGTACTGAAGAGGAGTTAGAGATGCCTGAAATCCCTTGACTTTAACATTGATAAAGGATTTTTAAGACTAGGGTAATTACAATGCCAGAGTGAAAATATTATGTAAAGCCTAATCTTCCACAATGGGACAGCTCAAAGGTCATGTTCTTCACTATTTCTATAAGATGCAATAAAGGCAACAAGGGTACCACTACATTGGAATAGTTTTATTGTTTCCCTTTTCCTCATGCCAGGCATTATGTTTGGAGACATTGCTATTCAGTTGGATGACTTAGATGCTTTGGGTTTAATTGGGACATGAACGTAGCAGGAGCCTAGTGGCAGCACTGACTCATCAAAGGTCAGGTGATCCTTGTTATCACACTAGACAGCACAGACCAAGCAATGTCAATAATGACTTAACCCATAATGGATAGCACAGACAAGTGAATTTTATGGAGGCATGACTCATATTGACCTTTGGTACTTACTAATTTGTTATGAGGTTTTCAAGCATGAAAAATGTAACAAGTTTACCAAATTTTTGTTGAATCAGTGTAAGCAGAAGCATTCTCACACAAGGAAAGAAAAACCATTAGATTATGGCAAAATGGATACTTGGACAATGTCCAGACTTGAGCTAGTTTGCAGACACAGAACCCATTGAATGGCAGGAAAGGCAGGTTTCCTTGAGTATGGACCTTGATGAAATACCTAAGTTTTACAATTAACCATTCTCTAGTATTTTCCCAGAGGTATCTACAGAATTTTACAATGAGTAACTATATAGCAGGGGAAAAGAAGCAAACAGACATTTCAGGTTCTATTGAATACTCGTTTTTAATTGAAGAAGATTCCAGAATGTCCCAAGAAACATTGTGGTCTTTCAGGTAAAGTAGGGACATTTAGAGGTGAGGTTATTTTTTTTTTATGATGTATCCAATGAAAATTTTGGTAGTTTAATCTCTATTTTCAAACTGCTAGATAACTTAATCCATCTGTTAATACATCTGTACACTTGCTCCAGGGGTGAGGGGCATATTGAACTCCACAACAATACCTTACTTGCATTGTCACTGTTTTGTGATAAATCACGAAGTTCAAATTTCTCATTCAGTAGACTTGTTGATTATACTTGTATAGGTGAATTTATACAAGATTGAACACAATCAAGGTGGTATGATTATAAATATTTAAGGCAAATTTAATGTTTCAGTATAAAAGCCAAATGAGTACTGTGACAATTAGAAACTATAAGCATAAAGAACATTAAGCTCTAAAGTTCTGAATAAAAAGGGACATATGATAGAATGAAGGTGATGTAAGTCAGCTCTCCACCATCGCTACTGCTATGTTTTTCATACCTAGCCCACCACTGTCTATTTACCTCCATACCCTAGATTCCACATTCCTAGTATTTCCCAACTGGGAGTGGGCGCTTCTTGCTCCATCTCTACTTTGGACTTTCTATTCTGATCAATTGCTTATTACTTATACAACTAATGTAATTATGAGTCCTTTGTGCCCCCAGACATGAAAGTATTAATGTTCTTTATGCTTATAGAGGTGAGGTTATTAACTCCATTGTTTTGGCTGAAATCTGACTCACGGTAGGTCCAGTGAGTTAATCCTGTGGTTATTTTCCTGTACCCCAAGAGTATAATTGGAAGAGGTATTCCTTGAAGTTGATAGAATTCTCATGTTGGTCTCCTGAACTGTGCAGTAATGGCTATTATTGGAGGGGCCAAATGGAAGCTTTCAGAGTTGCCTCTTCCAAGAAAAAAAATAGTGAATCAAAACCAGTATCATATTCCTGGAGGAACAGGAGAAATTAGTACCACTAATCAGGACTTGAATGATGGAGTAGTTATGCTTCCAATCACATCCCCCTATAACTCTCCTGTCTGTCAAGTGAAGAAGACAGATGGATCATAGAGAATGACAATTGACTATTAAAAACTGAAACTGGTAGTGATTCCAATTGCAGCTGCTGTACCAGACATGATATCCTTATTACTTACTTAACAAATCTCCCTGTACGTAGTCTGCAGCCATTGATCTAATGAACGCCTTTCTCATGGTACCTATCCTTAAAGACCCCTAGAAGCAATTTTCTTTCAGCTGGTAAGAGTATATTTCACAGTTCTTCATCAAGGATATATTAACTCTACATCCATCTGTCATAACTTAGAAGGGATGTCTCGATCCTCCGATTCTTCCACAAAGTATCACACTGGTGCAATGCATTGACAGTATTATGCTGATTAGACCAAAAGAGCAGATGGTATCAACAACTTTCAGCTCACTGGTAACGCATCTGTGTATCAAAGGATGAGAAATAAATTCACCCAAATTTCAAAGGTCTTCTACAATAATGAAATTCTTAGGAGTCAAGTAGTGTAGTGCATGCCAAGATATTCAAGCTAACTCTCCTAATGTTGTGATCACCACTTTGTGACATTTTGATCCCCAACAATAAATTATGTTTTGCTAATTCATAACTATAATTTTGATATTGGTATGAATAGCATTGTAAATTATGAATATATGTGATACACGATTAATAAAAACTTAGGGTCAGAAATTGGGGTTCAACCTGAAGATCCAAAAAGCAGAAGTCACCTTTTGATGAACATTCAAACAGGTGTACACAACAGCAATTTCTTTGCAAATGTAAGTGATGTGTGTGTGTATGTGTGTGGTGTGTGTGTGAGTGATTGGGCCCAGGCAGGTCCTGAAGACACAAGCAAGTTACATGAAGAAATTGCCAAAATATATATGGTTTCTAATCCTGTTACACTGCCATCTGGTGCCAAGTATGTACCTATAGACTCATGGGGTTTACCCTTCGATTACACGAGGAAGACTAGGATCTACTGTATTGATAGTTCCTCATGTAATGCAGGTACTACCCAGAAGTTGACAGATGCAGCAATACAAATCCTTTTCTCCGATAACCCTAAAACACATTGGTATGTGAGAATCTTCACAATGGGCAGAACTTTGGGCAGTACACATGACCATACAGTTTGTAAGGAGAAACGGCCAGATGTGTGGATTTTCATTGATCCATGGGCTTTAGGCAATGGATTGGCTGGATGTTCAGGGACTTGGGAAGAGTCTGCTTAGAAAATTGGTGAGAAGGACATCTAGGAAAGAAGTATGTGACTAGATATCTCCAAATGGGCAAAGGATGTGAAGATCCTTATTTGCTGTATAAATACTCAACAAAAGGTGACTTCTGCTGAGGAGAAGTTCAATAATCAAGTAGATAGGACAACTCATTCTGTGGATAGTCAGCCTCTTTCCCCAAGCATTCTTGTATTATATTGATAATATATTATTATCTTATTATATATTCAGTCCAGCTGTTTCCAGGGTTGTCCAACTGATTCAGAAAACAATATTGATGATTTTTTTTATAAGAGGTCTTTCTTTAGATCACCAGCTCATTAGTAATGAAAGCTTGGCTTTTGCTTAAGCGTGTACCCAACTAGCTCTTAAAATTTACATTAATTTGTTTATATTAATTTGCACTCTGCCTTGTGGCTCATTACCTCTCTACAGTACTGTACCACTGGTTTCTCCTACTTCGGGCAGAAGAATCTTCCCCACTTCCATTAATCTTTTTCCAGAATGTCTATCTCTTTCTGAAGCCCTGCCTATCCTTTCCTGCTTAGCTATTGTCTGTTCAGCTCTTCAGTAAACCAATCAGAGGCGAGGTGAAATAAAGATTCTTCTTCACATAGAGTACAAATGGATTGCTCAAATAGTTATTGCCTATACTGGCTAGTTTTATTTGAGCTGGCATAAGTTGGAGTCAGCAGTGAGGGAGGAACCACAGTTGAGAAAACGCCTTCCCACGATCTGTCTGTAAACATGCCTTTAGCACATTTCCTTCATTAGTGATTTATGGAGGACGGTCCAGCACATAATTTCTCCTGCCATGTCTGAGCTGGTGGTCCTGGATTCTATAAGTGGGTTCTGTAAGAAAGCAGACTGAGCAAGCAATGGGGAGCCAGTCAGTAAGTAGCACCTTTCCATTGTCTCTGCTTCATATTCCTGCCTTGCAGATGTTCCTGCCCTCACTTTTTATTATGAACTGATACACGGAACTGTGGGTTTAGTGGGATAATATAATGAGAACATAACAAAATCCACCTGTCTAATCACATCTTCCTATTAATTTAAATATGTATTAATATTCTTCTACCTCTTGCAATATTTTTATGCTTTTCTTTTGGTTATATCTGCATATACAACTTAAAATGGTTGAATATCAGCATATTCTTTTTAGAAAATGAATTTCCTCTAAAAAATTCAACGAATAGCCCCCAAATTGCTATTATTATAATAATTTGCTTTCTAAAATTTAAACAAGGACTAGATAGAATAAAAATCTCTCCGTTTATTTACTCATTTCTCTTTGGTGTGATTAATATAGGTTAATATCTATCAACATTTAAAATATGTTGCTGTGAAGACATGAGGAGTTATATAAAAAATGAAAAAAAATGAAATGCATGTGAAAAGAACCAGGGGCATTTAGAGCTACCCAAACAAACTGTTGCTGTGATGTATGGCTGATAGCACAGAAATTTTTACTTGTTTCCTTTTATACTTTTGATGATGGAAAGATTCCTGCATTATAGTTGCAGAGATGGATAAATACAGGGCACCAATCTTTGCAAGAAAAGGTAATAGCAGTTTACAATCCATAAACACCTGACATCCAGATGATCATATTTAGTGCTGTATTCAAGAGCTATAATTGAGAACAGATGCTAGTGCTCCGGAGCTAGACACACAAGAGGGTGGAGTGTCCTCTAGTATTCCAGGGAGCACATTCGCATGTCTGTTTTAATTATTCTGTACTGTGGACTGATTAGGAATTTCAAGGTGATGGCTATAAACAATTTTTCCTTGTTCCTTGAATTCTGAAATTTAGTTTGAAATTGCTCAGGGAAACCTTAAAAGCTGTGATTATATCATATGTGACACTTATGATTTCGCCACTCAAAAAAAAAGGAGAAAATATTAGACTAGATTGTAATTTTAGATATTTAATCTCAAATGATAGAAAGCCTAGAAATTGCCATGATAAATTGTCACCAAGTCAACTGTCTATAACAGACCTCTATAGACAAAATCATCAGAAGAATTGTTGGGTGTAGTGGAATACTGCTGTATTTTAAGCCTTTAAGATGGGAAGGCAGGAGAATCAAGGTCATTTTTGCCTGCATTGGAAGTTAAGAAAACCTGAGAAATGAGACTATCTGAAAAAGAAAAAAAAAAAAAAAAAAAACAGAAAACTGGTTAAAAACATAAATGACAATTTTGTGCTTTATAAGTCATTCACATCCATTAAAAAGTGGTCTTACTGCTTTAGAAAGAAAAACTATAGTAAAATTATCATCATTTGTTCCCTTGTTCCTTCTGTTGCTAGAAAATTAACAAGGCCTTTTTGTAAGTTCCCATCAATCAAATTAGCATTTTAAATAGATTATTTAAATGAGAAACATCAATTTTGTTGTTTTAAAAGGATGATTTAGATGTACCTCTAGTGATTTGGGCTTAGTTTGAACCACTTTGTTCTTTCTCTTTCCAAAAACATATGCTAATGCATTCCCAGAAATATTATAAAGATAAACTAAAAGGCACTTAGCATAAAAGAAATGGTATATAAATGCAAATTAATAGAACTAATGTATGTTATAATTATGTATAGAACATTCCAATGTTAAGCACTGTCTTAAGTTAGGATTTATCCCGTGGGGGAAGATAAGAATGAAAGAGTTCACAAAAGGACACATAAAATGGTTAAAGTAGAATGAAATGTATGGCTGTTAAAAAAATCCAGAAAGGATGCTAAGATTATTTAGCCTGCAAATGTGAAGAGATAGGGAAAATATAATTGAGTTATTTAAGATTTTGAAGGGTATTATAAAAATTGATAAAATCTTTTTGTATATACTATTCCATAACAGACGTTGGAACAATCACTCAAAATTAATGGAAGGTTAATTTAAAAGGAGTAGAAGAAAATACTTATACTTAATACTTGGTAAAGTCAAACCACCTAATTCAGTACTTTGGGAGATTATAGATTAAAATGCATAAATTATGTATTATAAAAGGAAAAAGTGGCATTTTTAAACCAAAGTAATTTCTCATATAAGATGGAAGAAGTTCAGAATCAACCTTCAAAGCAAAAATATGATCAACAATATCAGTGTCCTAAGAATCCAGCTGTCACTGTACACAGCAAATTAGCATTTTCCGTACAGATTGCTGAATTCTTTGCATTTTTGAGAGATTTGGTTTATTATCAAGAAAGAAAGCAGTGGATATAAAATGATGTCTATTCCTCCCTATAACTGCAATTTTTACCCCTCCATGTATTTTTTTCCTAGAAATATTCTGTATTTTTAAGAAATTAGCTTACAATAGCTGTCATTTATCTATAAATAATTGATAAAATAAAATATCAGAAAAATAATTTTCAATAAAACATTAAACATCAAATATTGAGGCTTGGAAGTAAATTTAAAAAGCTAAAATTGGATATTGGTGCTGCTTTAATTATAAAATTATTATTTTAGTAACTTCAATATGGTTATTTGGAAAAGAAAAATATATCCAAAACTTCATACAATTTTACAAAAAGCTATTTTATGACAAGTAAATGATTTCCACTTAGAATTTGCAGGGTATTAAAAATAAGACTAAAGAAAATACACAGAGCAAAAAATAAAATACTCATACTTATAGTAGGCTTAATATTTTCTTAATTTCCTTTTTAGCTTTTATTTTCATTAAAATTCAATAGGGGCATTATGATTTAAAACATTTTAAAAACACTAATATTTTATTGTGAAAACATGATGGTACAAACAAAATAATTAAAATACATATACATCTTTTAAACATATGTGTGTGTGTGCTTTTTCTGTTAATATTTTGCAATCTCCATCTAGAACATTGTTACTGATGAGCTTCCTACAAAGTACTCCTTTTTTCTACTTTCAGCCAACTCAGAGCTTAACAATTAAAGCAAAGGATCTGCTAGATACAGTGAAGGCCCAGGAACATGCGTCAGTGAGTGAAGGGACTTTCCAACAACCTGACTAATCACATGGTGTAATGAAAAAAGAACAAATCCTTCAACTGTTCTCCGACCTCCACATATGCAATATGGAATAGGTGTGGGCACAGTCATGCATACCCCCACATGGAGTAAATTTATAAACATAAAAAAATGAGGTGTTTCACTAACTTAAATCTGTATTCCTAATCAAAAGATAAAATATGTTACCTATTTTAGGTTTTGCTGTTGTTTCTGTTCCCTATATGATAAGAACTGATTCATTTACGTATTCTAATATTCCATGTGATAGCTTTAATTTGTTTTTTTTTTTCTTGCATGGGCCTAAGTTAATAGTTCGCAGTGCTTGATGTCATGAAAATATATATTTTTTTGCAAATAAAATGTATTTTGACTATATGTAGCCCACAGTCTCCACTTTTTAACAATTACCATACCTGTAATTCGGCCTCATTCCTCCAGACAATCTCATTTCTAATTTAAGGTCATGTAAAGAAATGATTTATGTATAAAATCTGCACACAAGCTCAGATTCATAAGAATACATGCATTGCTGGTTGTTTTCAGCCAGATGCATTTTGCTTAATATATTCCCCATCTTCAAACATTTTTCTAAATATGATAACATGTCATTCTTTTTCTTTTGAAATTTTATTTTTTTTAATTTCTTGGAATTTTATAAATGTATACGATGAAAATCCTATCTACACTACAAGCAGCCATGGAGTGAAGAAGGCAGGATAGTAAGTCTTCCCCCAGTGTACTCTCCCCTTACACTTCCTGGATTCACTGCAACACATCGTTCTTCTCAACTTCATATCCTCTTTTAATTAGTAATCCACTAAGCCCAACTGTAATTAATTATTGAATCAAGATCCACTATGTATAATATGACATATTCTTTACTGATTCAATGTTGACTCACACATAGAGTTAGTTCAGTAATTTGCTCATTTTACAGAATATTGTGGAAACATGAAGGGGCAGTAGTCCCTGTAGCATCTTGAGTAAGCTACTTGTCTTTCAGATATATTGCCAAAAGTGCTATAGCAAAGCCACAACATAGTTTGGGTTTAGTTTTTTAAGGAGCACCCATATAGAATTTCACAATGGTTGTACAAATTTTAATTTGCATAAGGAGTGTGCAAATGCTCCTTTCTTCTACATCTTTGTCAGAATTTGTTTTATTTTTGATCAATACTTTATTAAAACGTCATTGCATTATTTCCCTTCATTCTCCTCCATTCCAATTTCTCCCATTCTCCCCTTTTTGTCCATTCTCTAATTCCTGTTATTCTCTTTTTTTTAGTTGTTACTGTTATACACACACACACACACCTGTTCAGTGTAGCATTGCATAATTTTATAGCTTGCTAATTAGTTTTTGATTAGCAATTAGTTACCTCCATCCTGGGGTAAGACTTACTATCCTGCCTTCTTCACTCCATGGCTGCTTGTAGTTCTTTGTCTCAGAATAGGACCCTGTTAGTCTTTCTGCCTCTGCTTTAGCATGTGTATTGTCCTTGTTCAGGTCTTTTTTAGTTACCATACTGTTGTGGCATTATGCCAAAGTTTCTCTGTCCTTCAAGGACATATAGTCTTGCAATTCTCCTTTCAGTGGTGTTCCCTGAAACTTAAGTTCAGAATTGTAGTCTAGATTTTTTTTCCATTGAGGCCAATGACTTTTTCATCAGTTGTTCTCTGAATTTTGACCAGTACTAATTTTCTAAAATGGTTTTGTCTGCTGCCAAGATAAACATATTTTATGATCAGTGAGAAGTACACTATCTGTGGATTTAAGCAAAAGTATTCATGATACTGGAATTATGTTGCTTTAATAAAATGGATATAAGAGATTTTGCTCTAAGACAGAAGAATCCAATAGCCATGGGTAGTTGGCTTGATTTCCAGCAACAAGCGTTATTTCCCTCATATTGAGTGTGCCTTAAGTTTAATTAGACATCTGTTGTTACAAAGAAGATGTGAGTGTCACTACTATTACACCTGTAGGGATATTTTTCCATTTTGGTTACTGTTCTGTTTCATAGGCATAATAACTGGGTAGGAATATTGCTTCTGGTCCTTGGTGGCTTGTATGGCATCTTGGGTTCAAGGAAAGCTAAGTCCATAGGGACGAGATACACAGGTCAAATTCTCTGACTCCTATGTCCAAAATGAGAGATATCTTTAGTGATGCGGACTTCTGAGAGGTGACCAAAGGCAATGGGTATAGCCTATATTATTTGGAGAGTCTCATAGATTTCCCCCAATATAATTTAAAAGAAAGTTTGTCATACTTGGTCCTGTAGTTTTTGTTAGATAGTATAAGGCTCTTTGGGGGGGAGGAGTACTGTCAATCCAAGTTGCTTTACTTTCTTTAATGTAAAAAAAAATTTTGGGTGAAAGAAAAACAGTAGAACTCCCTGTAAATTTTCTAAACATCTTTAGTGCTAATTTTGCCTCCTTGATCCCTCTTTTTCTGTATTGATCTCCCTCCCTTTTTCTCAAATAGCTCTCAACCCCATTTTCTTTGATTTTTAAGATAAGTAGTTTCTTAGCACAGTTAACATATGTTCTTAACTGTGAATATGTGTTGTAACTAAATAACTGAATTTTAATGTGATGAGGCTATAAAAACCATTAACTGTCCCAAATTCTCTAATACATATTGAAGTTGTAATTATTACTAACATAAAAATTTTAATTCTCTCGCACTATGATTTATGTTCCAACTCTATTTTTGAACTTTGTCTTAAAACTATTTCAAATATTTTCAAATGTATTAATAATACTGAAGGAGCCTCATACATATCTGGCATTCTCTCATAGACCCTGGATTAACCACAAACAACACCCAAACACCTGTTTTTGGAGAGAGATCCTTTATTAAGTAGGGGAGAAAAGATAAAGTAGCTCTGGTAGGAAAAGAGCAGCAAAGAATCTTGCAAGTATAATGCTAAAGAAGGAAAGAGGGGATGTCTGTTTCAGAGTGGGTTAGGATGTGACAGGATGTGAATGGGCATCTTAACCATTTGGAAAAAATGGGACTTTGATTTAATATTTAATATCTTGATGTCTGGAAATAATTGGCCAAATATGGGAATAGACCTTGGTGGCTAGTTTTAGGAAAATAATCTAATGATTTTTTTACCAAGGCAAAAGGAATGGGGAGAAGGGAAAGGCCTGCCTGAGCCATGCTTTCCATGATTGAGCTGGCTGGTAAAAGTCCCTACAAATTTTATTAAAGGTGTCTTTGAAAGTAATTGTTTTAATTAAAGATATTTAAATTTTATTAATTTTCTTTTTGCTTAACAATACCATGATTGCGTCTAGAGAAAGTTTAAGAGGGTTCAATAACAATAATTTAAAAAATACATTTATTTATTGATTGATTTATTGATTGATTGATTGATTTCCCATCCTGCCCATGGTTTCCCTTGCCTCCTCTCCTCCCAGTACCTCCCACACCTGCTTCTATTCCCACCCCAAATTCACTCCTCCTTTTCTATTTAGGAAAGGGCAGGTCTCCCATGAATATCAACAAAACAAAACTCATCAATTTATAGTAAGAGGAAACCCCTCCCCATGTATTCACACTAGAAAAGGCATCTAGTATGAGAAATAGAGTCCCTAAAGTAAAAGAGTTGGAGACAGCCCCTATTCCCACTGTTAGAAGTCACACAAGAGAACAAAACTACACAACTGTAATATTTGCAGAGTGTCTAGGTAAGTCCCATACATATTTTTGATACAGTCTCCGTGAGCCACTAGGAGCCAAGGTTAGTTGATCCTATGAGTTTTCGTGTGGTGTCTTTGATGCCTCTCGCTCCTTCCTTCCCTTCTTCATAATTATCCAAGCTCTACCTAATGTTTGGCTTGGTCCTGTGTCTGTTACCAACAGTTGCTGGGTGAAGCCTCTCAGATAACAATTGGGTTAGGCACCAATCTATATGTATAGCAGAATATTGTTAGGCATTTTTAGACTGACCTTTATTTTTTGCTCACACCATGTTTGGTTCTATTCTAGGTCTCTGGATCATCTAGTTTCTGGGCACTCATGCTCCATGCTGGGTCAGAGGTAGGCTTATTCTCATAGCATGGGCTTTAGGCTAGGCTGGTCATTGGCTGCCCACTCTCTCAATCTCTAGGTCACTCTTATTACCCCAACACCTTCCATAGGCAGGGCAAATTGTGGGCCAAAGTTTATATGACTGGGTTAGTTTCCCACTTCCAACGCTTGAAGTCCTGCCTGATCACAGGACCATTTAATACTGCTCTTGCTAGGAGTGTTAGCTACAGGCATCCTTGTAGATTCCTGGGTGACTCCCTTGCACCAGGTTTTTACCTTAGTCCAAACTCCTCCTTTTTCCAGCAGTCTCTTTCAGTATTGACCTCCTTCAATCCTCCTTAATCTGATCACTCATGTTCCCATCCCCACCTGTCCTCAGTCAACTCATGAAATCACTTCTATTTTCCCTTCCTGTAACCATCTGGGCATCCCCCAATGAAGCCTCCTAGCTACCTAGTTTCTTAGTTTCTATGGGTCTGTGGTATGTAGCAATCCTCCGTTTTACAGTTAATATCGACTTATGAATGAGTACATTCTATGTTTATCTTTCTCATTCTGTGTTACTTTGTTGCAAGGAGGCTGCTTGTTTGCCCTGGCTGCCCTGAACCAAAATAATTACACAGAAACCATAATAATTAAAACACTGCTAGGCTCATTAGCTTTAACTTCTTATTGGCTAACTCTTATATCTTAATTTAACCATTTCTATTAATCTGTGTATTGCCACAGGATAGTGGCTTACCGGCAAAGTTTTGGCATGTCTGACTCTGGCGGCTCCATGGCATACACCTTCTTCCTCCCAGCATTCAGCTTAGTCTTCCTCGCCTACCTAAGTTCTACCCTATCAGGCCAAGGCAGTTTCTTTATTCATTAGCCAATAAAAGCAACGCATAGACAGAAGGACTTCCCACACCATTTTTCCTTTTCTGTTTAAACAAAAATGAAAGCTTTAACATAGTAAAATTACATATAACAAAACAGTTATCAAGCAAGAATTGCAATTACAGTCTTTATATCTACTTTATCTTTTATCATAACTAAGGAAAACTATAACTATAACTATAAATTCTTTAACTCCATCAAAGACTCCAGAAGAATATAATATTATCTAAGTAAACAGGAAGTGCATTGTAAGCAACTTACAAAACTCTAGAGGTTGATTGTATAGAACATTCACATAGTTAAGAATTAGTATTATCCTACAGCACTGGATGAGTATTAATATTTTAACCAAGTTCAATATAGAAAAGCATTGAATCATCAGATAAAATTTATAAGATGAGAAAACCCATTTATAGTAAAAGATTTATTTATACTGAAAGTGGGATTATTTAGTCTTCATCACTAAAATTTCAGGAAAGGCAAACACAATAAATGACAGATTAAACATTTAAAATATTACTAATAAAGTAATTTACCAAATGAAATAAATGTCTTATAGACAGAATTGTGTCTTTTAAGAACACTCAAATTATGGGTCTTACAATGATAGTGGAGAAAGAAATCACAAGATACAGTAGACCAAATAGACAGAGACTTTGTTGTGTTTTGTTTTGTTTGCTTTGTTTTTAATCAGGAACAAATGCAGAAATGGAAAGGATATTCCCTAGACAAATACTGAACAGGTCAGACTCAAACAACTGGATTTGAGAGAGAGAGAGAGAGAGAGAGAGAGAGAGAGAGAGAGAGAGAGAG
>JABTXL010000001.1:14157690-14196182 GCA_025134845.1 Neodon shergylaensis
GAGAGAGAGAGAGAGAGAGAGAGAGAGAGAGAGAGAGAGAGAGAGAGGGAGGGAAGGAGGGAGAGAAAGAGAGTAAGCAGGACCACTAGTTTTTACACTTTACTCAGTTGCTTAATTATCATAAGGTATTATACAAAAATTTTGGAAGTGCCATGAGATAATTAAACCTTTTTAAAGTGCAGAAGCTGAATTAAATAGTTACTAAATGAAGCCAAACCAATACATAAGCTTAAATAATGTCATGAGGCTTATTTATAAGAAATTTACAGTGAAAAATAGTGTCCAACCAAGTAATTTTTCTTTACTTATAAATTTTTATTTACTTTTGGGAAATAGTACGGTGCTTCGAAAACAAATATTATAGAGTAATTTTATAGAAATGAGCTAGTAATTGTTTTACTTGTACCAGTAATTAAAGCCAAGTATTTTTCCAATATCTACAAAAATGAGTCCGTAAAAGAGCAACATAAAATTATAACTAATTATTTTTGAACCCTTAGTTCTCAGATTACTGTGTCATGTACTGTGACTATTATTCTATTGCTTTGTATAAAAATAGATTTAAGGGAAATCATACAATTAACTGGAAATTTTAGTCATTTTAAAATACTTTCATGTTGTACTTAATGTTTATGCTTCTATTTTTCTGTATAGTTATATTTTGTTTGAATGTAGATCAGATTCTTTTATGATTTGAGTGGAAAATGCCTGCTATCAACTTACTTGGTTGATTACCTGACCCTCAGCTGGTGGTACTATTTTGACAGTTTGTAAAATCGTTAGGAGGTAAAGCTTTGTTGAAGGAATTGGATCACTAAGACCAAGACTTGAAATTTTATTGTGTATATTTACTTCATTTCTACTAGCTTTTCCTGACTGGAGGAGAAATGTGACCTACCTCCTTAGGTTTCTGCCAAGATGGCTACCCTGTCATGATGTAATGTTTATTCTTGAATTGTGTGGCAAAACAAATCCTCGTTCCCTTAAATTATTTCTTGTCAGGTGTTCATAGCAGCATTGTTTGTCATAGCCAGGAGCCTGGAAATAATCTGAATGGATAAAGAAGATGTAGTACATTCACACAATTGAATACTACACAGTGGAAAAAAAGTAATGACACCTTGAACTTTGCAGACAAATGGATGAATGGATCTAGAAAACATGATACTGAGTGAGGTAACCCAGACCCAAAAAGATAATTATCATATTTACTCACTCATACGTGTCTTTTTAGACATAACACAAAGGAAAAACATCCTACAGTTTGCAAACTGTAGAGATTCTAGACAATGAAGAGGATAGTAAGAGAGACATACATGAATCCAATCTATAGGTGAAGTAGAAAATAGACAACATCTCCTAAGTAAATTAGAAGTGTGGGAATCATGGGAGAATGTAGAAGGAAATGGGGCAGGGAAGGAGAGAAGTGGAGACAAATATATATATATATATAGCTTAACAAAAACAATAAAAATAAATAAACCAGGAATTCTAAACTGAATGCTGGGAATAAGGAGGTAGAGTCATTGAGATGCCATGTAGCCACCTGAGAAGACAGATATTGGAAACTTGCCGGTAGACTATAACCTCTTGGTTATGCACAGATTAATAGAGATGGGTTGATTTAAGATGTAAGAGTTAGCTAGAAATATGCATAAACTAAAAGGCCAAGCAGTGTTGTAATTAATATAGTTTCTGAGTGATTATTTTGGGTTTAGGCTGCTAGGAAATGAATGAGCAGCCGCCAACTATAGATGAATACTGTTTTTTTTGAGTTGATCTTATATCCTATCACATTATTGACAGTATTTTTATCAGTTGTAGGAGTTCCCTGGTAGAGGTTTTGGGGTCACTTATGTATACTATCATATTATCTTCAAATAGAGGAAGTTTGACTTCTTCATTTCTGATTTGTATCCTGTTGACCTTTTGTTTTCTTATTGCTCTAGTCAGAGCTTCAAGAACTATGTTGAATAGATATGAAGAGATGGACAGCCTTGTCTTGCTCCTGATTTCAGTGGAATAGCTTTGAGTTTCTCTTTATTTAATTTGATGGTGACTGTTGGCTTGTTGTATATTGCTTTTATTATGTTTATATATCTTCGTTGTATCCCTAATCTTTCCAAGACATTCATCATGAGTGGTTGTTGGATTTTGTCAAATAATTTTTCATCATCTAATGGGATGATAATATGCTTTTTCAGCTTATTTATATGGTGGATTACATTGATAGGTTTTCATATGTTGAACCATGCCTGCATCTCTGGGATGAAGCTGCCTTGATCATGATGCATGATTTTTTTGGTGTGTTCTTGGATTGTTTGCCAATATTTTATTGTGAGTATTATTTCATCAATTTTTCTGAGGGAGATTGATCTTTAATTCTATTTCTTAGTTGAATCTTTGTGTGGTTTCAGTATCAGAGTGATTGGAACCTCATAAAAAGAATTTGGTAGTATTCTTTCTGTTTCTATTATGTGGAGTACATGTATTAGCTTCTTGGAAGTTCTTATGGAATTCTGCACTGAAACCAACCAAGTTTGGATTTTTTTTTGGGGGGGGTGGAGAATTTTGATGACTGCTTCTATTTCCTTGCAGGTAAACCATTCTGATTGAGGTAACCCAGACCATGAAAGATGAGCATAGTTTGTACTCATATAGTTCCCTATAGTTCACACTGCAGGGAAACTAAGTAACAAGAGAAACAGATATAGATCTTCCTGGGAAGGGGAAATAGACAAGATCTCCTGACAAGGTTTGGAACATGGGCGTGGGGCAAGAGGGAAGGGCAGGACGGGGGGAGGAGGGAAGGAGGGAAAGAAAGAAATAGGGAAGAAGAGGAGGAGGAGAAGAGGGGATGAGGGGACGGGAGAGGATAACTTGAGGGAATGGGATAATAGAGATGGGGGAAGCACAGAGATGGAGAGCAAAAACAGGGATATTTAAATGAGGGAGCCATTATGGGACTAGCAAAAAACCTGGCACTAGAAAATTCCCCAGTAATCCACAGGTGTTAGAAAGAAACAGCTAAGACCATAAACAATAGTAGAAAGGGTTCCTGATTTGCCCTTGCCCTGTAGTCAGATTGATGAATATCTTCAATTGTCACTAGCAACTGATGGAGATAGAAACATCCCTTTTGACAGATACCTTGCTCAGCCTGGATATAGTGAGGAGGCCTTGGTCTTTCCTCAGAGCAATGTGTCTTACCCTTTCTGAGGAGTGGATAGGGGGTAGGTTGGGGGAAAATTGGAGGGAAGGGGAGTAGCAGAGCAAGTCAGAACTAGGGTTGATAAGTAAAATAGAAAAAGAGAGTTTGTTTCCTTTTTTTTTTAAAAAAAGGTAAAAATAATATTTATAAAAATAAAATATTTTTCTCATAAATATTTTTGAGATGAAGAGAAGAATGAGATGGTTCAGTGAATAAGATTACTTGCTGCTTTTGCTGAGGACCAAGGTTCAGGTTCCAACACATATGACAGCACACAGAAGTCTGTAACTCCATTCCCAGAGGTCATCCATGGGCAATGCCTGATCCTGTTACTCAATCATACACTCATACCCACAAAATAAATATTTAAAAAGGCATCTTCTGAGTCATTTGCTGTTCCTGTTTTGTCTATTGTGTGTTACCACTCTTTCTAAAATACATCTTCTCAAATTTTACCAAGCAGATATAAATAATATCTGTTAAAAACTCTGAGGACAAAGATAATGTGCACACATTTTTGTATTATTAGTCTGTAAAAATTAGCTGTCTGTGTTGTTCTTACATCTTCATTAGTAGAGAGCAACTCTCTTTTATGTTTTTCTCTATTCTAACTTTGCCTTGAACAAGTGAGCACATCCTTCAGTCCCTGCCCTGCTGATGCTCTACCGTAGAAAATGCACTTACTTGAAGTCTACAAAAATTGAAAACTTAAAGACAGTGACATTTTTCACATCAGATGATTATGGAGTTAGACATCCCTGTCTCTGAGGACTCTGTGTATATAATGGACCCTGGACTTGGCTATTCACTTGATCTTTATGTCTTTTCTTCTATATCCATTTACTATTTTAGGGGGATAGATTGTATGTCAAAAGAAGTACATCTTTTTACTTTGAAATCTCTTTTACTCTTCTGAAAGTTTCACTCAGCATGGTTTTTCAATATTTTGGTCACCATAACTGCAAGAGAATCCAGAACACAGCACCTGTCTGAGTTAGGTAAGACAGTATTTCATCAGTCCTCTTAAAAACAATCACTAGGTTCCAACTTTTCTGACTCGGAAGTCCATAGTCTGCTGTGGGTTGGTGAATCTCATATCAGATTACTTCATATTTGAAATTCACTAAGAAAACAAACAAAAAGTCATATACAAAGATAATTTCACTAAATAAAAATACGTATTATCATAAAAGTATGTATCTTTACTGAGTCGGTAAAGTTACAAATAAAAAGCACCTTGTGTTCACTAGATTGTAATTTAACTATCCTTGCTTTTATAACACTGGGAAGAAATGAAACACACTTAGGTTACATTTACTATTTTTTTGCAGCATATACATCAGGCCTGAAGGAACATGTCTGTCATAAAATTCAAGCTTAATTCTTTCACATTTTAAAGAAAGGCATAAGTGGATGGCAAATCTATCTTAGTAGGAGATAGTTAGTATTTAATTGTATTGAACAGACATAGTGTAGCTTTCAATAACTTACTGAAGAAATTAGATTTTAAAAATAAAAAAATTAATTTTTAATGATGAAATATTTACTATATAGTGAAAATGCAATCATTCTAAAGGTTGAAAAAAGGAGATCCTAACTTGAAAGCTGAAAGTCATCTACTGATGAGATAGATACAGTTATTTTTCCTAAATTAGGCTAGGAAATGAGACAAAGAGCAATTTAGAAACTTACGTTAAAATATAATTTCATCTTATGATTGATACTAATAATGGTATCCTTCATTTGAATCATGCAATTAATTTGTATTTCAAATATCATTATACTTAAACACTAATGAATTTCTTCTCTTTAATTGAAATGTTTCATAACCCTTTATTATTTTTGATATTATAATATAATTGTAACATTTCTCCCTTTTCGTTCCTATCCATAAACCTTTCCATATCCCTCTTCTTTCTCTCTTTCAATTTCCTGGCCTCATTTTCACTAATTGTAATTGCATATGTGTGTGTGCATATATGTGTATTTGTGTGCATGTGTGCATATGTGTGTGTTTGTGTGTGTCTTTGATTCACTGTTGCATCCTAGAGAGACAGACTTTTTAGTTATAGAATAACTTCATATTTCCTTGAATAGATGATCTCCCAAGCTTTTATCTATACCCTATTCATTAAATCTACTCAAGTTATCCATAAAAAAATAAATGAACAGTTATGTGAAGTGCTTGTAGGAAAGAACATTCATTCTATATTAAATAAGAATACTGTTTAATCAATTATATGACTTTTTGTATTGCTACACATAATTTGATTCTATACTTACCTATATCTTAATATAGATAAGAACTATAGAATATGAATTTCTTTTTATGAATAATGTATTTGAATGAGAAGTGTGAATGGTTTTAAACAAAGTCAACCCAAAGTCTTGTTATTCATTAATTATAATTAATTGGCTCAAACAGTTAGAATTTGCACACCATGTGAGTATAAGTTTTTGAAAAAAAGTCACTCCAATTTAACTACTTTAAAAATGTCCAGCTTTGACAGGCAGCAGTGGTGTGTGCCTCTAATCTCATCACCCAGGAGGCAGAGGTATGTTGATCTCTATGAGTTTGAGACCAAGCGAGTTTACAGAGTGAGTTCCAGGACAGGCTCCTAAGCTATAGAAAGGAAACCTTGTCCTGAAAAAACAAACAAACAAATAAATAAATAAATAAGTCCAGCTTTAGAAGAGAAAGAAACTGAAGAAGTAATAATTAGAAGCAAGTCAACTATTTGCTAGTCATTAATCTAATTTATATACTGACGACAGGTGTAGGAATAAGAAACCAGTTTATATTTTCTGACTTTCAAGCTTACAGAGTGTATCTATTTGTTCTTTACCACTTCAGTCTTACTAGTGTTAGACTAACATTTAGAAAATGTTAGTCTATGATGAATATGCTCATAATAACTCCACTTCACAGAGAAATAAAACTAAATAAATACCATGTGATTTGCAGTAGTCTGCCCTCGGCATGCTTCCCAAAGCAATTATAAAGATAATGTTTGGTAAGATTTCATGCCTCAAAAAAAAAAATCCAAAGACATGTGTTATATATTATTATTATAACTCTCAAAATCTGCACAGTCAAGGCACCTAGTTTCAGAAACTCAGAGTCTCTAGAGTATTGTGAGGTTGTATTAATTAATATTTCCTAAAATTGAGAATTACAGTTTTGTGTCACAAACATTGAATGAAATTATTCTTTAAAAAGTTACATTGCTTATTCTCATGAAGTCAGTATCTGTATATTATTCATTAATAATTCTGTTTCCCTTGCTACACATTTCAATTTCTTTAGGTGTTCATTGCCAAAAGTCATTCCAATAATTCACATTATTCTGATGGTCTAATCAATGCATACTTCAATTTTTCAATGTTCTTGTCATGGTTACATTAAACTGAATATCCCACTTTAAATACTGTAAGTTCTATAGTCCAAAACCATCTTAAATTTCAGTGAAGTTGAAGTATGACTGTGTATCTTGGGACACTGAAATATCCCAATTATTTGATGGTCACTTAATTGGACTTCTGATTTTCAGAGAGAGCTGTAAACCAGATTGTCCCCAAAGCTTGTCAAAGCTGATGGGAATCCTGGCAGTCAGTAAGGGCAGATGGTATAGACCAGACACTGGCAGAGGCAGATCCCATGGCAGTTGGATTCAAGGAAGTAGAAATGACCAGACACGAGTCAAGCACTGACTGGCTAGATAAACATTATCAAAATTAACACACACAATAGAACCACAAAGAAAAATTCTATCTGTATTGCTTTGATGAATCTCATATTAGTTGAATTCAAATCAAGGCCTGCTTAATGTCTGAAATGTTTAGGGAAACAAGGATTTGATTTGTTGATGAGAGATTTAACTCTACACTTGAAAGAAACAAAGTTTATGAGTGCAGAAAAATGTCTCCTCTTTTGTTTTCCCCAAACGAATTAATGTATCTCCAGTATGAGCAAGAAATTATAGATTGCAATGATCATTCATGTCCTTGGACTGAAAGCACATGAAAAAATATCAACTAAAACTCTCTGATGATGATTCTCATTCAAACGAACTGGCCTTTAAATGCAAGTCAATTGCACAATCATCTATTATTTAAGAAAGGAATTATAAATTAAAATATAAGGAAAATTTTTGGGCTTATTGAGATGTATATAATAAGGAAACAGTATACTTTTGTGAAGTATTTGAAAAAAATAAAACATCAATGAAACTGAGAACTGTGAAGAAAATGAGACAAACCAAGACAAAGCTCAAACGTAGACAAAGATAAGAGATGAGCTTGCTAGGCATAAGCAGGTTAAGAGACAATTCAATAGCATAATTGACTGGTGTTGGTAAATAGCAAATTATAAACTATAAATGGTAAGTATCCTATTAGCTGATACAGTCAGGAGAAATGTGTTGAGCTCCTGTATTCTATTCTGGAAGACTGTTCAATTTTATTAGACTGTAAGAATGCTATAAAAAAGAAAACATAATCTGTAATGTCATACTGTTTTTTTCTCCTTATGGATAGATACGGTCCCAGGTTTCTTGCTATATTACTAGATAATCCCTTGTTAAGAATCAGTTATCTTTAAAAATCAAATGGTGTTAGTTATATCATCATTCTAACAACATATCCCAGTTACAAAAAAATACTATTTGGCATGATCATATGTAAAAAGCAACTGCTTGGTAATAAATAAATGTATAAATAGATAAATATAGATTCTAAAACTTTTTCCTCACTTGTGAATGATATACTTAATTTCCCACATAAATGATAACATTGATATCATCTAAAATTGTCTGAATTTCCCACACACAAAAGAATAAAATATTATTTTAAATTATTCTTAATGAATTACAAATTATCCTTATTCAGACCTCCAAACTCCTAAGCTTTCTTTATTTTTGATCATTCCAAAACAAGAAGAAATTTAATTATAAATTTGACAATTTAGAATAGAACTAACCAAAATATGAGCAATCTCTAATAGTTCAGAGAAATAATAACAGGTGAAATGAATATTCAATAAATACATAAGTAATTAATAGATGAACTGTTCCTGAGACACTGTATTTTTAATGTTTTCTGCAGTTTCTTAATGTGGACAAATTCAGGTAAAATCTAAATTACCCTCCATTTCTCACATCTACATTTGTTATTACCTTGAACTCCTTTTAGAGGAAACATTGTAGAAGTAAGATATGTTTGCAGAAATAAGGACGGTACACAACATAGTTCTGAGTAGTGGCTGCACTTTCCCTTGCTTTTCATGAGTGATACTGACTTACCTGAAGCATCAAAATCTGTCATCCCTGAAAGAGTCACACGTGCCAGCATCCCACTGCTAGTGTTCAATTTGCAAACAGTATGCGAAAGTTTGTCAGATTCCTGTGATTTCAGCATGACACTCTGTCACTGTCTTGCAGGTTAAAAAGCCACCACATCTTGTGCTGCAGTTTTCCCAGCAGAAAACAGGTGTGTATTGACTACATCGTCAGCAGGGAAACAAGAGTTTGGTGTCTTCCTTACCATGTCATTATGATGTAAAGTGGCAGCTAAAATACCACAAGAAGCTGGTCTGGGATGAACTAGAGGTATCATTTCCAGGTGTTTGGGAAGTTCCTGATGTGAACTGGCATAGTGATTTGGTTCCTTTCATTTAATGATAGCGTTTGCTTATTGCTTCTTTTTGGACACCCTACAGTGATTTCTGACAAATACAACCCCATGTGAATGACAGCTAAAAGGCTGCATGATAGCGTGCTAATTAGAGGGGTAGGGACTGCTAGATTGAATCTGGTATTTCCTTGCATATATGTGTTTATTTTAGTTTTCCTACCTCATAGATTCACTTATAATAACCAAGATATATTCATGGTATTTTGGATATGGCTGGTGAAGAGGCATACTAAACATAGGAATATAGAGCTGGAGAGATACTCAGTGGTTAAGAATATTGTCTGCTCTTCTAGAGTTAGGTTGTCAGCATCCTTGTCTAGCAAAGACCTGCTCAGAATCTAGGGGGGCTATTTCCAACTTGTGGCCACTGTCAGTTAATATATGCAGTTTACATATACACATAGGTACAAGGACATTTATAAAAAAAATCTTTAGAAAAGAAAGAGGTTTTATCTGAGCTATACACAATAGCATCTCAGTTAATTTTCTTTTTTCTCTTATTCCAGTTCATGCATTTTAATAGTTATCAGTAGAAATATACTTTACTAAAGTGATAGCGCTATTTTAAATCACACATTATTTCATTAACCATGCACAAGTGTCATTCACAGACAGGCACACACATGTTAATAAAAGTAAACATTTTTTTTGTAAAGGAAGAGGTTTTATCTAAGTCAAGTTCAATAAAATTTCATGTTTTTCTATATTATCCTTTCCTTGTTTCAGTTGGTATATATTATTTTATCTTTAAAACTTTCTTTTTATTTATTCTTTGTGCCTTTTACATCATGCCTCTCAATCCCACCTATATCTCTCTCACCTCAACCCCCAGAATAAAACAAAATAAATTTTAAGAGAAAAAAAGGAGAGAGAGAGAGAGAGAGAGAGAGAGAGAAAGTCTCATCATGGTAGCTGCAATGTGACACAATGATCATGAAGTAAACCCCTTTATCTTTATAGCTATATATGCAGGCTTTCAAAAGAAAGAATCATTGGTCTGATTCAAGGTCCTTGGTTTCTACTACACCAACCAACACTGGGCCCTCAAGGAAACTCTCACTGGACATCCTGTTTCTTCTGACCTGTGCTGTGGAGATCCTGCAGCTCTGGGTCCAAAGGACCTCCCCCACTATCCTGGAGATCACACACAGTTGGATATTCGGTGGGCCAACAGGTTTTTGCAGGGTTGGTTAGCCTACCCGGTCTCCCCTGTCTTCACCACCAAGGTTAGCTCTCCAGCTTTGACCTGTATAGTTCATCCCTTCTAGTCATGAGCAAGGGGTGAAACCAGTTCTTCAGCTTTCCCATTCTCAAGGTTGGTGTTCCCATACCTACACATCAGGGACAGCTCTACTGTGCAGCCCAGGCAAGGAGTAGGGTATGCTTTCCTGGGTGCTGCATATGGTTGGTGGGAGGATCAGCTCCCTCGTCTGTCACAGGCATCGAGAAGCAAGTAAGGAAGGGGGTTCTTTTCTCCCCTGCCTACACCACTGCATTATGGATGAGTAGAGGGGACAGCTCCCCAATGCTTACAACTTCAGGGCTGGCTTACCCACAAATCTCTCAGCAGGGTTGACTCTCTTGTGCTGTCCAGACAAGGTGCAGGGCTTGCTCTCCTTAGTGTTTCAGCTGGTGGGAGTCCAGAGTCACTTCCCCCACTCTTATGATCTCAGGGCCAGCTCTCCCACCTGCCTGAGTCATTTATGGGCAGAGGAGTGCGTCTTTCTCCTGCCCATGCTGACATATGACAGATGAAGAGTGGACTGGGTCTCCCATGCTCAAGTTCTCTGGGCAGACTCACCGGTGCTCTTGTGAACAGGGTTAGCTCCGCTGTGCTGCCCAGAAAATGTGCAGAGTTTACTTTCCTGAGTGTTGCAGCTGGCAAAAGGAGCAAGCTCCCTTGCCAGCTGGAGGCAGTAAGACCTGGGGAAGCAGGGAGGAGGGCATCTTTCCCTGGTCCCTGAGAGTGTTGGGGGCAAGGGGCAGACCAGAGCTAAGACAGGCTCTTCTAGTAGCCTGACAGAGACCAGACCTTAGTTTCAATTCACTAAAATGGGACAGAGCTAAACAGACAGTACTTAGGAAAATCACAACTTAGGACCAACCAATAAGCAGGTACTCCACAGCCTTTTGCTGGCTCTGCAGACCCCTAAAGCCCCTTTGCTGGTTCAGCAGCCTGCCCTCCCCTGCCAGTCTCTCTAACAACTTGAACCTTCCACCAGTCAGCCCCAGATTAATCCCTTCCTCCTGGAATTTCTTTAACTCTGCTTAAAGGAAGTTGCATCTTCTTGCAGGAGGGGCGGGGGTCGTCCTGTGTCACCCTAACTTTGGAATTAAGTGCTCTTGTTATTGCATATGTGGGTGTTGGTGTCTCCTTGGGGACGTATCTTGGATTCTTACAGTCCCCACGACCACACCACAGAGCAGGGAGCTGATACCAGCTCTGCCCATCTCACACTTAAGGGCTGATTCATCCAAACCTGTGTCTAAAGACTCAACTCTACTGTGCTGCCCAGATGAGGCCAAGGGCCCATTCCCCTCAGTGCTGGAGCTGATGACAGGTTAGGCCAGGTCCCACACTAGTTGCAGATGCTGAGGGATAAGGAGAGGAGGGTATCTTGACCTCCCCCTTGCTACCAAGTGGCAGACAAGAGGGGCATGATCTGCTATTCTTTTCTCATGCCCTCAGGGGCAGCTTACCTATGTTCCTGAGAACAAGTTCAGTTCTATTGCACTGCAGAGGTGAGGTGTAGGGCCCTCTCTCCTGAGTTCTACAACCAGTGAGGGATGGGCTCAACTCTGTATTTTCCTCAGGGTACCAGACCAAGTCATGGCACTTGGCAACAGTCCGGACCCTTACATCTGGCCCTAGGTGGCAGTAGGACATCTTCATCAACACATCCCTCACCTCCCACACTCTTCAAATCGCCTCTCGCTCATGCACACAACTCGCTCTATCCGTCTCTCCCTCTTTCTCTGTATCTCATATTGCCATTCTGTAGTCACTCATTCCTGGTTGTGTTCTGCCCCTGCCAGACATATGGTATGCTGGGATGCTATTGTTGTGCCTTGCTAGAGCTAGAGTCTCTAGGCAGCTCTTGTTTGAGACCTGCTCCTGGCCACTGTATGGCATGGTTGGGAGCTGTTGCTGTATCCTGGTCATGGAAGTTAGTGTATTTTAATAATTATTAACTAAAATAAACTTTATTTAGGTATAAGCAGTATTTTAGGTTACATAAGTCTCATCATAACTGAAACTTTACATTAGGACTTATTGTAAATACTCAATTGAGGAAAGGAACTTCTTCGTAAAAATATATTTCTTATTATAGTGTGTGTGTGTGTGTCTGTGTGTGATGCTTATGAGGGGCATTTATTGCATGTTTTGAGGTCAGAAAACAGTTTTATAGTGTCTGTTCTCTCCTCCCAATTTGAGAGAAAGACGTCATGGTGTTAGGCTTGTACTTGTGTGTCTCTCTTAGGGTTCTCCTTATTACCTAGATTCTCTGGGTCATGGACTATAGGTTGGCTGTCCTTTTTTTTTTACATCTAATATCCACTTATGAGGGGGTACATACTATGTTTGTCTTTCTGAATCTGGGTTACCTCATTCAGGATGTTTTTTTTTCTAGTTTCATCCATTTGCATGGAAGTTTCAAGTTGTCTTTTTTTTTTTTTATTTCAACTTCTGAGTGCTACTCCATTGTTTAAATGTACCGCATTTTCTTTATCCATTCTTCAGCTGAGGGGTACCTAGGTTTTTTCCAGGTTCTGGCTATTGTGAATAATGCTGCTATGAACACGGTTTAGCAAATGTCCTTGTGGTATGAATGTGGATTCTTTGGTTATATGCCCTGGAGTGGTATTTCTGAGTCTTGAGGTAGATTGTCAATTTTCTGAGAAACTGCCATATTGATTTCCAAAGCAGCTGTACAAGCTTTCACTCCCACCAGCAATGAGGAATGTTCCCCTTACTCCACATCTTCTCCACAATAAGTTGTCATCAGTGTTTTTAATCTTATTCATTCCGACTGGTGTAAGATGATATCAGAGAGTTGTTTGATTTGCATTTCCCTAATGACTAAGGATGTTGAGCAACTCCTTAAATGTGTTTTGGCCACTTGGGATTCCTTTGTACTTCATTATTTAATGGGATTGTTTGGTATTTTGATGTCTAGTTTCTTATGCTCTTTACATATTTTGGAGATCAGCCCTCTATCAGATGTGAGGATGATAAAGATTTTTCCTATTCTGTAGGCTGTTATTTCATCTTATTCAGCATGTCCTTTGCCTTACAGAAGTTTCTCAGTTTCAGAAAGTTCCATTTTTTAATTGTTGCTCTCAGTGTCTGTGCTACTGGCATTATATTTAGGAAGTGTTCTCCTGTGCCAATTAAAGACTGTTTCCCACTTTCTCTTCTATCAAGATCAATGTAACTGGATTTAAAATATTGAAAATATATAATTTTTAAAGAGCTTTCCTATTTTTATTCAGATGGGCACATATCATTTTGGATATTTATGTAGCTGCTCCTGCTACATATGGTTTCCATAGATCATCTGTTATTATATTTATCTCTTCTTTAACCTCCACGTTATGCTTTTCAATATTAACATTTCCCTAAATATATACCATATATATATATATATATATATATTTACACTTTCTTATGATTCTTGATTTAAAAAAAGCCAGCATTGTCTCTGTAATGGAAAAGTATGTATAAAGGGAGCATTTCAGTTCATAGGAATAAGAATTAGGTGTCTTTAATGTTCCTTTGCCTCTTTACAGGTGTTTAAGATTCTTTTAACGTCTGTCCTTTTAATTTCTCTCTTGAGTTTAGTCTTTCCCAAATTTATTTCTATTTCTCTTTCAGCTTTAATTTGTCGCTCTAGAAAACTGTTGATGTTGAGGCGTGTGAAAAGCAGAGAGATTCTGAGATAAATACCAATCTTTCCAATGTCTTCAGGATGCGAGCGTTAAACATAAGCCTATTTCCTGGCTTCAATTTCCAGAACCCATTCATACCCCAGAAAGGAATGTCACTCAGCTGGGATACACCTCAGGCTATCCCACGTCCTTGGAAATAAGACCTTTTAAATGGAGAAATCTCTGGAAATGAATGGTTGATTTTTCCCTACCGGCAGAAAAAAAAAAATACTTCTTCCTCAGAATTTCAGTTTTCAAAAGGTGAGGCTGTTGGAGCCAATGACCACAGTACAGCACTTTCACAGTGTGCATTCTCCTCTTTCTCTGAGTCTTGATGAAACAGAGCAAACTTCACTGTAAGTAGTCAGAAGAAGTGGATTTGTTACTGACGCAAAACAGCAAGGGTAAGCAGAGTGCCAAGATTACTTGTAAGCAGGTCCTCCAAGGCTTGGAAAAACGCCCGGGGCAGATGGTGCCCGGGGATGCTTGCTCTCCTCTCCACCAGACAGAAGGGTCCACAAATGGCTGCTCCTTCCAGCTTTGTAGCCGACGGTCGCCAGACTAAGTGAGGTGAAGAACTAAAGGGAAGAGATTGAATCTGAAATTGGACTGTTCTAAACATGTCCGCAGGACTGCCTTAGAAGATTTTCCATTCCACAATGCTCCACATTAGCTTCTACTATTCTTTAAAATATCTATTTTATGTTTGTTTGTTTTTCAGGACGTTGCTCTGAGGGTACTTCCAGAACTGAGGTTGGTGGCTTGCCCATTACACTGCAGAATCCAAGAAACGTCATTTATTTTCTCTCTGCCTATATTTTACCTATCACAGATTGGCAGCGAGTATTCCATTGCAGCAGAAGATGAGAAACCTACCATATTGCCCTCCTCCTGGCATTGGATTTGTTTAACCTATTAGGAGATATGGCAGGTTTCTTACTATATACGAATAAGCTCATTTGCTTTTTATTTAAAATATTTTATTAAATCTGTATGTGATTCTCCTAATCCTACTATTTAGATAATATTCTTAACACATTTTATAAAAACGAACATTTTGATTGTTAACATCGATTTGTTAGCTTACCTTAATATTGTTTCATATACAAGAACACTTTGTGGAACCCAAACTGCATACTTTCCTAGGTGTTTAATGTTTTTATATACTTCCATCCTTCTTTTCCTCATGAAATTTGAATCGGATTCATGCGCAGTTTACTTTCACACAAGGCAGAAGGATGGCTCTCTGTTATGGGGTGAACTGTTCCTGCCGACTCAGTGTTTTCTTTCCTGCAGCTCTCCTTCTAGTCTTCTTTGTTCTTCCTGTGGAGTGCCATCAGTTCTATTGTTGGTATTTTAAGAAACAAATCCTCCCCTTTTCAATATCCTTTGAGTGTATAGAATTTCTTGTTCTGCTGACTGTTTAAAAATATATCTTCAACACAGGATTCTGAGCAGCCTCATTTCTCTTTCAGGACATTTATGAACTCCTTGTTTGTTTTAAATGAAAAAAAAATCTGTATTATAATCTTTTTCTTTTATTTTTAAATAATGTACCTATTTTTCTGCCTACTCTAAAATAGTATAGACTGTTTTGATTATGGTGTCTTTTAGTGCTGTTATTGGGGGCTTACTAAAATGCTTTATAGGTGGAATATATCTTAATATATGGGAAATATTCAGTCATCATTTTCTCACACATTTTTCTGCCCTCCCTTGAGTAATTTAAATCAAGGTGTATTAACGCATCTGAAATTATTTCACTGTCAACTGATTATCATTATTTTCTTTTTCTTTTTTTTTTTTTTTTTGGTTTTTCGAGACAGGGTTTCTCTGTGGCTTTGGAGCCTGTCCTGGAACTAGCTCTGTAGACCAGGCTGGTCTCGAACTCACAGAGATCCGCCTGCCTCTGCCTGCCGAGTGCTGGGATTAAAGGCGTGCGCCACCATCGCCCGGCGATTATCATTATTTTCATTCTGATTATCATAGTATACTAAATAAAATAGTAGATGTAAGGACATTTCTTTTAATATATTTTTTCTAATTTAAAACTATGTTTACATGATACCATTTGTTCTAATTCTCTAGTAATTTGGTTTCATTTTTTTGTCTTCTGGAATTTTAATGTATAAACTTTAATATTTACTTTCCAACATTTATTACACTTTGGAAAAATTTTTATTGATCTGTTTTATTATGGATTATTATATTCATCAGCTTTTCATGCTGTAATTCTTACTAAAGACCAGACATTTTGGTTTCATGCATCAGCTGCTAATATTTCTCTATGTCTTGCTATAAAACTACACAGAGACTCTTTTCTTAATTCCTGCCTTGCCCTTCCAGCTCATTGCTATTAGAGCTAAGTTAATTCTACAGTTAAATATTCCATGCACTGAGGCATGACACTTCTATGTAGGCACATTGTCCCCTTGGCTTTGAGAATTCTCGTCTTTCTTATGAAAACAAGCAATATTTATAGCCCTTTAGGCTGCACTATTTATACTTTATAATTTTACTTATTTGCTAGCTGTAATTAATTTCCACAGTTCCTCAATGGTGGTTTATTTGGAACCTCAGCATGGTTCCTTTAAAATCTGATTTTTTTCTTCTCAATGAAATTGTACTCCCTCAGGCAACATCTTCTTCCCTTTCTTTTTGCTTCTTAGTTTGGTTTGAAACTGGGTTGTGTTGCTTATTATTTATGTCTATCTGTTTTCATTCTTCTAATCTTTCTTCTGATACTTTCTCTGTGATTCTATTTATACATTTAGTATAATAGCATTGTTTTCTTAGTGATCATTCTTAGACAATGCAGATGATATCCATGATAATAATGACTTTCATACCTTTTTCTTTCTATGTTTCAGTTGTAGGGATATTGGTGCATCTGTCTATCTCTAAACTCACAAATACCACCTTCAGATACATTTCTAGTTCTATGAACCACTCAAAAAAATCTTCCTATTCATTCCGTATTTCTTTTTGTTTTATCAACTGGATTATTTAATATAGTACCTATATTTATCTTAGTGTATCCACATACATTAGAGTTTCGGCATCTGAATCATAACTATCATGTATTTGAAATTCATATGAAGATATGAATCAGTGTTACAGATGCAACCAACATGAAATGTTACTAAAATCTTTCAATGTATTGTAAGCTATTCCATTTATAAACTATAACTGTTTACAAACTTCAGCATATAATAACATTTATTTTGATGACTAATAGTCACTTGGCTGAAGTATTATATTAAATATACTCAGTACAGCTAAGGAAATAAATGTTAAATTTTATTGATTTTGGTTAAATTAAAATAGCTTCTTACAACTGACTGTTGTGTTAAACAGCTGAATTGTAGAATTTATCAATACTAATATTTCAGATTTTGGTAAACAAAAATACATCCAACACAGACTACTCCATCCTCACTGGTATGCAAGAAAATGCTCTTCTGCCTTGCAGGTAAAGAGTCCATATTTCTGAACACACATAGGACTTTCTGAATCACAAACACTCATTTGAACTACCCATATTTGGCAAAAAGCTATTTTTCAGATCAATACAAATGAACTGTCACAAATTTTCAACAGTCAACGACTTTAGTTATCTACTTTATCCTTGAAATATGGCTCTAGGCAATTACACTTCTGGTATTTATTTGTCATGTAATGAAATGAGTGCAAATTTAGAAACATACATTGATATAACTGGAAAAACGTATTTTATATAGTGCACTCAACTTAGGTACACTTGTGAACAATATCATAGTCAGGAGAAATGAAAATGAAGAATAGATGTGGGCACTTTGGCATATTGTGTCCTTATCTATAGTGTTAATTATTATCATGGTGTCATTTTTCCTCTTGTATAAATTAGAGAGAAAATTCTACACCATGAAGTTTCTGGGAGTGAAAGACACTAAATATAGTCCAACTATTTCTTGTTAAATTTTTTTGTCTAAAAAAGCCCAGAACTCTGACATTACAGCTCAATACAAATATTGGCAGCGCTCAACCTTTGTTTCTATTTGTATATAATATTATACTTAGCACAAAATAATTCACCTATAATTTAATTATGAAGTATCACATTTACATGTCATCACATACCAAATTACATTTAATTATCTTCCCTTATTAATCATTTATAGGGAGAAAAGGTAGGGTGTGTGAAGGTTGTGAGATATAACTCAGATATCCATGAACTGAATCATTTATCAATCTGCAGATTTGCCCCATTCCCTCCCTGCTGTGTCCCAGCATTATTTCAACTAGATGAGATGGCGAACAAACTCCTGGTAATTTAGCCAGCTGATAATAGATGCATAGCATTTTAGCACTACAGCAGGGAGCCTGGGTATTGCCTTTCAGTTCGTTGTATTGTTGCACAATATCACACCAATTAACACGTAAATGATAGAGCTTTGGTTTCTAGGTAAAAACTGGGAATTCTTCTCTGACATCTCCGTACTAGATCCTGTGTAGTTAAGATATTTAATCAGCTGAAAGCCCAGGGCAGGCTCTTGCAGGGCTGCTATTACTTATAATTGAATGTAACACTGCTGCTCTGCAAACCTTGCTGGCATCATTTGTGTGCGGTTAAATGATCTCTGGTATACTCCTAGCTTTTTACTCATCAGGCTCTCCTGCTACAGTGTGGGGGACTATTTTTCTAAATACGACTTTAGTTGAAATAGAATTGCTTGATTTCTCCCTTCTCCTGACCTCCTTTCCAGTCACTCCTAGCTACTGTCATTGAATGCTTCCCATGCCCTCCTATTGTTAAATTGATAGCCTCTTTGTCTTGTATTATTGTTGTTATATACAAGAATATATGTGTCACCACAAATACATGCTATAGATAATATGTATGTGCTAAAAATACACATGTACATGTTTGCACATACATCTATATCTATCTATACATACATATATACTATGCATATAATCTGCTACACCCATTTTGTTCTTGATATGTTTATATTGACAAAAAGTTTTTGTAAAAGCAATAATAAGTGGGCTCATACCAAGGCAAACTAATTGTCCTTCTCCAATAAGTCATTACTTGCCTGTAATTCCTTGTCTTGAAGTGGGACCCTGTGGAAATCTCCAGGTTTCAGGTTAACATGTCCATGGATGCTGCCATTTTTTGGTTTATTTATGCAACCACTTATAAGAAAATTTGGTTTGCCAGAGACTTCCTGATTTTTCTTGCATCTGCTATCTTTCCACACCTCTTTGTTGATGTTTCCAGACCATCAACATCGTGTAGATTCACTGGGGCTGGTCTCTCTACAATATGAGAATCACGGCATTGTGTGTTCAGTTTTGTTCTACAATTTTCTCCCTTTTTGGGCTCAAAGAAAGAGGTTTCTTTGATGGAGTGTATTAGTTAAACTTATCTGTGGGTATAAAGGTAAGATTCATTATGTATGGCATTATGCTTTTTCTAGCAGAGTGGTGTCAGTAGACACTTTTCTAAGGTCCATGACTTTGTTAGCCCCAGGAAGCTGGCTAGATTTCCAGTGCCAGGCATGGTTTCTCTTCTATTGAGTGCATTTTAAGTCAAATTAGAAACCTGTTGGCTGAAGTTGAAATGTGATTGCCACTTACTACACCTTTATTAGTATCTTGCCATAATAGTAATTATCATGGTTGATATGTGTTTTATCTAGGAGGGACTGTTGAACTGCTTAGCTGGCTTTGAGACTGGTATACTATTTGCATACCATAAATGCTAACCCACAAGAAAGAAGCTTTCAAATCTGGTCTATCTATAATCATCTGAGTCCTGGGTTCTATGAGTGTGCTGTCATTAGCAATAGGGACCCAATATCAACCCCTGAGAGGCAACTAAGACCTACATCTATTCTTTATATTGTTTCAGAAGTCATTTGGACTACCCTAACAACCATTCAAAAGGAAGTTTCTTATGTCTGGTACTGTTTATTTTAATTTTCTTTTATCTTTCCATTGATAGCTCTGGTGGGAGCACTTTCAACTCAACCAACTTAACCTCAACACACACACACACACACACACATATTATATACCCTTATGGTTATTATAATTTTAGGTAAGTATAAAATAATATAATTCCTTAAAGCTTTATAAAACAACTTTAATATGACATGTTCCACATCCAATCCTTGTTCCTCCTTCTGTATTAACCTGCCTTCCATCTCTTTAGTTAGAACTCCCTCTCTATTTCCTATTTGCTGCTTCGTAACACCTGTATCCTACTGGTCTAGTCCAAGTCCCTTGCAACATTGGTTCCTATATACTTCCCTGGTTTCTTTGCTTATTACTGTGCTGTTTACATACATGTGAAGTTTTGGAGCTATGCACTACAGATGGTGAAGAAATTGTGGCATTTGTCTTTTGGGGTTTGGGTTACCTCATGCAATAAAATTTTATAGGTTCATCCCTTTTCTTGAAATTTTTATGATTTCATCTTTTCCTTGCAGGTAAAAGCTATTCCAATATGTGCATCATTTGTATTATACATTCATTTTTGGAATGGCATTTGCATTGCTTCCCCTTCTTATCTATTGTGAATATGGAAGCAGCGAACATTAGTGAACAAGTATATGTGAACTAGAATGTGGAATAGCATTTTAAAGGCTTTTTTTTCGTTAGTTTGGTTTGGCTTGGTTTTATTTTTCTGAATTCAATAAGTAGTAGCAGAGGTAATATTGAAACCTAAAAACCAGTAATTTTCAGAAATAAACATCCTCCAACTTGTGCTGATTTTCAAATGAGATTAAGAACAATAAATCCAATATCTATTTTGAAACTAAAGACACTCCAGATACATACAGAAATGTACACACTGAAAATAATAGTGTTTCATAAATTATTATATGAATCTTGATTTGAGGGCTCATATGTGTTATCCTCGGGCGTCCCTTCAACGGGATGTGTCGGCATCGTTATAAGGGTATTTATGTATCGGCAATGTTGTGACTATATAGTGTTATGGGAAGCAGTTCTATATCAGTGCTCTTAAAACATCCACTAGCTTTTTAGTCATAAAATCTTCATGATACTAGCAAAATGACATTTTTATTAAAAATTTGAGTAAAATTCACAACTCTAATAAGTGTCACTTTTTCTCCACTTTCCAGGAACTTTTTCTTCTGATATTCTTTTATGAATTGTCTGTGAATACTTGTAAAGTATTAGCTTATTTTTTAGTAGTATATGTGGTGATATAATTTTCTATTAGAAAGTATAAAAGCTGGGAAAGAAGCTATATTTGATAAAAATTTACTTGTCTGGAATTTAAGCAATAAGGGTTGAAATTCATGCCTGCTACAATTAGAAGAATTAACATTATACAATTCTCAAGGGTCGAGAGTAGATGAACTAATAACTGAAGGATTTATAATTTTAGAGAGAATTAATTGCAAAGTAGTTTACTTTCATAAAGCATTAAGAATAATGTGATATAAATATGAGCTTTTCAATTTGTTTAAGTGATTAAATATATTTCCCTTTGAATTAATATGAAATTATATCTCATCTTAAATGATGATAATTATAAGTAGTATTTTATTTTACCTTCATCATGGATTGTGAACTAACCACAAACTAACATGCTAGTGGATTCTTAGAATGTTTAAACCTAATTTACAATCATGTGTATGTTTGTCAAACATACTTTGCATTATCAGTTTTTCTTTGGAAATATTATTTATTATTCACATATTAATTAATTACAATTATTTTTATTTAATTATTAAATTTCATAATTAGTCCTTTACAAATTGTTTCCATGTATTGATAAAAATTAAAGTTCTCCATTGATTTTATATGAATTTATAATAAAATTTAATTATGCCTTTAAATTATCATTGATTTTATCATATTTTTAAAATTAATTACTCTGATAGAAATAGACATTAGATGCCAATTCTTTAAATAAGTATAATGCAAAGAAAATAATTTTTAATTAATCACCTCTGCCTTTTGACAGCAGTTCAAGTATCGAGCAGAAGGTGATAGGATTTTGTCTCCTAAGGGATATGCAATAAAATTTTGAGAAATACCTGATCATTATTGATTTACTTGGTAACTCCTGATAGGAGCATTGTTATTGACTCTTACACAATGCCTTAAATAGTGTTGTACTGAATAAATGACTAAAGGACAGAGGAAATAAACATGGAGAAGTCGAGAGAATAAGAACTGGGTTAGGATATTATCATTCTAGGAATGGTAAAAAGTGGATGGAAAGGAAGAACTAACTGATTCACTTCCATGAGCCTAGAATTTTAGTTACAAAGCTTCTGTGAAACATTGACACAGGAAGATGTGATGATTGTTAGATGACTCTAATAGAACAGAAAGACTAGGGAAGACACCCCTCACTTCCTGACCCCATCACTGCCTGATGTTATCCAAATGAAAAGAAGCTAGGTCTGACAGTTCATGTCTTCTGGATTCTCGAACTGAGAATAATAAACTTGTAGGTGTATTATTGAATTTGAGGTGGAGACAACACAAACAAGAGGAAACCATCAGGGATTTAACTTTATTTTGGACTTTTAACATGTTATGTGAATGATCTTGGAGCGGGACTTACAAAGAGGAAAGTTGGATAATTAACGTCTTTTCCTCTTATGGCCAAGAGATTTTTTTCAATTGACAATTTTAGAATAAGGCATACGAGGAATGTTAAACTACATACTGTTTTCTTCCTTTTCAAAGAAAAAAATAATAGTTTCCAAAGAAAATCCCACAATTTACATACTAAATACGTTACAGCCTATTCACAATATTGTTGAACACTTATTTGTCACCTAAATTACTACAGATAATGGTTTGTCGCAATTAAACCTGTGTGCAAGTATAAATTTTGATGAGCTTGCAAAGTGTTATTACCTTATAATCTAGTAATATTAGAAATTATCATTGCTTATAGAGAGCTTGTTTCATCGTTCCTTTCTCTGCTCTTCAAATGGGACCCCTAACTGAGGATTAAATTAAAATAAGTCTTTTCATACATGTCCCCCACTGGAATGCAAATTGTAAGTCTAAGATAGCAGACTCTCATGCCCTTCCTTTGCTATTTTTCTATTAAAGATTCTAATTTTAGTGAAAACAATTAGTGTGTTTGTGCTATATTAAAAGAAGCTTGACCAGAGTGAGAGAAGATTTAAATGTAAATCACCAAGAACATATCATTTCTACAGGCTGACTGAACAGATGCCTTGGCTCAGACACAATAAAGTTTTGCCTCATAACCTCTTGTCCCACTACCTCCACAAGAAGTTTTTATGGGCAACTTGCATCCTGGATTATAAATTATCATGTATAATATGAAAGATAAGAGTAATTTCATATTTTGATTTATTCACATTGCCTTTGGTTCACTTTAACCAAGATGTCTTGTAGCCTGGAAGGTAGGATGATAAGGTTCCTTAAATCTGTCATTGAAAGGAAAACATCTCCTGGAACATGTTTCATAGCAACATTCCTGGACCCTATTATGACATGTTTGGTTGGTATTCCTGGGAGGCCTGCTCCTTCTTGATGGAAAATGGAGGAGTTGTGGATTTGGTGGAAATGGAAAGTATGTGCTGGGAATTGAGAGGAGCAGAAGGAGGGGAAGTTGGGGTAGGGATGTAATACATGAAAGAAGAAGAAAGACAATAAGAAAACTACTGGGTCAGAATTTCTGTCAAAGAGAGCAAGGTAGCCCTTCAGATTATCCTAATGCAGGTATATTTTTAAAAAATCACTATTTTCTAAGATGCTTGAAAAATGTACAGCTCCTGAAAACCAAAGCATCTGTAGGTGCCCCCATTTTAAGTTTTCTAAAGGCCCATATACAACAAAATCACTTCCATATTATAGTTTGGCTATGTTTATTTCAATATTTTATATATTCTGTTTCTATCAAAATGAAGAAAGGAATCATGTGCTCCTCAGACACTATGCTCAAATTCCTCTTTTTTAAAAGTCACACATATTGATAACACTTTTAAATTATGATAAAGTTGAAAAAGGACCTGCAAGAAATGCTTTAAGAAGGGTTGTGCCTCTAGGAATTATCAATTCAGTATGAAATTATCAAAAATATTACATATACTTAAGTCTTCAATATGGAAAAGATCAGAATCGGTGTAAGAAACCCCGAGACCACATTCTCCAGGCAATGGGTATTTGTTCCAGAGGACAAATGGCCAGGAATAAGAGCCAAAGACAAGAGATGATAGAGGTCTAGGGAGAAAGGAAAAGGAACAAACGAGAGGGAAGAGAAATTTGTCCCAGAGGGACAAAGGACTGCCTGTGGATAGAGAGGAGACAGACTTCACCCAAAGGCAAATTTCAGTTGATAAAGGGACAAAAGGAAGACCAGTACTAGGATTACTTTGCTTTGCTTGTTCTGTTAATTAGGTAACCAAAAGAGAACTTTTTTTGCTGGACTTCAATACTTTAACAGCTGGAGCTTGCTGGTCAACCCTAGGAGGATGCAGTGGCTAAATAAGAAAATAGACCTTAGTGCTAACTTTAGGAATGTAATCTAACAGTTTAGCAAAGAAGGAGAAATGAGGGAAGAGCAATTCCTGACAGAAACCTGTTTGCTATGCTCTGATCCATTAGACCACTTCACAATATCTTTAAATAATTTTGAGAATGGAAATAAAAAATACAGTAATACTTCAGTTTACACAGAATGGATATTGTAACTAATGACAAACTAAATTTTAAAGATTACAAGGATAAGTATTACTAGGGAGGGCCCCAGGTTATAATCCACAGATGTGTCTTTATTTACACTAAAACAAACTATTTTTATAAAATAAAACTTAAAAGTTGTTATGAGTTGAATAAGAATGGACCCATAAGCTCATATAATTGAATGTTTAGTTCCCAGCTGGTAGAAGAATTATGGCGTATGCTCTTTTCGGAGAATGTATGTTACTGCGGTGGACATTGAGGTTACAAAAGCCCACAGGATTCCCCTGCTTGTGAATTAGGATGTTACCTCTTAGCTACTTTTAAAGCACCCTACCTACATGCCTTCAGTCGTGAACAGAGAGTTGAGCAAGTATCATTGTGGCATGATTGAGCATCCTTTGTATATATGCCCAATATTAGCCTAGCTAGGTCTTGAAGTAGATTGATTCCAAATTTTCTGAGAAACTGCCATATTGATTTTCAAAATGTCTGTACAAGTTTTCACTCCCACCAGCAAGGTAGAATTATATCTATTGCTTCGCATCCTCTCCAGCACAAGCTGTCATTTGTGTTTTGGATCTTAGCCATTTTGACAGATATAAGAGAATATCAGAGTCATTTTGATTTGCATTTCCCTGATGGCTAAGGATGTTGTGGATTTTTTACATGTTTTCCACCATTTGATATTCTTCCTGTGAGGATTCTCTGTTTAGGTCTGTATATTTACACAATGGAATGTTACTCAGCTTTTGAAAACAACAGCATCAAGAAATTTGAAGGCAAATGGATGGCACTAGAAAATATCATTCTGAAGAAGCAAGAAAGACAAGCATGGTATGTACTCACTCATAAGTGGATAATAACTAAAGGATAACCCATGCTATAATCCATAGACTCTGAGAGGCTAGGTAGCAAGGAAGGCCCAAGCTGGGGACAGATGGATGTCCCTGGGAGATCTAGATGGTGCACAGGGGGTAAGTAGGGATGGGAACTTGGGAGATTGGGTTATGGGGCACATGAAAATGGAGAGTATTGAAAGAAATTATAGGAGGGGGGAATTTCTGTGTCAGGTAGAACCTGACACAATAGAAACTTCCAAGGCTCTACAAGGATGACTCCAGCTAAGACTCCTAGCAATAGTGATCACAAAACCTAAACTGGCCCAGTCCTGTAATCAGGTGGATGACTTATTTTAGTTTATTTCCTTTTATTTTTATTTTATTTATTTATTTATTTATTTATTTATTTATTTATTTATTTATTTATTTATAAAAGATTTCTGTCTCTTCCCCGCCACCGCCTCCCATTTCCCTCCCCCTCCCCCAATCAAGTCCCCTTCCCTCGTAATCCCAAAGAGCAATCAGGGTTCCCTGCCCTAAAACTTTCCGCCTCCCATTTCCCTCCTCCTCCCCCCACTCCCCTACCCCTCTCCCCCTCCCCCCACTCCTCTCCCCCTCCCTCTCCAGTCCAAAGAGCAGTCCGGGTTCCCTGCCCTTTGGGAAGTCCAAGGTCCTCACCCCCTCCATCGAGGACTAGGAAGGTGAGCATCCAAACAGACTAGGCTCCCACAAAGCCAGTACATGCAGTAGGATTAAAACCCAGTGCCATTGTCTTTGGCTTCTCAGCAACCCTCATTGTCCTCCATGTTCAGAGAGTCCGGTTTTATCCCATGCTTTTTCAGTCCCAGTCCAGCTGTCCTTGGTGAGCTCCCAATAGATCAGCCCCACTGTCTCAGTGGATGGGTGCCCCCCTCACGGTCCTGACTTCCTTGCTCATGTTCTCCCTCCTTCTGATCCTCATTTGGAGAGCTTGGGGGAATGGGATGATTGGGATAAAGGAAGGGTGGATATGGGAGCAGGAAAGTATATATCTTAATTAAGGGAGCCATTTTAGGGTTGGCAAGAAACTTGACTCTAGAGGGGCTCCCAGGTTCCAGGGAGATGTCCCCAATTAGTTCCTTGGGCAGCTTAGGAGAGGGAACCTGAAATGGCCCTATCCTATAGCCCACTGATGAATATCTTGCATATCACCATAGATCCTTCATCTGGTGATGGATGGAGATAGAGACAAAGACCCACATTGGAGCACTGTACTGAGCTCCCAAGGTCCAAATGTGGATGACGTATTGAATTGTCATCAGAGAGCCTTTATCCACTAACTCATGGAAACAGTGACCCATTACCTCAAGCTTGTAGAATCCTGCTGAAGAGAGGGGGGGGAAATTGTAGAAGCCTGAGAAGCTAAGGACATGACCAAAATAATCAACAGACACCATTAACCAGATGGTTTTAATGCAAAATTTTATCAGAACTTCCAAGAAGAGCTGATAACTATACTCCTTAATGTGTTTCACATAATAGAATCAGAAGAGTCATCGCCAAACTCTTTTTATGAAGCTACAATCACCCTGATTCCAAAACCACACAAAGACCCAACCAAGAAAGAGAATTACTGACTAATCTCACTCATGAACATTGATGCAAAAATTCTCAATAAAATTCTGGCAAACAGAATCCAACAACACATTAAAAAAATTATCCATTACGATCAAGTAGGCTTCATCCCAGAGATGCAGGGCTGGTTCAACATATGAAAATCTACCAATATAATCCATCATATAAATAAACTGAAAGAAAAAAAACATATGATCATTTCATTAGATGCAGAAAAAGCATTTGACATAATTCAACATCCCTTTAGGCGTATTTCTGGCTAACTCTTATGTCTTGAATTACCTAATATCTATTAAGCTGCATATTATCATGAAGGTGTGGCCCACAAGTAAGTTAAGATTTCAGGGGCATTTTTCTCCTTCGACAGTTACAAGGCATCTCTCAAACTCTAACGACTCTCTACATGTATCTCTATTTGGATTTCCCACCTGACTTTACTCTGCTAAGCCATTGGGCCAGTTTTATTCATCAACAAATAAAAGCAACACATATACAGAAGGACATCCCACATCAACTTCTCTTTTCTGTCTAAATAAAAAGGAAGTTTTTATCTCTAACATAGAACAACTACATATAAAAAACAGCCATCAAACAAGAATTACACTTACAATATTTAGTGTATTTCTATCTCAAAAGTTTCATATCAAATTTATCTTTTATCACAACTAAGGAAAAATTTAACTATAATTATCTATCTATCTTCAAATCTTCAAAGATCCCAAAAGAATTAATATGACCTAAGTAAACAGGTCAGTTTCATCAGTTCCATTTCCTTGGCCTTTGGGAGAGGAGGCAGAGAGTTTGTAAGAGTCATACAGGATGGATGACCCCAAGAAAATAGTGTCTTCCAGAAACAACAGTACTGATGCACATATGAACTTATAGAGACTGTAGTAGCACACACAAGACCTGCACAAGTTCAAATCAGATACAGTCCTAATACAACGGGTAAAGAGGGAGGTGAATATGAGCTCCCATTCCTAGCCAACACCTTGGCTTCCAAAGGAACAACTAGCATTCTTCAATGGAATCTCACTGAATATATAAACCATAGATAAAGATAGGCTTTATGCACAGCAGTAGATGACCAACACTGTAGTTGGACCATTTTGTTGGGACTGCCAGCTCCCCAGTAATGACACAGAGACTTAATATTAGTTATAAAAGCTCATCCAGTAGCTTTGGCTTATTTCTAGCTAGCTCTTATAACTTACAGCAACCCATATGTTTAAATGAATGTCCCTCTGTGTGGCTTGGTGACCTTTACTTACTCCATATCCCCTATCCTGACTCCTCTGCATCTTGCTGAAGACTACTCCATCTCCACCCTTTGTCTTCCCAGCATCTTCTCTGCCACCAAAATCCTGTCTAGCTATTGCTCATTCAGGTTTTCATTAAATCAATCCAAGTGACAAATTTTCACAGTGTAAAAAAAATAATATTATGCAATAAACAATAATGATATTTTTGGAGACTCCTTTTATCATTTTGCTTTGTTGGGCATTCATTTATTTATGTATTGGCTTATTGGTTTTTTGCTTATATATCATGGTTTTTGTCTGGCTTTGCTGTTTATGGCTTTTGTTTTGCTTTTGTGTCTTATGTGTCTTCATTTTATTTTTTTATTTTGTTATTGTTCTGGTATCCTTATTTGTTCTGTTTGTCTGACTATTCTCTAAAGACAGCAACACATACACACACACAGAGTGAGAGAGAGAGAGAAAGGTCATGGAACTAAGCACATGGAGATATAAGGAGGATCTATTAGGACTTGGCAAGGATAAATGGTTATTGGAATGTTATATGAAAATTTTTACTCTATTAAAAAATGGACAACCACAAGAAGACCACATGTGTACAATGATAAATTATATATATATATATATATATATATATATATATATATATATATTCTATTTATTATCTGTAGAACAAAATACTAGTTTTAATACCTAGTTTTAAAGTGGCTGTTTTACTATTCAGAAGTTTTATAATTTATTTCCTTATATTTTACATAACTTATTTTCCTACCTTTGGTTTGTATTTTTCTTCCAAGAAAATTTCAACTTAATTTTTATTGTAGAATAAATAGGCAGATATAATATGATAATATCATTATTAATATTATTAACATGCTTTGTCACATATTTAAGGGCAAAACAACCTGTTGAAACATCTTATTAAATGTGTACTCTGTTATTTCATCTAAAAACAATATCCAAATTATAACAATCAAATTGCTTTCATGCCACAACCCTGATCAGAGTTTACAGAGAACTATCCAACAGCAGGTGGGTACTTTACTTACTGTCATCTGTGATGAACGCATAATGACTTTCAAAAGCTTTCTGAAGGTCTGTGAGATGCCAGTAATATCTCATAGCAATGCAATAGATATTGATGAAGCATGGAAAGATAAATACTTCCCCCTCGATAATAGAATCTCCAATTTTTCGTCATCTTTGTATTGGCAACCATTTAACAACAACTACGACAGCTGGTCAGTGAAAGAATAGTATCAAGACCATTGAAGGATGCAGAGATGTGATGCTATTTGGCAAGTTGCCTATATATTTGAGATAAAATAAACCCAGCAACTGGATGCTCTAGCAGCTGTCTACACAAAAGATATTGTTCACATATTTAGCAGCTGATAATTGAACAATCTAGTAACAGTTGATGAAAGGAAAGTGGTTAGAAACCAAATGGGATAGCAAATATTTGAAGACATTGATAGTTGAGTTTGGGATATCAACTTATAAAGATAAGCCCAAAAGTTTTTGATTATCACCTCAAGCCTTGGATGAATACTTTCTCAGTTCGTTCTCTCTAGGTCCCTCTGTCTCCGCTGCACAATCCACTTCTTTTCCATTTCTGTTCAGAAAAGGGCAGGTCTCCCATGGATATCAATAAAACATGTCATATCAGGTTACAGGAAAAATAAACATCTTCCCTACACCAAGGCTGGGTAAGGCAACTTAGTATGAGAAGCAGGGTACAAAAAGCCAGTAAAAGAGTCAGAGACAGATTCTGTTCCCACTCTTGGGAGTCCCACAAGAGGACCAAGCTACACAACCATAACATATATGTAGAGTGTCTAGGTCAATCCTTTGCAGGTTCTCTCATTGTTAGTTCAGTCTCTGTGAGCCCCTATGAGCACAGCTTAGATGATTTTGTGTGTTTTATTCTGGTGTCCTTGACCCCTCTGACTTCTACTGTCCTTTTTTCCCCTCTTCTGCCTGATTCCTTGAGCTCCACCTTATGTTTGGCTCTGGACCCACAACTGTGTCTATCAGTTGCTGATAAAGGCTCTCTGATGACAACTGGGCTAGGCAACAACCTGTCAGTATAGCAGACAATCGTTTGCACCATTACATTAACATTATTTTTCTCCAGTCATGTTTGGTTCTACCTTAGGTCTCTGGGTCAGTTAGCTGTGGGTCTTGGTTCTTCCTGCTGTGTCATGAGTGGCCTTACTCTCCTGCAGTAGATTTTAGGCTAGACAAGTCATTAATACCTATATAACTGATGACTCTTTTGTAGCAAAATGCAAAATAGCTATCATATAATGACCTTTCATATTTTTATAAGAAAACAAGGAAAGTATACTATTAATGCTTGCTATACCATAAACAGATAGCTTAGATCTACAACACTTCATTTATTCTTTTCCTTTCAAGTTCCTGGCCTTACCCTATAGGCTACAGTGCCGATAAAGAGCAAAGCTGGTAAAATTCTTCAAAAGCTATTAAGATACTTTGCCTCCATTGCCAACTTTATACAATGGGATTCATTCCCAGGTTAATAAATCACACCACTATTGGTGTCTTAGAGGGTGTTTCTAGAAAGGATGATATCAAGAGTATTATGATGTAATGAATAGACAAGTCTCCTGATGAAAGCGTAATATGATGTCATTATGGATAGGTGATGAAATGAATCAGGTAGAGCCTAGCTGGAGTTAGTTGATCATTGAGAGAATGTACTTGTGGCCTGTATCTTGACCGAGTCACATACTGTGTCAACTCTCTTTACTTCCTATCTGCCATGTGATGAACAAACATCATTCTCTGCCCTATATTTTGCCACCTTGATTTTATGCCTATTTATTGACTGAGAATTTGTGTACTCAAGTAAATTGGCAGAAATTCCTGAAACCATGAGCCAAAATGATAAATTCTTCCTTTTAAATTGTTCATATCAGATATTGCACAGAGAGAAAGAAAAGTAACCAATATATGTGCAGTTATAACTTATTGAGGGTACTGTAGAAACACATTGATGACTAGAAATGCATTTTACTGAATAAGAGGTCATGCATTGGTCTTCTAATAAATAAATGCATAAAATTAAGTGTCAGTCATACTTTAATCATAGTCTTCTAAAGTTGTTCTGCCCCATTCAGCTGTTGTAGAAAACTTATATCTTTTATAAAATTATTTGTTTAATGTTTATAATAAACATATTAAACAAGAATATTAATATATATGTTTGATTTTTTTTAATATTTTACATATATATTTATTTCCCTGTGTATGTAAATATGTGTGCCAACTGCATGACTTGTGCACCTGGAGGGTGAAGGTGTCAGACCTCCTGGAATTCGTTTTAAGAATAGGTATAATCTGTCATGTGAGTGGTGGAAACTTTATCCAGTCATCTGGAAAAACATCAAGTATTCTTTTTTTTTTTTGAGGGGGGAAGGGTTCAAGCCACGGTTTCTCTGTGTTGATTTGGAGCCTGTCCTGCAACTAGTAGACCAGGCTGGCCTCGAACTCACAGAGATCCACGTGCCTCTGCCTCCCAAGTGCTGGGATTAAAGGCATGAGCCACCACCACCTGGCAAGAACAGCAAGTATTCTTAACCACTGGGCCCATAACTAGATTAAAAATGACCTCTAGCATGCAAACCCTACTACCAAACTGCCCGTTCAATATCTAGGCATGCATTCTTAATAAGAATCCACGTCCTTACATGGCAATACCGACTCCTCCTTTTTTGTTTTCTTTGTGTTAGCTTAAGCCTCTTCCACCATTGGATGTTGCTGTAAAACTCTAAGAGATCATTTGAACTCTGAAAGGAAATGAAAATTTTACCTCATCTACATTTAATGTCTTGCCTTCTCCCTTTATATTTCACATATGTTATTCCTGGACCTCTATTGTGCAATCTCAGTTTCTTTGAGATGAAATATCTTTAGTGATCCCCTCCATATGGTAAATGAGCCCTTCAGGTTTGGATTCCACTTTCTTTCAAATATCATCCAAATTATCTAATTGAAGTCTTTTCTGCATTATCACATTACTATTTTAGAAAAAAAACCAAAGAATACTGTATTTTGGTTTCCTATTTTTCTTTTTTGTCAGTGGTATAGAAATGACCAAAACAAACTGCAAATTGTAAAAGGTTTTGAAACGGATTTTCTACTCTATTTGTAAAAATGGAGAGCTGTTGCACTAAATTAAATTTGTTTCTAAAATTCTTAAACACCTTACTTTAAAACCAATAATTCATCTTTTATATATCACAAACATGGTTTTATGATTTGAAAATATATATTGCTTTACCTTGTCAATATAAAGCAACATTAACTTTTAAAACTAGCAAGTCTGCTTCCTTTCATTTAGAATAGATGGTAGAAATGAAAAGTCACAATAAGTGAAATAGAAAGCTTTCCTGGTTGCAATTATCGAAATGTGCGTGTTATTCTCTCAGCTTCTAATTCTTTAGAGTAGTGTACGAAAAGGAAGACCTTTGCCAATGTTGAACTGGGAGTACATGAAGTCAAACAAGAAAGAAACTAGTCAGGAACTCATGAGATGTTATATATCCATGAATTCCAATAGGGGAGGAGGCTTAAACTAACCCAAAGAAAACAAAAAAGGAGTAGTCAATATTGCCATGTGAGGACGTGGATTCCTTCTAAGAGTGCATGCAGAGATACTGAATGGGCAGTTTGATAGTAGGGTTTGCATGTTAGAGGTCATGTTTAATCTAGTTATAGGCCCAGTGGTTAAAAATTCTTGCTGTTCTTACACATGACTGGATACAGTTTCCATAATAGCAAAGCAAGACCTGATAAATAAAATCATCTTGAAAGGTATCATATTCATCTCTTACAATGGTTAGTAAAAGTGGGTTTGGAGCACAGATATTCACAATTTGGCACATACAAGAAAAATGGTAGATAAGCAATTATGCCAAATATTCAGGATGCTTAGTAGCTGCAGGTTTGCAGAATTGAAAATATGGTCTTGATTTCTTCTTTGTAGAAACTTAGACATCTTGAGTTTTGCAGGCCAGGCGTTGGTGACGCATCCCTTTAATCCTAGCACTTGGGAGGCAGAAGCAGATGAATTCCTGTGAATTCGAGGCCAGCCTGGTCTACAAGAGCTAGAGCTAATTCCAGGACAGCTAGGAGTGTAAAATAGGGAAACCTTGTCTCGAAAAAAAAATTAACTCTGATTTTGCATTTATCTTAACTTGCAGTAAACTTTTTGGCTAAACCACAGTCCAAGAGAACTTTAGACACTAGAATGTTGGGTGTTTAAATAAACAGAGGGACTCTGATACACTGGTGATTCCTTTCCATTGATGCCAAGTTGTGTTTTGAACAAAAGGAACTGAGAAAACGTGCAACAGTAAGAGTAGCTGCAATCTCCCACAGCAATCTTGCAGTTGAAATGAAACAGGCATGGAAATGAAACAGGTCTGGAGTGCAGATATATTTATAGAGATAGATAGATAGATAGATAGATAGATAGATAGATAGATAGATAGATAGATAGATGATAGAAGGTAGATAGATCGATGAATACATAGATAGATAGATAGATAGATAGATAGATAGATAGATAGATAGATAGATAGATAGATGATAGAAGGTAGATAGATCGATGAATAGATAGATGATAGATGATAGATAGATAGATAGATAGATAGATAGATAGATAGATAGATAGATAAGATAGATAGATGATAGAAGGTAGATAGATCGATGAATAAGATAGATAGATAGATAGACAGACAGACAGACAGACAGACACATGGATGACATATACTAAGTATATAGACATATTTCTTATCAGGTTTGTAAACTTAGATCTATTCAAGTTTTCATCCATTCTTGGTTTTCCTTTGAGCAGGGACAATGACACTGAATTTTCATATGGGGTGACATGGTAGAGTGCAGTCAGACATGATTCTGGAGGAGTAGAGAGTTTTACATTTGATCCAATGTAACAGGGAATGAAATGGCACATTTGGCATGGCTTGATCTTATTTGAAACCCCCCAAAGCCCACCTCCACAGTGACACATTTCTTCCAGCAAGGATATACCTATTCCAATAAGGCCACACCACCTAAAAGTGCCATTTTCTGTGGACCCATAATTCATACACATGAGTCTACAGGGACCATACTGATTCAAATCACCACAGACTTCTCCAATGTTTGCAACAGGACTTAGACATAAATGAGGTACTTCAAGATATAGGCACTTGATGACAAGTTTAATGATTTTGGTTTAACGTCCAAGATTTTCTAGCTATGAGGAGTGGAATCGATTGGTCCTATTTGTACTTTAGAGCTTCACACAAAAGTGGAACATGTGATTGTTTGCAATAGATGCACACATAAGTAAATAAATAAATAAATAAACAAACAAACAAATAAATAAATAAATAAATGTCAAATTGAAATTTAAAAGAAAAGTTCAGTAAACACTCTCACAAACCAAGGCCCTGAAAGAAACTCTCTGACCCACTGGGTTGCCTTTAAGCCATACAGAAAGCTCTGAGGCAGTAGCTTCCATGACTCAACCATGACACAATCTGGGTGACCTCCTTGGTGTTACAGTCACTTTTGGTCTGTCTCTACCCTACAAAGTCCTCTGCCTTCTGTGTTCTTAAAAGTAAACTCAAAAACACATGCTTTGTCAAGTTTGTCTTTGGCAGAATCTTTATTTTGATTGGTGATTGGTTGGATGAAATCAACATTTCACAGCTACTGACTTCTTTATGTTGTGCACTGGCACACATATATGGAGAGAGAGAGAGAGAGAGAGAGAGAGAGAGAGAGAGAGAGAGAGATTGACTGAGACAGACAGAGACAGATATTACTGTCATGTGGTTTCCAGTTCCTCCGAAATGACTTTGTAATTGGCAGCACTTTAACTTTCTCATAATTCTTTTAGGCCAAACTAATTTTCCCAACAATTGAATTTTTCCCTTCAGATTAATACAGCTTCAGTGTCTTCCATCTTTCCATAACAATATGGGCAACTTGACAGCACAGTATTTTTTGTGCATATAATTTTCCATTCCACATTATTGAGAAAAGATAGGAAAATTGTTTTTTACATTGCCACTATGTAATTATGTCAACAAGTTTCATGGATTATAATAATGTATTTTCTTTTCTTTCATACAATAAACCTCAAGAAGTGAAACCGAAAGTTTAACTGAATTATTCATTTGATTTCTGTGTCTCAGAATTTTCCTTTTCATATTACCTTGACTACTTTTGAGATGAATAAGTATTTTAATAAGATTATCCAACAGTATAAAAGTCATTTAAGAATGTTAAAATGCACACACAAGCATTTCTTCACTTTTCTTAAAGTTTACCCCTTCCCAACCAAAAGATATGGCCTATGTACTCTCTCTGCTTAAATAAAGTAGAACTGAATGCCTTCTCTCCCCATTACTCAGGTTACTGTCTGAAAACCCTGACCTTGGTTCCCCTTTGCTCTTTCACCCAAACAAATTGATCAAGAGACTATATACAGAAAAATCTGGTAAAATATGTCTTCAAAATGAACTCTGAGAACTTAGTGACCTGCAAAAGTGTTACATATGAAACTATGACCTAAGAATGCCTTTAATCCCAAGAACATCTAATATAGTAGAGAGACCCTTGAATTGGATATGCATACACTGATCCAGACAGGAGATTAAATAGCATGCTATATTAAAAGTCATAAGTTGTATTAGACATTGGAATATTTTACTGAGCCCAAATAGCTGAGAAATTCTGCTCGCTTCTTTCTTCCTTCCATTCTTTCATTTTCCTTCCTTCAATTCATTCTTCTTTCCTTACTTTTTTCCCATTTTCCTCAATCCTCTGACAGAATTTTATAATTTCTTCATTTCTCTTTCAGTGTCACTCATTCTACATACAAGTAAACTATAGTAATAATATTTCATCATAAATCCAGGATAGATTTAGGGAAATTGAATATATCATAATACTCAGCTAACTAGAAATTTATTAGCTTCTTAGGGTAATTCATCTACCAAATCCATACACAAATTTTTGGATATGTGCAGGCATGCTGGAATTCACTATTTTAAAAATAATAATAATTCCTAGTGGTGACCTACAAAAATAGTGATTAGTGTATTCATTAGTCCTTACAATGTCTGATTTTCAAACTATAGCACTTATTTTATGTCACACTTAAAGCCATAGACTTCCAATTTTATAATCAATAAAATACCGATGGATTTTTGAGCTAAGTGACAGGACTAAAAGGAGGCCTCCATAGCATTTAGCTAAAGATTAAATCAATAGATGAAGTTTTTTTTAATGCTTGCAATGCCAGTTTTATTTTATATAACAGGAGAAAACACTGTTGTTATGTTGTCTTTCATTTAGAAGAGAAGGGTAGAGGTGAAGTATGCATAATGAATTTGAACCTGAAAATTCCTTAGATCAAAACAACCCTTAAAGCTCTCCAATTCATTTTTAAACAGAATATTATCCCCAGTGTGCAGTTCAATAGACGTCATTAGAAATTATGGATGAACAGCCACGGTGCTGGAAGGGATCAGAAGCTGCTTCTACAGAACTCGATAATCACATTGTATTCTACAAAGTGTATTTTCAGTTTACATAATGAGCTGCATATTTTTCTTTCTACATCCTATTGTCATTAAATAAATATAAAATTCTTTTTATTGTGCAATTTGTGTTTCTCAAGAAAGCTTTATAAAGATTCTCATTAAGCCTCAAAAATTAAAACTAATTATAAATCAATTTGCTTCCTAATTCAGGGTTACTAGAGGAAGTGAAAAGTATTATAATATTCCATTTATAGTTTTTGTTACCAGCAATTTGACCTAAGAATACGAGAGTTTAGATTTAACAGTGTTTTTCCATAAAATATTTTGAACATTTTATTTATTTTGTATTTTGGTGTCATATAATATAAAATCAGGTAATAGCACAAAATAAGTCACTTAAAAGAGAAAATTAAATCTTCCACTCACGCTGAATTTCTAACACTTGTGCCTAAGCATGCATGATATAACCGTGTATTTAACTCTCACAGCCTGCTTTGTAAACTGAGTATTTAGAGTTACACGATGCTATGACTCAACTGTAAAGAATAATTCTCACTTTGGTGTCTCATTGGATTGAGAATATGTTATCACATTTCATGAATATCAGCTCATAATTATACTATTCGTCATTCAAGACTGCATAGATAAGTAGAAAAATATAAATATTTCTAATTTATTACTGAAGTATTCCAATGTTACCTTACCTATGTTATAATAGAAATCATTTAAATATTTTGTTTTTTATTACAAATTGATGTTTGTTTGCTTTAAACATTTATTTTATTTGTCAAATTATAATTTAATGTCATTTTGTCACTTTATCTTGCTTTAATTTGAGAGAAATGTGAAAGTTAAAACAATGTAATGACCACTGTAATCTAAGAAGATCTACTATTTCTTTATAAGCTATTATTTTGTTTAAGGAATTTTCTTTTAAATTTTATTTTATAATCTTTTTAGATAAATTAGACACATTAATTTTTGAATTGAAGCTTTAATATTTAGATTCTATAGTAAAATACCTGAAAGGGTTAGTAGATTTTATGTTGCTCAGAAGTTTCATTTTATAGCAGAAGGTAGCATTTAACAATAAACCTTATATTTTTTCCCATTTTCACACTATAGTTATTTAGAGGTATTAAATACTCATCAACCATACCAAATGGAGAAAACCAGTTTTCTACAACAAATAAAATACATAAACAAAGAAAAGTAATATTAAGTGTGTTGTTAATTATACTAGAATCTTTACTCAATATTATGAAGTTTACTATGTCAAATTGATTTGTCTATAGTATATTGTTATTCAGTAAAACATAAACCCAGAAGATTGCATGAAGAAATTTTGTGAACTTTAACTTATGACGCAATTGACTTTAAATAAATAAAATTTTATCAATAATATGGGTATAACTCTTATACAATGAATGATAGGGTCCTCTCATGAAACTGAAGCATTTTGAAGGAGGAAATATCTGTGCCTTAAACCTCCAGAACTACTCCTGTTCTCTACTTCTAGCTTCTCAACTTCTCAACTGATTTTAGACTTCTCAAGTGTGCTTTAAAACCTTATTAACAAATTGCCTGAAATCTGACAGACTGTCATCTATCTATCCATCTATCTATCTATCTATCTATCTATCTATCTATCTATCTATCTATC
>JABTXL010000001.1:14197540-14219731 GCA_025134845.1 Neodon shergylaensis
TATATATATATATATATATATATATATATATATATATATATATATATGTGTGTGTGTGTGTGTGTGTGTGTGTGTGTGTGTGTGTGTGTGTATGTATATGTGTGTGTGTGTGTATTCCTTCACTCAGCTTTATATGAGATGTATTCTACGTTGGTATATGTCTGTCACTTCCTACTTCCTTGGACAGCTGAGACAAGAGTAACTTTTCAGGCCTGGAGCTAAAGGGCAGGATGGGAAACACAGCATGGTATAACTAGCAAACAGGTGGGGCTTCCCTTACTAGTACATAGTGAGTGGACCAGAACCATGAAGACCAGATTCTGATGCTACTCCCCAAAACCACTTTTTCAGAAGAACTTTATGATCCTGATTAAAGTTTATCTTAACTATCACTGTGTCAGAAGCTTTCAAAGTGCTGAATTTGCAGTTGCAGAGGATCAATAACACAAAATGTAGGTTAGACATGGCCCTGTATTGTGTTGGCCTATCAGAAGAACCTCAAGTAAATTGTCTCTGACCTTATATCATTTCAGCTTCCTGAACTCTAAGTATCACACCAGGCAAATGATAGGATGTCCCTGTATCATGAGCTAAGTGGTCAGAGACAGGAGAAGAAAACAGAAAGCTTCTGGAGTATGCTCATTATTTTGCTTTGTTTAGATTGTTTGAAGTTTGATATACTCTGTGCAAGTGCTACACCAGAGCTCCAAAAAGAAGCATTTTAAGCATCCTCATGACCTTGAAATGAAAGTAACTACTCAAGAAGAATTCCAAACACAGGAACAGTGGTCTAGTGAGAGGCATTTAAAGAACAGAAGTTAGATCAAAGAACCTTGGATTATGCCATGTTAAATAGGATGTCAAAAATATAACAGAAATTAGCACAAAAATACTTTTTAATTTACCTTAAAAAACTACTTCTCTGCCTATGACAATTATTTTTAGCAGAATAGTAGCAACATATTTTCTGTTAAGGTCTATTATCTATCTACCCTCTGGTTCTTGGCCTCATTTAAATGTCATATATGGTTTGTTGCCTCAAATCCAATCACACATTGATATACACCTGAAATAATCACACAGAGATTGCATTAATTAAATCACTGCCTTGCCCATTATCTATAGCCTCTTATTGGCTAACTCTCACATCTTGATTTAACCCATTTCTGTTAATCTGTATATTACCACATGGTAGTGGCCTACCAGAAAAGATTCAGCATGTCTGTCTCTGTCAGCTCCATGGTGGCTCTCCCCCTCTCTGCTTTCTTCCTTCAAGAATTCAGTTCTATCTCCTTGCATAACTAAGTTCTACCCTACCACCAGGCACAAAGCAGTTTCTTTATTAACCAATGAAAGCAACACAAATACAGAAGAACCTTCTACACCACCTCTGCAATTATTTTTATTGTACAGAGTTGTTATAGCTATCCTGTGATTTTTGTTTTTTACATGAAGTTGAATATTGTCTTTTCAAGGTCTGTAAAGAATTGTGTTGGGATTTTAATTGGGATTGCACTCAATCTGTGAATTGATTTTGGTAAGATGGCCACTTTTATTATGTTAATCCTACTTATCCATGAGTGTGGGAGATATGTCCATCTTCTGATATCCTCTTCAATTTCTTTCTTCAAATATTTGAAGTTCTTGTCATATATATCTTTCACTTGCTTAGTTAGTTACATCAAGATATATTATTTGAGGCTATTATAAAGGATGTTAATTTTCTGATTTCTTACTCAATCCATTTATCATCTGTATATAGTATGGCTACTGATTATTTTTTAGTTAAAATTTTATTCAGCCACTTGATTAAAGGTGTATATCAGCTGTAGGAGTTTTCTGGTATAGTTTTTGATCATTTATGTATACTATCATGTCATCTATGGATAATGATATTTTGATTTCTTCCTTTACAGCTTGTATCCCCTTCATTTCCTTTAGATGTCTTATTGCTTTAGCTAGAATATCAAGTACTATATTGAGTGTATATAGAAAGTTGACAGCCTTATTTTATTCCTGATTTTGATGAAATTGCTTCATTTCTCTCCATTTAATTTAATGTTGACACTGGACTTGCTGTAAATTGCTTTTATTATGTTTATGTATGTCCCTTTTATCCCTGATCTCTCCAAAACCTTTTTCATGAAAGAGTGTGAGATTTTGTCAAAGGCATTTTCAGCATCTATGAAGATAACCAAACATGGTATGTATTCACTAATAAGTGGATATTGGATATAAAATAAAGGATAACTATGCTGCAATCCACAGACACAGAAAAACTGGCTAACAAGAAGGGTTCATGGAGGAATGCCAGATCTACTTGGGTAGGAGTTATAGGAGAGATTTTGTGAGTGGACTGAGGGTGGGTGGGGATGGGAACATGAGTTATCAGAGTGAGGGGAGTGACCGAGGGTTAGAGTACTGAAATACACTACTGTAAGGTAGTTCAGAGGCAGATGAAAACATGGCACAAGTGAATCTCCCAGGAATCTACAGAGGTGATCCCAGCTATGACTCCTAGCAATAGTCGATATGTAACCTCAAGTGACCATTTTCTGTGAACAAATGTCATCGGAGAGGCTTCATTTAGCAACTTATGGAAACAGATGCACACCCACAGCCCAACATTATACTTACTTTGGGGACTCCTTTAGAAGAGTGGTATAAAGAGTTGTAGGAGCCAGAGGAGTTAAGAACACCACATAAAATCAGCTAATCTGGGCTCACAGAGGCTTACAGAAACTGAACTAACTAGGGAGCCTGCATGCATGGGACTGACCTAGCATACACATGCGCACACATTATCTTGCGTGTTATCTTGGTCCCCTTGTGAGATTCCTAACAATGATAACAAGAGCTATCCTCAATTCTTTTACTGACTTTTGGGACCCTACTTTTTATACTGGTTTTCCTTGCCCAAACTCAATACATGGGGAGTTATTACTGCAACTTGATATGCCACGTTTTGTTCATACTTATGGAGAACTAAACAAAGTGGAGGAGGAATAAATGTATGAGTGGGAACAAAGGGGTTTGGGGGAAGAGAGTGGGGAAATGAGGAAGGAGAAACTCCATTTGATATAACATGAATAAATAAATGAAAGTATAAATGAATGAATGAATGAATGGGATGTAATATGAACAAATAAATAAATAGTTACAGTAATATAAATGACTATTTATTTTGTATAATAAATACTAAACTGGTTAGTCTAATATTAATTTCCCATTTAATAAGCTTAAAAGTCTCTCCTTTGCCTTTTCAATTGAAATAGCTTCAGAAGTATGAATAGCAACTTTGTATTTATGAAATTGTTTCCTAATAACTTCTATAATCATTTCTTATTGAAAAGTGTTATTTATTCTTTAACAAAGAAAAATATAGTAATTTAATTCATTAAAACAAATTTACTTATGTTTTTATCAGTTATTTGATTAAAATAATATGACATAATTTTAAATACTATCTCACAATTTTAGCCAGCAGTTGCTATGTTCAATTTCACTGTTTTTCCAACATTTGATGTATTGTTACTAAATTTACACATCTCCAACTATACCTAACAGTCTGTTAGAAGCTTATTCTGTAAGTGAGAGCAAATGTTCCCAGTACCTAGTGTGACTTAAGACACTTCTTAGACAACTGTGCTGAATTCATGTACAAATTAAGTTTATCAGAGTTGCATCCAATATGTAGAAATCAACCACAAACAGAACAAAATGTTAATAATTAAGGACAGAATAGAATTAATATATCCTCTCTGTCATTAAATAATGACCCTAATACTCAATATAGTCTAAACCTAGTTCCTTAATATTTCATGTATTTAATTCAATCATATTTCCTGTAGAGAATATAGAAATAAGTGTTTGTGTGTCCCATTGATTGCTGGAATGAATATAGGTTAAGCTTTTCTTCATGAATTCAGTTTTTCTACCAGAAACTTTCAATTCTGTTTCCTTGTTTGAGAGTTAATCATTTTTTTTTGACAGTTACAATTATATTGTCACATTACTTATTCCTGTAGATTTTGGATTATAAAAGAGACATTAGAACCATATAACACCTACATTTTTCATAAAATGACAGATAAATATAACTTTGATTTTCTTTTTTATCAGTCAATTAGTGGTATGGAACATTTATGACCAAAAATGATAAACCAAGGATACATGTGACCTGTTTAGAACATATATTTTAGTATGGGAAATGCATTTCACAAATTGTTCATAGGTATATAAATATAATGATAAGACTTGTAAGAAAACTGAGGGCACTGGCAGACAATAGGCAATAAAATCTACTTAGAAGTATTATCTGTCAGAGAAGAAATTCTGAGAGCCATTGACAGAATGTAAGAGAAGTTACTTAATCAGACTAGATTTGTTTGTGACATGTTTGGGACATGAGGAAGAGAAAGAAAATCTGAGGAACATAATTGATAAGAAAGATGCAAAAGAAACAAGCCACGTCATTTTCCACATTTTAAAAGCTATTCTCCTAATACAAGGATTTTAAAATCTGTTTTCTTAATCTATTATTCTCCACATTGTATCCTTTAATTTCATAATTAAATCAGTTAGCATCCAAAATACATTTCTGTCTATTAACGTATCCATTTATCCATCCATCTTTCATTGGTCTAAGGTTGGATTCTATGATTTTGATTTTTTTTTAGTTTTAAAATCATGCTTTTAAAAACCTAATAGTCATTTTCCTACTGTTTTATATTTTTGATAATTCAAAATGCTTAATTGAGTAAACGATAAAATATACACCTTGGTTCCATGTTGGTGAAACTTCTACCAAGAAATTGTTATGATTTTCTCTCATATATTTGTTTCTATAGTCCTACTTCTGAGTTATGAATGTAATTCTTATAAGTCAATAAACCTGAGTCAGCTCTCAGAATATCCCATTATTATACATTGGGAAAACAACAGATAGAACATGTAGAATTGGCATGTCAGTTCACATTGTCTGCATTCATCCAACATCAGAAACATGTTGCTCACATCCAACATGCATTATTTATCTCTCAATATTTTCTTTATTAGAAAGTATAGGCTTACAGAACATTGGATGTTATTGTTTGCTGTTATAGAGGTTGCAATAAAATATTGTTCCCTGTTTTCCTCTATCTTGCCATCTTTTCTGCATTTTTTATTTGTGACTTATTATGAATTTGTTTTTCAATATTTGTGAATGTTGTATTCCTGTTCCATGTGTGGTTTTTTTTTTTTTACCTTTCATAACTGCTAAGGGTATAGATGGCTGCCCTAGATAGTTTTGTGCCAGTGTGGCAAAAGCAAAAGTCATTTATCATGAGAGAGCTTTGTTTAAGAAAATGCTTCCATATAATGGGGCTGTAGGCAAGCCTCCAGGATTTTTTTAATAAGTGATTGATGGGAGAGTGCCCAACCTATTGTGAGTAGGGCCTTCCCTGGGCTAGTTGTTCTGAGGTATATAAGAAGCAGGATGAGTAAGCTAGAGGAAGCAAACGTGTAAACTGAGTCCCACCACAGCCTCTGAATCAGCTTCTGCATCCAGTTTCAAGTACTGCTTGAGTTCCAACTGTGACTTTGTTCAGTGATAGACTATCATTTGGAAGTATGAGCCAAATAAACCCTTTCCTCCCCAACTTCCTTGGGTCATAATGTTTTAACAAACCAATAGTGACCCTAAGTAGCACTATGGTCATTATGTCAGATGTGTAGCTTTCTTGATGCAAGTGGTAATTAGATCTCATTTGCCAAATATACACTTGGCTATAGCAAAAGAGTTCATCTAATATTAGCCCTGCACGTCTTCCACTAAAGTAGCTGTGTAGTTTCTAAATCTCTTAGATTTCAGATACCACATAAAGGTATATTTTTGGGTGATATTCTTTTATAACTCTTTTATCTTAATACTCTAACATTGCCCAGCTAATAAATAGATCGGTTATATATTATTATACCTTCATTATATACAGTACTGAGAGTTTATTTTTAGCCATTTAATCATCTCAAACTTCTGACTTTCCTCATAACATACAGTTCATTTTTCAGCTGTCAAAACTACCTCTAAATAGCACCAGAAAACTTTCTTTATACACCATATATCAGTTTATGAGACTTTTTAAAATTAAATAGACTTTTTAAAATTGATAATTTTATATTTAGAACATGCAATCAAGTAAATCCTAAAAAAAATATTTAGTGTATTTTGCTAATGATTTTTTTGAGAGATAGAGAAATATCTCACTGATTGTCCTTGCTTGGCCTAGAACTTACTATGTATACCAGGCTGGCCTTGAACTCACTAAACTATGAATGCAACTGCTTCCTGAATTCTGGTATTACAAACATGAACCATCAGACCTAACAAGTGATTTTTTTGTTTTCATTCATAAAATAGAACATGAATAAAAGCTTTAATATATTACCTTATTAGTTATTGTATCTTTGATTTTAAATGTACATAAATGTTTATTTATTTTTATTACCCATGTATTAAATCAAGACACTAATCATAATATTTACAATTAAGTAAAGCTTTCTACTCATAAACTCTTGAAAACTGTGACAAAAAATAGGACTTCATAGTCTTATAGTCATCCAACAATCTTCTGTGCTTCAAAGCAGAAAGCAATGAGTGAGACATCCATCAATAAATTGCATTTCTAAAGAATATAATCAAAGTCCCACACTAATATTGAGTAACTTTGTCATTATTTGTAAATGTATATGCACATACTCATATAAACATGTAAATTTCCACAATCATAAACGTACTTGTACGTAATAGGATGTTTAATAATAATAGAATTGGCTTAAACAGTAAACCATATTCATTTGAAGCATAATATACTCAATTTTCAATGAAACACTATTCATGTTTGCTTCCCTAGAACCATTTATTTTTAGGTCCTTGTTTTTCATCTACACTACCTCAAGGCAGGTTGTCCTTGTAGAAGGAGTTGAACAACTGGTAAACCAGGTTGTATCTGTGCCAAATAACTTCAGGGTGAAATTAGTTTATCATGAAATGTTGTATACTCTGTTCATAGGCTTCCATGAACAGAAATTGAACTAAAAGTGAACTTCTTTTAAAGATATTTCGTATTTTGTTCTTATGTTTGGGTTTTTACTGATTCGAGACCACAATCAAGGCTAACTGTAATTTTCTTTGTGGGAAGAACTGGCAATCTGGAAGTTGAAGGTAAGTCATCAGATTTGATTAGCAAAGTGGGAATTTGAATAAAGAGGAAGCTGTTCTGCCCAGGTGTCTTTAGCAGAACAGTACTTGCATCTGTGTCACTAAAGACTGCAATGACATTGGAAGGAAAGAAGCTGAGTTTGTGGGATCATTTGTCCTTTCCTGAACCTATAGCTATGAAAACAGTTTTTCAATATTTTCCACCATTTTCACATGCCTCACTGAATGAGTTACCAGATTCCCTTGCTCTTTAACTGGAGTGGATTTATTTCACACATACATATAAATAATTACAAAGTAAATCTTTTTCTTTCTAAAATAGCTTGTAATTGATTAATGTTCCTCAGATAACCACTTAAAATTATGGGCCCAAAACCAAAAATAGGCAAACAAACAACCTAGTAAAATGAGGTATTCTATATCTCATATTACATAATATTCCTAGAACTCAAAGTAAAACTTACAGCCATACTTCGTCTGGAACTAATTTTCAAGGTCATGGAAAACAGCATGTTACGACCCTGGACAAGAACCTGATTCATTTTGTCTTGTTGATCAGGTCCTTTGCTATACAGAAGCTTTTCAGTTTCAGGAGGTACCATTTATTAATTGTTTCTCTCAGTGTCTGTGCTACTGGGGTTCTATTTAGGAAGTGGTTTCCTGTGCCAATGTGTTCAAGTGTACTTCCCACTTTCTCTGCTATGAGGTTCAGTGTGGCTGGCTTTATGTTGAGATTTTTAATTTACTTGGACTTTGAGTTTTATGCATGGTGATAGATATGGATCCATTTTCATTCTTCTACGTGTTGATATACAGTTATGCCAGCATCATTTGTTAAATACGCTTTCTTTTTTCCATTTTATATTTTTTTGCTTCTGTGTCAAAAATCAGATGTTTGAAGGTGTGTGGATTAATAACTGAGGCTTCTATTCAGTTCCATTAGTCCTCCTGTCTTTTTTTATGGCAAAACTAGGATGTTTTCAGTACTGTAGCTCTGTAGTAGAGTTTGAAGTCAGGGATTGTGATGCCTCCAGAAGTTCCTTTGATATACAGGATTGTTTTGTCTATCCTATTTTTTGCTTTTTCTCCCTCATACCTGGCTTCTAGACATAAAGCAAAGAAAACCAGCCTATAATTCATAATCCCAGAGAACCTAGACAACAGTGAGGACACTAAAAGAATCATACATGGAACTAATCTACATGTAGAAAAAGACAAGATCTCCTGAGTAAATTAGGAGTATGGGGACCATGGGAGAGGGTTAAAGGGAAAAGAGAGGAAGGGAGTGGAACAGAGAAGATGTATAACCCAAAAAATCAATTAAGAAAAGAATCTGAGTCATATTTGTATATCTTAATTTCTACATCTCACATGTATACAAATCTTAGACTGAATTTTAGACAGTGTTCCTGTGTGTAGTACTTAAAGATTTAACAAATGCTTCATTCAATCTCAGAGGGATATTTCTGAACAGTGATATAAGCTACTACCTAATACTAGAGAGACTAAAATCTTATTTTGGAATTTGGTGAGATGCAGGCATGAGGAAAACCCATCAGACACTTCAGTGAAGGGTTACTGTACAATTAAAAAAACCTGTGTTCTAGTCAAATAAATTATTCCAACAATGGAGGATGAAATTAACATACTAAGCAAGTATAGAAAAGGTGACACTCTATATTGAGTGCATCAGATAGTACTTTTTATCTATTAGAAGAAATAATAAAATGTAGAATATATTATCAAGTCCAGATGGTATATTGTATGCTATACATAATGTCTGCTGAAAAATCAATTTATTTTACATGTAAATATTTCATAAGCCTGATAATTGCAAAAATAAATAGAAATAGATTCAAATGAGAAAGGATGTAAAGGCAATTAATCTAGTATTTCAATGAGTTAAAGCTACTATAAATTACTGAATGATGTGTACACTCAATGAATAAAGTAAATGTACCAATAAAGAAGAAAATAAACACTGAAAAACTGAACTATACACTAATTTAAAAGGTATATTACTAACCATAAGTATATCAAACTCTACCTTATTGAAAATGACTAGTTAATTTGAATAGAATTAATGTAGACCAACCAATACATTATACTGAAGATAACCAGAAAAGGGAATTTTCAGGTAAAAAAGCAAATGTCTTCCCTTAAACTATTATTAGAGAAAAATAACTTGTAAAAATTGAATTATGAAAATGTTTTAATAGCTAAGCAGTGGTGGCACATGCCTTTATACCAGCACTTGGGTGGCAGAAGCAGTTGGAGCTCTGTGAGTTCTATAAGAGCTACTCCCAGTCAGGTTTCAAAGCTACACGGAAACCTTGTCTTGAAAAAATAAAAATTAAAAAAAGTATTAGCAATGATATAAAATCATAAATGAATGAAATGGAACTGTATCTTCAAACTGTACGTAAAAGATACAGAAAAAGCCTAGGTTAATGACTGAAGAAAAAGTATCAATATAAACAGACTCAATAAGCTTCAAAATGAAATAAATAAAAATTTATAAACTAACAAACACAATTGAACATTCTTTGGAAGTCAGCGAAACAACCTAATTAAGTTTAAAGCATGAAAAGCCGATGTCCCAGGAAGAAGCAGAATAAAAATTAAATTGAATGTACATGGATAATCAACAAATCACAGTCCTAAAGTACTCACGCTCACCCAACCTTGCCCCATATCAAATGATTGTTACAAAGGAAGACAATGAAAACATCCTGCTTGGATGGGCATGGGAAATATGTGGGTAATGAGCCCACGAGCAAGCACATACAGCTAACAAGATTTATAAATGCGAAATCAGCAAATACCAATAATGCAACAGAACAATTTCAGCATGTGACATGAGGTGAATTCTACCTTCATTTTTCATTGTTTCAGATAATTTTCTTCATGCACACAATGAAAATTACCTTTCCCTCCTCTAACTCTTCCTTTACTCTCTAGCATTTCCTCCCTTCTAGCAGGGTCAAAAGTGTTATGAAAGGAATACCATGTGATATCAAGGGGAAGCATTTCAGAACGGGCCTGAGGCATAGAAATATTCAGATGTAAAGCAGGTGACTCTAGTCCTATACCTTTACTACCAACAGATTAAATAAAGTCAAATAATAAAACTATCCTAAGTCAGATGCTCTCATGTAAAATAAAATATAAGCCTAAGTGAGGACATGTGAAAATGGAAAAGGAATTTTGAAAATGAGTTGTAAAGCACCTTTAATTCAGAAATGGATGGCATGACTTCCAAAACTAGCTCACAGAAGCACTTCTGTTAGATGCTTCTCTGCACCCCATTATTCTGTACATTCCAATCTCCACTCTGTGAGTCAATTAAAGACATCTTCGTAGAAACAACAAACAAAGAGGGAATAATTGTCAGTGCCACGAGTTATGGACCACACGAAGAGGATGTTTTGAAGAAGCTCAGGCTTAGTACAGACCCGATTACCACCATATGTAGCTATGATCATGAGGCAGAATTTACTAATGGAGATGTTAATCTACTTTGTACTCAACAAAAATCAGGCAAAATGAGAAATTGTTATCATTATGAGAAGCTATTTTTCATGCAGTCATATGAGAAATTAAAATGGAACAGATTGTTTTAGATTCTTCATGTATAAGTTTACCCAAAGTGGGGGGTGGGGGATCAAATACCCAAACTGTTCCAGAAGTTTTGTACACTCAATGAAAAAAAATTGTTATTTCAAAAGATAAGGGAAAAAGAAAAAAATTGAAACTATGTTCCTAATTAAAAATTTTTGGTAAGTTCAAAAACAAAGCTTTTTAAAAACTTACTGAAAAGAAATATTGTTCATATTCAAAAATGAAACAGAAGAGAAAGATGGCCTAATGAAGATACCACTTTCCCATAGGCCCTCGGTGTGGTTCATAGTACCAACACCAAACAGTGACTACTGTCTACAATTCCAGTTTCAGGAGACCCAGCACCCTCTTTTACATGCAAATAAAAATTCCCAGATAAATAAAAGCAAATAAAAAACTACTAGACTAGGGCAAGTTTGCAGACACACTGTGTCACACGGTAGTTAGAGCAAACGTGAAGGGAATCAATGAATGACTCGCAAAAAGGCACAATAATGGTTTATATAATTGTATCACCATAAATGTTTGTTTTCAATAAATCAACATTTAGCATATTGGGTTTTGTGTTGAAACAACTGAAATCCACGTTTAATATATTCCGTCTCAACGGTGTTAGAAGTTACACAGTGGCAGGTTAAGAAAATGGAGTAAAGTCTCAGTTAATGTTCAGAACAATCAAAGTTGGGAGTATATAAACATAAGAGAAGAGATAAAACTGCCATTATTTATAGAAGATACTATCCCCTAAATAGTTGCCCAAGAGAACAATGAAAGAAATCAGAAAATTTTCTCAGTGCAAGGCCATCATATAAAACGTATTATCTTCCCCATATACCATCAGTCACCAGTAAGAACACATAATGGAAAAAGTTTTCCATCACAACGACTCCAAAATAAATGATAAAATCTAAGATAAAATGAGAAAAACCATAAGTTGAAAGCTTTACACAACGTAGAAAAAGACTTAGTAGACTGAGAATCCTATTAAAAGCCTAGATAAACGATTCGCCATTAAGAACATTTGTATTGACAAAAACTAATCTGATTCAGAAAAAGATTTATATCTGAAGTACCATAAGCCAATTTTAAAAGCTATATAGAAGAAAATTTCCACAGGAATTATGAAGATGACAATGAAAATAACAGTAGAAAACATTTTCTGCATTATGTCAACAATAACTTACAGCAACTAAAACATACAGCTACAACTTTATCTATTATTTTGTCTAATGCTGCAAATTAAACTCACATTCTTATAGAATTTCCTGTCCTAAGAAATTACCCTGTGACTAAGCTACACTCTCAGAGTTTTAAATCCTTGAAAACACTCAAAAAAGCCTTAAAAATGTTTGTATGTGTGTATGTTGTTCTTTTGTGTTGTGTGTTATGTGAGGTAGGTATTTATGCTACATGCACATGAGTAAGTGTATTCACCCAGGCTCCCACACACAAAGGATATAGCAGTATATTTGGTATCTTGCTCTGTCTCTCCCAGCCTTTCTGCCTTGTGACAGGAGTGTCTCTTATTGAAAAAAAGAAAAAAGAAGCTCACCAATTACAACTTAGAAAAGTGGCTAGCGAATTATGGTAATCTGCCTATCTTCAGTCCCTAATGCTGGGATCATGAAATGACACAGCCACACACAGCTTTTTATGAGTCCTAAGTATTTGAACCCAGGTTCTATTGCTTGCAGGTTAAGAACTGGTATGCTAAATTAAGCCCATTTTTGAATAATTTCAATTTCAAACTTAATCATCCAATTATATGGTAGTAAGATTGTCATTGTACTGAAAACTAAAAATATCATAAACAATGATTTAAAAGAATGCAGCTAAACTGTTGAAATACTCGTATGCTAGAAAAGACTTGGCCCTGACTGCCCATGGGAGGTGGATGTCTGGTCTTCTGCTGGAGGGTCCCTCTCTCTAGACTTTGGACCTTGGAGGCATATCCCATGCCCCACTCCCACCCAGCAAAGCCCCAGAGACCTGGGAGCAGTATCCCCGCACCCATAACCATCCCCTACTTCACCTGGAGAGGTTCTCAGCTGGAGGGCCCTGTTCTCCAAGCCCTAGGCCATGGAGAAATGTCTCGTGTCCCACCCCCAATCACCAAACCCCAGAGAGCCCATAGTAGTGTCCCCATACATGCAACCATTCCCACGGCACCTATGACAACAGGAGTCTTAACCCTGACTGTACCTAGAGAGGAGTTGCAGAGCCATCAGCAGAGACTATCAGAGGCAGGGCCCTGCATGCACCAGTAGGAAGAGTGACCACCTAAGCCTCAGGCCCCACCTAAACCAATTGGAGGAATAGATGCGTAGGAGCCAATGCAAGAATACATTGAACAACCTAAAGAGAAATATGGCAACACCTGAACCTAGTGGTCCTACTAAAGAGAAATATGGCAACACCTGAACCTAGTGGTCCTACAGAAGGAAATCTGAACAGCTTAACCCAAAAGAAGCAAAAGAAAATGTTCTTAAATATAACTTTATGAAGATGATAGAGCCCATTAAAGAGGAAATGAAAAATCCCCTTAAAGAAATGAAGGAAAAGACAAACAAAAAAATGGAAGAAATCAATAAAATTTCTTGAATATGATTTTTAATCTGTGAGGCTCAAGTGTTTCAATCCTAGTTCCTCATCTAATGGAGCTCTTTGAGAATAATTTTGGGAAATTTAGGTTGTGGGGCCTAGGTTGAGGGATCCATATAGCTTTCCTTCTAGCCTGAGCTATTTCTGCTTCTTGACTCATGGATATAACAAACTACATCTCAACTTGTCACAACTTCTTCAGAAGTACAAGGTATTATTCTAAACCATGAGCCGAGATGAGTCCTTCCTACCTTAAATTGTTTCTTTCTGGTAGATGAATTGATAATATCCAGATCAATACAAGAAGACACATAACAGATAAAAGATACTGAAAGTGGGAAACGAATCACACCCAGTAAAAATATGTTATGTGTATTCAGTTGATGCTTGAGAAGCCTCATAAGGGAGAATCAATTGTAAGGCCTGCACTATGGGATGGTTTGAGAGTTGGGCAAGGGGCTGGAGATAAAAGCACAAGAAACATGGGTCATCCATGAAGAGAGAATGCCAAATGCCATTTATTCAAGCTTAGAGGAAACCTTATATACCTAACTGCAGCACAATGGAAATCCCCCCAGGCAGGTGGGGAATTACCAGGCTCAAGACAGGAGTAAACAATTCCCCATAGCTAACCACCAGTGGGAGCAGAGGGAGCACAGGAACAAACAGGATATTTTGCTTGAAACTGCAAGCTATACTCAATATGAGCCCTGGGGGAATCTTTTATAAATTAGTTTCATATTCATATTAATTGAAGTGATGATTCAGTACAAGTATCTGGAATGCCAGACATTTTGTTCTTACCTAAAGTGGCTGTTGCAGGGTAGGTGGGTGCATTTCAGGGCTGGTAAAGGCAGATTCTAGTACCACAGCACGTACACTAAAAATATTCTTACTTCTCACCAAATGAAAGTTGAACAAAATCTCAAAGGAACTGAAGTAAGCTCATAAGATTAACACATAGTGAATGGGTAAAGTATCCACGCATCTCAAGATTACAGGCTTCTTTAAGAATTTGTGTTTTCTCATGAGGAATTGAAAAAAAAATCTCATTTAAAAAGAAAAAAATGTTAAATTATCAGGAATAGGGTAGAGCTTTTTAAAAGACTGGCTATGGACAACAGAGCAGGCAATACAGAAAATTGCACACACCTTCATATGGATACAAAGAGTCACATATGGTTTCAAAAACACATAAATCCTTTCAAAAATTGATGATCACTAATTTCCTTTCAAACCAGGGGTCCAAAGTAGAATAGAGTCGCTGAGTATTCCTTTCCTTTTATGAACTTACGAAAATGAGCCAGTACATACAGATTAAGCTACTCTGAAGAGTGTTGGAAATGTAGTTTTTACACCATATGCTTTGTATAAATCCTGCTCATTATGGGAGCAATAAAAGATGAGGCAGAGATACTTTTTTATTGAATAGTTCATTAAATCTCTGTACGTCAGAGCAGAAAATCAGTAAGCATTCAAAGTAATTTGTGCCTAATTTACTTAAAGTATTTCTGATTTCCATTTGTAACTAATTGATAGTGTAGAAAGAGAGGGTAATGATGATGAAGCTGCCTTAGGGTGTTATGTTAATAATTTATTAGGTTGCTTACATATTATAAGTCGAATAATGTGCCCACATTTCTTTTAAAAGTCATGACTTACTATTAATAGCATTTTGTTTTAGAGTTTGTGGAACGCAAGGAAACTGGATCTAAGGTTGACATTAATTTGCAATTTTATTGGATGCAGCTCATCATGGGCAACCTTCTCAGGGAAAATCATGCTGACAGGTGCCTATCCAATTTTCTCTCTTTTACTTCCAGTTCATAAGAAAAGTACAGTCTTGCACTTTCAAAATTATTCTCCAAATAACACTGCATTAGCATTTTTTTCTGAACTTTGTTGTTCACACCCAACTGGATTGCTATAGTTAGTGGTTGTAGTTAAAACAATTCCTGACAAAAGCTCCGATGGAATAATACTGAGATCAATTTTTGACCACTAAAATATTTTAAAGAACTTTTCTAAGATTTAAGTGGTAAAAAGCACTTAAGAGCTTTGCCAGGAATTTTGACATTGCTATGTTACTCTTGTTTAACTCTTTGTTTAACTTTATGGCTAAGATATACAATATATAATGAGTTACTATTTTAAATCAATGCATTGAAGTATTTGCAGTAGAAACAAGAGGATCCCAAGTGTCAGGCATGGGAAAGTAGCAGTTCCTAACCTATAAACTTTCTTTTAACTGAATTGTAAACTAAAAGATCACTCAAAATGGCAAAACCAGACTTAAAAAGTTTATATGCAGGTTACATACAATTTGATGCCATGGCTACACTTAATCATTTAAACAACCAGTAGTAACTAAATGGAATTCATCACGTTCCTTGTGTACTACAACCAAACTTATGACAGAAGCAATGTAAAACAATAAAAGGTTAACTTGCTCTCTCCACTATAGAAGTTCCAGACTGTCTGGAAGCAAATAGTAGTACTTACACTATAAAAAGGCGTTTGCTCACCAGAATTCTCAGATCTAGTGAAACTGTTACTTATGGTGGCAAAGTGTGTTCAAGGTTAAATTAAATAAAATTTCTCCTTACCAATAATGCACAGAAAAAATATTATTCCATTAATGCAAATTTAATTGACTTCACTAAGTTTACAAATTACAACAGAAATTAACACTTACCTATTCTATAAAAGTGAATTTTACTAGTTATTGTTCTTTGTACACATTTTCTGTTCTTTGTTCTCAATTTACATGATTAATATAACAGCAACTACAAGGCTTTGAAAATAATGTTGAGTCGTCAAATACTTATTGTGTAGCTATAGTGTACAAATTAAAAGCAAGTAAGCTTTTAAACAACAGCCTCACAATAATGAAAAAGGAGTAAAATCATTGGAGGTAGCAACTGGTTCATTCTAGCTTTTGGAGAAATGGATAGAGACTGCTTGAAATACTAGAAGCTATCAGCACAGACCACTCTTCTAGACTTTCAGGAAGCTTCTTATATATGTTAAATTTCACTTGCCTCAAAAATCTATCATACTTCTTCCATTAAACATTTTATTTATTTTATTGAAAGAAAACAAACTATCTTTGTTTCATTATACATAACAATCCAAGTTCCCACTCCTTCCCCTACTCCCATACACTTCACCTTTTCCCTTACCTAACCCCCCACCCCCTACACTCCTCAGAGAAGGTAAGCACATTGTTTTGGGGAAGATCAAAGGCCTTTCCTATTATATCTAGGGTGAGCAAGGCATCCATCCAAAGAGAATAGGTTCCCAAAAAGTCAGTACAAGCAGTAGGGATAAATCCTGGTGTCACTGCCAGTGTCCCTGCAGTCTGCCCCAGCCACACAACTGTCAACCACATTCAAAGGGACTAGTTTGGTCTTACTCTTGTTCCTTCCCAGTCCAGCTGGTGTTGGTTCCATTAGCTCAGGTAGACTTTTTCCGTGAGTGAACCAATCATGGTCTTGACCTCTTTGCTCATATTCTCACTCCTCTCACTCTTCAACTTAACTTCGGGATCTCAGTCCAGTGCTCCAATGCAGGACATTTTCATCACTTTCTGGATGAAGGTTCTATGGTGATATTGAAGATATTCATCACTCTGACTATAGGACAAAAACAGTTTAGGCCACCTCTCCTCATTTGCTTAGGGTCTTAGGTGGGGTCAACCTTGTGGATTCTTGGGGATTTCTCTAATGCCAGGTTTCTTACTAGACCCATAATGTGTCTCTCAGTTCAGATATGTTTCCTTGCTCTCATCTCTGTTCTTTCTCCATCTAGACCATCTCTTTCCCTCAAGTTCTCCTTTCTCTCTCCTTCTTTTATCTTACCCTTCCACCCTCCCTTCTCCTCCACCCCCATGCTCCCAATATTGCAGGACAATCTTGTCTATTTTGACTTTCCATGTTGATCTATGTGTGTTTTCCTTAGGGTTCACCTTGTTCCTTAGCTTCTCTAGGATCATGAATTATAGGCTCAATCCTTTGTTTGTAGTTAGTGTCCACATGTGAGTGAGTACATACCATATTTATCTTTTTGAGTCTGGGTTACCTTACTTAGGATGGTGTTGTCTAGTTCCATCCATTTGCATGCAAATTTCAAAATGTCATTGTTTATTTTTCCTCTGAGTAGTACTCTAATGTATAAATGTGCCACATTTTCCTTATACATTCTTTGGTTGCGGGGCATCTAGGTTCTTTCTAGGTTCTGGCTATTACAAATAATGCCACTATGAACATAGTTGAACATATGTCTTTGTAGCATGATTGAGTATCTTTTGGGTATATGCCCAAGAGTTTGTTGGATCCTGAGGTAGGTTGATTCCCAATTTTCTGTGAAACTGCTATACTGATTTCCAAAGTGATTGTACAAGTTATTATTACATTTTAATGAAGGTAATTTGTTGGGTTTTGTATGCAAAATAAAGCTTTTTAAAAAGAGTCATACACAAAATTCACAATTTGACAAACAAATTTATAGATAAATTAAGTGAATCATGTTTTCATTAAGTTTGTAAATAGCAACATAATTTAAATTGCCACTTACTGATTTAATGAACGTGATTTTACTAGTTATTGTTCTATGCACATGTTTTACATGTTTTTATTCTTTGCTCTCAATTTACGCATCCTTTACATTGAAACTTTTCTCCAGCACCCTAGGAAAATGTTGTGCTGTAAGCTGTTGGTGTTTTTGTCAACAAACTTTTTAATACACATGACTAGAAGCTGATTTCAGCCTTTTCCACCAAAAAAAAAAAAAAAAACAAAAAACAAAAAACAAAAACAAAAAACCTCAGCCAGATAACCTTATATTTATCACTACGGACAATAAACAGTTTTCACACTATTTTTATTTATTTATTTTGCTATTTTATGTTTTCTGTAGAGTGTGTGTGAGTGTGTGTGTGTGTGTCTGGAGTGGAAGAAGTCAACACTGGATATCTAGCTGTGTTTCTTCCCAATTATTTTTTGGCAGGGGTCAAAAATCATGTCGATTCATCTATGCTGGACAGAGAATGAGCCCTGTGCATCCTTTTGTCTCTGCCTTTCTAGCAGCTATGGAATGACCAGTGTGCATGGTCACACGGACTTTTACATGGCTTCTGGTGTATGCAGCAAGCACTTTACCAACTAGGCAATCTCCCCAGCACTTATAACTTTATATAAAGAGAAATTGTTGCACAAATTCTAATTTGTCTAAATAACAAAAACCTGGAGACAGGTATTAGTGTAAATGCTGAAAGATCAGAGACGTAAAGGAGCCAGCCACTAAAGAGAATTGTTTACCTTTACCAAATCCTCAGACAGAATGGGGTATCCTGATTCCACAAGTCCTCAGACTGAATCCTTGGACTGAATGCTGCCTCTATGAAACCTAAGACTGAATCCTGAGTTCCTGTCTGTTCCTGCCTTCTAAACCTCTCTCTGCCCAGACTTATCACTTTCCATCACTACCTCCCTTGTGCTGGGATTAAAGGTATGAGCCGCCACCATCTGGCTATGTTTCTCTTTAAGATTTTTTTCAATCTTCTGTAGTCCAGGGTAGCCTTGAACTCATAGAGATCCTTCTGCCTCTGCCTCTCAGATGTTGGAATTAATGGTGTGTGTAACCACTGCCTAGCCTTTATGACTAACTAGGGTGGCTAGATCTGCACTCTGATCTTCAGGAAAGTTTTATTTGTTAAAGCATAAACAAAATATTACCACAAGAAATCTTCCCACAATTTGAATTTAACAACAATACAATGTCATTCTATTTTATCAAAAACTGAGAAAAACCATTTGAAAAAACTAAACTAAAGGAATATCAACTTTATTGAAAATTTTTCATTATTAAATTGTTGGAAAGCAGCATAAAGTATTCTTTGGAGTCCCAATTTAAATAGTCATGAATGAGATTTTGTTTTAATTCAAGTTAATCACTATGTGATACAGGAAATAAGGTTGAAATCTGTAGGAGAGAAAACATACACTATTGCCTTTGCCTTTGCAATAAGTGCGTCCTTTAGTGAGACATCCACTCTCCCACAACTACCTGCTTGGCATTGCTGAAGCAATCGCTCAGAACTCTTTCATCTGTTTAGGGTAAGTCCACATGCAAACATTCTTATATCCTACACTCACTTAATTGGTTAAACCAGTAAACTTTTGGTTAAGTATTACTAGAAAGATTAGTAAGATAGTTTTTTTTGTCCTTTATTTATGGCTAGAAACCAAATATGAGTGAGTACATCCCATGTTCCTCTTTTTGGGTCTGGCTTACCTCACTCAGGATAGTGTTTTCTATTTCCATCCATTTGCCTGCAAACTTCAAGAAGTCCTTGTTTTTTACTGCGGAGTAATACTCCAATATGTATATATTCCATACTTTCTTCATCCATTCTTCAATTGAAGGGCATCTAGGTTGTTTCCAGGTTCTGGCTATTACAAACAATGCTGCTATGAACATAGTAGAGCATATACTTTTGTTGTACGATAAGGCCTCTCTTGGGTATATTCCCAAGAGTGGTATTGCTGGGTCCAGGGGTAGGTTGATCCCGAATTTCCTGAGAAACCTCCACACTGCTTTCCAGAGTGGTTGCACAAGTTTGCATTCCCACCAGCAATGGATGAGTGTACCCCTTTCTCCACAACCTCTCCAGCAAAGGCTATCATTGGTGTTTTTGATTTTAGCCATTCTGACAGGTGTAAGATGATATCTTAAAGTTGTCTTGATTTGCATTTCCCTGATCGCCAAGGAAGTTGAGCATGACCTTAGGTGTCTTTTGGCCATTTGAACTTCTTCTGTTGAGAGATCTCTGTTCAGCTCAGTGCCCCATTTTCTGATTGGGTTGATTAGCCTTTTACGGTCTATTTTCTTGAGTTCTTTATATATTTTGGAGATCAGACCTTTGTCCGTTGTGGGGTTGGTGATGATTTTCTCCCAGTCAGGTTCTAAGAGAAGCTAAATAAGAAGGAGAACCCAAAGAAAAACATATAGGCATCCTCCTGAATATTAACCTTCATCAGGCGATGAAAGGAGACAGAGTCAGAGACAGAGACCCTCATTGGAGCACCGGACTGAAATCTCAAGGTCCAAATCAGGAGCAGAAGGAGAGAGAGCACGAGCAAGGAACTCAGGACCGCGAGAGGTACACCCACACAATAAGACAATGGGGATGTCCTATTGGGAACTCACCAAGGCCAGCTGGCCTGGGTCTGAAAAAGCCTGGGATAAAACCGGTCTTGCTGAACATAGTGGACAAGGAGGACTACTGAGACTTCAAGAACAATGGCAATGGGTTTTAGTTCCTACTGCACCTATTGGCTTTGTGGGAGCCTAGGCAGTTTGGATGATCACCTTACTAGACCTGGATGGAGGTGGGTGGACCTTGGACTTACCACAGGGCAGGCAACCCTGACTGCTCTTTGGGCTTACGAGGGACGGGGGACTTGATTGGGGGAGGGGGAGGGAGGGGGGAGGCGGAGGTGGGGAAGAGACAGAAATCTTTAATAAAAAAAAAAAAAGAAAACAAAAAAAAAAAATTAAAATTGTGTATTAGCCCCAAGAAAAAAAAAAAAAAAAGATAGTTTTTTTTAAAAAATGAAAAAATACATATTAACAAGCCTAGTACCTACTAAGGAAGAAATATTTGTAACCCAGGGCTAAGACTGTTTATTTAGCTTTCATAATAGATGTGAATGCTGGGGATTGTTTGTTAACAATAACTGTTAACATGTCTAAATGGATCTGGATAAATTTTTACCTCTATTATTGTAATGAATAAGTCAAAATAGGAACCTATATTTAATTTTTGCAAATTTGTCCAAAATGCTCTACATATTGAAACAGGAAAAATACTGAAATGAACTCATAGACATAACTGTAGAAGGAAGAAGTATAAAGGTTGTCCTTTTTGACAATCAAAAATTTTACCATAATTTGAATATAATGAAAACCAATTCAATATCATTCTATTCATGGAGCTCTGAAATATGTTTTAATAATTAACAGTGCATAAAATTTTATCAATTTTATTCACACACATTTTACCTTTCTATGTTTTACATATTAAAACATGTGGGAGAGGTAGCAATATTTTACTAATTCTTAAACACAGCTTGTGTAAACACAGGAAATTAGTGATAATTGCTTTTGGGGGCTTTGTTTATTTGTTATTTCATTTTGAGACAATGGACATTATACTTGCTATTCAATAGATATTTGTAACACAAATGTACTAACTATGGAAATATTTAAGAATATGTCATAACTGGCCTTCTTCATGAATATTATATATCTCCAAAAGCTCTTGCTAAATTCTTCACTGTGAATTATTTGGGGGTGTATTAGCTGTTTTGTGTTGCTATGATAAAATACCATGATGAGCACATTCTACAGGAGGAAGAGTTTATTTGGCTAATAGTCCCAGAAGGATAGGAATTTATCACAATGAGATTTACGGCAGAAAGCACCAGGCATGCTGTGAGGGACAAGAAGATGAGATTCATATTTTCAAATGCAAGCTGAAGCAGAGACATGAACTACAAGTGGCATAGGGCTATTAATCTTAAAACCCCCTCCAAGTGACATTCTTCGTCCTGAAAGCTTGCACCATCTTAAGCTTCCCAAATAGCAGCTAAAGAATATGTTTTCAAAGCCCAATCCAAAAAGAGATATTTCTTGTTCAAACAACCAAAGGGAATTTCTCTCTCCTCTCCTCTCCTCTCCTCTCCTCTCCTCTCCTCTCCTCTCCT
>JABTXL010000001.1:14219741-14254700 GCA_025134845.1 Neodon shergylaensis
TCCTCTCCTCTCCTCTCCTCTCCTCTCCTCTCCTCTCCTCTCCTCTCTTCCCCTCCCTTCTCCTCCTCTTCCCTCCTCTCCACTCCCCTCCCCTCTTCTCTCCTCCTTTATCCATATTTAGCATTTTCCTGGTTAGTCAGTTTCCCATGTTACATGCCTAAGAGCTCCTCCATGTGATCTAATCGAGTTTAGATGAAAGTTGTTTACATCTCAACAGCAAGTTTATTGATTTTGCAAACTCCTCCTCTTTGCCAAATAATGTACATTCAAGAGTCAACTTTTCCAGAAGCTATTCATAGTTTTCATTAAGAAACCAGACCAAGATTCTTGATGTAATGTGGACATTGCAGCTTTGTCATGATCACATATCAGTTATAGCAACATATCAGGAAGGAGTTATCCTCGTGGAACAGATTGATGCATTAGCTGGTTTTAAAGGTATTTGGAAAACCTGTGACTTTGGTAATTAGATGATGATAACAGTAAGAATATCACAGAAATTATATTAAACCTTTATAATAAGCATGCTTTTCTAAACACTGGATTTTTTCCCCCACCTTACTGGGTTTCTTTACCGTCTGTTTAAAGACTCGCCCCACTCATGCAGATGCTTGTCAGATGTATCTGAGTGCCATGGCAGCCTAAATGGCATGGCTTTCCTCCTCTTCCTCCTCTTCCTCCTTCTCTTCCTCCTTCTCCTCCTACTTTTTTTCCCTCCTTTTATTTTCCTCTTCTGGGACACTGCTGAGGATTATAGCTTAATTTAGGCTTTTAAAAAAAAACTCTAATAAAAATGTTCTTGAAATTAAAAATAAAACAAAAGATTAAAAAAACATAAAAAGTTGGGCGGTGGTGGAGCATGCTTTTAATCGCATCATTTGGATGGCAGAAGCAGGAGGATTCCCTGCGAATTCGAGGCCACCTTGTCTACAGAGTGCACTCCAGGACAAGCTTAAAAGCTACACAGTAAATCCCTTTCTCAAAAAACGAAAATAATAATAAATAAATAAATAAATAAATAAATAAATAAATAAAAATAAAACAAACAAAAAAACAAATCAAAAATTTTAAAGAATTCATGGATTATTACAATAAGAATTATGGATTATTACAATAAGCATCTTTACCTACTGAGCTGGTTTGTCTGTTCTCCTACCAGTTATTCTTATAGATAAGCTATAGTCTTAACCAATAATCTTGTCAGAACATTAAATGGAGGATGCAAAGAAAAACACAGGGAAAAAATAAAAATCCAGTTTGAAATACAGAATAATGTATGACAGAAATGATGTATATGTGTGTGGTTAGGGCCTTGTCACTAAAAAAAGCAGAAAATAGTAAATAATGTCAAGGGCTTTAAATAAATATGTGCATAACATGAAAGAAGGTAAATATAATAAAAAACAAAAAACACTAAAATAAGTATAAAATGTTAAAATTTTAAAATTAATAGTTTAAATAAAGAATAGCTGATAGAACAGACTAGACAGCTCAGTAGGTAAAGATGCTTACTGCCAAAACTGAGGACAATGGCGATTTCTCATAAAATAATAAAACAACCTTCTTCAAGACCCAGTGATACCACTTTTAGGTATGTATCCAAAGGATGCTCAATCATACCACAATGACACGTGCTCAATTATGTTCATAACAACACTGTTTGTCATAGCCAGAACCTGGAAACAACCTAAATGCCCCTCGACCAAAAAAAAAAAATGGATAAGGAAAATGTGGTATGTTTACACAGTGAAGTATTACACAGCAGAAAAAAATAATGACATCTTGAAATTTGCAAGCAAATGGATAAATCTAGAAAACATAATATTGAGTGAGATAACCCAGACCCAGAAAGACAATCATCATATGTACTCACTCATAAGTGGTTTTTAAACATAAAGCAAAGAAAACCAGCCTACAAATCACAATCCCAGAGAACCTAGATAAGAATGAGGACACTGCCCTCTTCTGACCTGCAGGCATACACGCAGACAGAATGTTGTATACATAATAAATAAATATTTAAAAAAAAAAAAAAGAATGAGGACACTAAGAGAGACATACATGGATCTAACCTACAAGGGAAATAAAAAATGCCAAGATCTCCTGAGAAAATTGGGAGCATGGGGACCATGAGAGAGGGTTGAAGGGGAAGGGAGAGGAAGTGGGGAAGTATGGAATAATTTATAGCTCAATAAAATCAATAAAAAATAAAGAAATAAAGAAAAAAAAGACTATAGCTTATCTAATAGTAGAACTTTTATACTGCCCTCCCCTTGCTCCCTTTTTGATCATGGTATATTCAAGTGATTTTATTCAAACCCTAGCCACTTTGATTGTTTTATTTAGTCTTTTTGTTCTGGCTGAAAAACTAAAAAAAGGTGAGAGTTGGGAGATGCCTTTCCTTTAGCGAGAAAAGTTTCACAAAGTTTACTTTGTTCTCAAAGACAAATCTTTTTATGGCAAGAATCTTCTTCTTGTGTTTTTCAAGAGTTAATTTCTACTTGCTCGATACTGGATGATACTGCTCAGATCTTAGTTATGAAAATATATGAGGGATCCTGGAACCAAAATTAAGATGCCACTATGTCTATTATACTTAATATATGTTCTTTTATGCTCCATACATAGTGTTGATCTGTCAGTATTTTTATCATTCTGTTTATTACACTTAAACTCTACTGACCTATGGAAACACCTGTGGTCTTAGAGGACAAACCACTGCCATTTCCATATATGAAAATGTTTTCTAAGTTTAGAGAGACAATTTTGTGCTGGACATTGTTATAAGATTGGTCCAAGAAATGACAGTTGCTTATCAATTTTTGATCATTTTCTCTATTTAACAATGGTGTGAAGACTTTAAATTCCCTATGGGCTCAAACAACCATTGCATGTCCAGCACATTGGATTTTTTTTCACATTAAGTTAAATTTCTCTCTCCATTCAGACATCTCAATGTTTAACTACCCGGTTAGATTTGAATCTGTTTTGTTCCGTGTCCCATACTTGATGATGCTGTAAAATCTTATGACCTTGGGATGATGATGTGGCTCAAATATATAAAACGTGCAAGTTTCTATTTTCAAACTTCAAATTTTCACAAGCTCATCCACTCAAGAATTCTTTCTTCCTTATAAATAATTTTGCCTGTGGGTCTGCAAAATGGTTTATTATAGAATTTGTAGTGAGACAAATATTTAATTTCAGTTTTAAAAGATAAATTAATAAAATATTTGAAAAACTAAGACATCAGGGAGGGAAATGGGAGGAGGGGAGGAGGTGGAAATTTTTAATAAAAAAAAAAACTAAGACATGTAATGTGGCAATGCCTATAAAGGCATTGCTGCCCACACAAGTAGTCTTATTTTCCACAAATGGCTGTAATGAACACTCATATACAATGCATATATGACTAACTACATGCATTTATTGTTAATATCCATTTGCATTCATTTTAAGTTTGTGAGTTGTGAGACTATTTTGGGGTCACATATTAATTTGTAGATGGGGATTTGGTTCTATTAGTAAAATACTTGGTGTAAAATGTGAGGAATAAAATTGAGATATTAAGCACACTTGTAAATATGGTCTTATTGTAGTTCTCCAGTCTCAGCCCTGGAGGTTGAAGGCAGAGGGATCCTGGGATCATGAAGGCCAGCACTATATCAAAAATGGTGAATTTTAGGCACAGTGAGAAATCCTGTCAAACTTTAAAGTGGAAAATAATGGAGGACAGCAAGAGCTCTCCACTTCTGCCTACTAGTATGTACCTTATATGCACATACATAAGCAAACATACTCATTCATCCCACATACAATCCACATATACACATAAATACACACATTCTTACAAATTTAGGCACACACACACGCATAAAGGAATAAAATCTTTATTTCATTCTGTTGGAAGTTGATTGGTTTTATAGGCTTCATATATATTTCTGATAAATTAAAATTATCCATATTTTAATTATTGTAGCTACTAAGATGAAACTTCTTTGAAAAAAAACATTCGATAGTTTTTCTTTGAAAATAATTGCTGAGGATACAGTAGGATGTGTCAAGAAGGACAGCTTATTCTTGAGGAAACTGCAAGGCTTTGGCTAAAAGCAAAAAAAAAAAAAAATAATGATCTCTGAAGAAGTGAGAGATAGGATTAGCAGGCCTATGCTATGCAGAACTTTCAAATCGATTCCTTTCAAGTTTACCAATATATACTTTGTGATACATCGTGTCCCATTCTGTTATTTTTAGCAAAATAGAGTCCTTGCTGTGATAAGTAGAGTGATTGCTAATTTAACCTCAAAGTGGATTCTACCAAAGCAGTAAGTCTTGTTTTCCCTTCAGCTTTTGAAAATTGCTCAGTGTTATATATAATCTAAAGGTTGGTGCTAAATGGTTTATTGTATTACAGAATAGAATTAAAGTAATTGAAGCAATATAATTTTATGATTGCCATCTTTCTGAATGAATCCTCATAATCCTAGTTTAAAGCAGACATTGCAGGACCCATTTTATTGATAAAATAGTTGAATATGGCAGAAAGTATTTGAGCCGATGTACCACAGTCATGGTATGCCAAGGTAGTATTTATTCTGAGTCCTTGTTCTTTCTTAATAAGAAGGTCCTTTATTTGATTTTTATATATTTATGTTTAGCTCAATCCAAAATACAAATACATATATAAATTTCTGTTGGAAACTTATTATATTAATGGGGGAAAAAGAGAACATAGTTCAAGCATGAAAACTTCAGATACTAATAGTATTAATCTATTTTATTATTTAACTGAAATTTTACATAACAATCTCAGTTCCCACTTCCTGTCTTCCTCCCACTCCCTCCACCTTCCCCTTCACCCCAAACCCCCTCCATTCCCTTTCCTCCTCCCAGTTTCTTCCCATTGCCCTCAATCCTGTTTTCCTCATAAAAAAGCAAACAAGCTTCTAGGGATTAAATAGAATATAATAATCAAAAATGAAAAGCAAACAAATAAGAGTAGGACAAAATAAAAAAACGCAATGGAAAGAGCCAAATAAATGACACAAGAAACAGATAAAAGAGGAGAGACCAACTCATTTGCACACTCAGAAATTCCATAAAAACACTGCATTGGTAATTCATAATATATACAGAAAAATCTGTAGGAAAAATTACAAGAGAAACAAATTAAAATATATAAGTAAAATAAAAATAAGAGTGAAAAACAAATCAAACAAACAAACAACACCCCCAATCCTTAATATGATACTATGAATCAAGGAATCTCCAAAGGTACCATTGAATTTGTTGCTATTGGCTATCTACTGCTAAGCCTTCAGTCTACCTCTAAGAGTAGAATGGTACAGCCAGGTTGACAATGCCTAACCTCGCCAGGTTAGAAAGCCAGATGGGCTCCACTATGAACACATATGTGATGAAGAGGTGGGAAAGATAGAAGGACAGAGTGGTACATTCACTGTGGAGAGAGGCAGAACTCCAGAAGGAACAGTGTTGACAGGTGTGAGAGAGAGGGCTGAGCTTGCAAGAGAGGGCTGAGTTTGTCACTGGAACACACACTTGCCAGGTAAGGTCAGCAGCTTGGTTTGCAGCAATCTGAAGCTTTTTCAGAAGCTGACTCAGCCCTGAACACAGCTAAGGTATCACCCTGGCTCTATGAATCAAGAGATGAGAAACTGTTTACTTGCTGGATTGGACCACCCTGGTCCAGGATGACGCTGGAAGCCATGTTGATGTCCGTGGTCCATGTGGATATACTTTGTCTGTGCCATTAACTCAAGTGTACTGGTGTCCTTGGGACTTGTGTTTTGTGGGGCCGTGTTGATGTGAGTTACTTATGTAACTACCTGAGGTCTTGTTTAGGCCCGTGGTCCCTGCTGTCATTGAGGGTCAGGGATGGGTCAGTAGTCCTGGTACAGCCAGGTGTCTGTGTTGATATCTGTAACCAAGGTCATGCAGAAAACAGTGGTCAGTGTCGCCACATGAAGCCATGTTGATGCTATAAGGCTGTGTGCAGTCCAGGGACCATGTTAAAGTGAGTTGCAACTGTCTGGGGTCATGATGATGTCCTTGGTCCATACTACCACTAAGGACCATGTGTGGGTCCATTGTCCTGATGTAACCAGAGTCTGGGTTGATATCCATGGTCTGAGTTACCACCTAAGGCCATTGGGATGCCCGTGGTCTGTGCAGTGGCCTGAAGCCATGTTGATGCCCATGAGCCATACTGCTTTTGAAGTTCAGGCTGAAGTGAGTTTCCTGTGTAGCCATTTGAGTCCAGGTTGATGTCCACAGTCTGTGCTGCCATGTCTGTATCCTTGGTCCTGAAGCTGCTGGGGGCAGTGATTGTGGTCTGTGCTGTCGTCAGAAACCATATGGAAGCCTATGATCCATGTCCCCTCTGACTATAAAGAGCAAGGATGATGGTTTGTTGGGAGCAGCGAGACCCACAGATCCTGAATTTCTTGTAATCCCCTGATCTGAGTGCCTACAGCTGCTCTGAGCACAAGACCTTCAGGAGTTCCTGATGGCAGGAGAGTGGTTTCTGGTGCGTTTGGCTGGGGCGTGGCTATCGCTATATAATCTGCCGCTGAACACAATAAAGGGGGCATTTTTGGGGAATTCAAGGATGACCTGTGTCGCTGTCTCTCTGTCTGTGTGTGTTTGTGTATTTTAATTTTTTATTTATTTATTATGTATACGATAGTCTGCCTCCATGTATGCCCACACGCTAGAAGAAGGCGCCAGATCTCATTACAGATGGTTATGAGCCACCATGTGTATTTTAACCTCCAGCCCCCTTGCCAGAAGCTCGCGAACTGGGTGCCAGCGCACCAAGCACAGGCATGGGGGCTCGGGGCGCGGCAATGGTTCTTCTGGCAGAAATATCGATGACTGCAGATGCACAGCTGAGAGAGAAACAGGGAAGACTTTTAGGACAAGCCCTACTCCACACAACATGCCCCCAAAAGTAACAGTCTAAACAGGAAGGCAACAAAGACAGCTCTTTAAAAATTGTGGCAAAAGCCTGGTGGTGGTGGCACCCAGCACTCAGGAGGTAGGGGTGAGCGGATCTCTGTGAATTCGAGGCCAGCCTGGTCTACAAGAGTTAATTCCAGGACAGGCTCCAAAGCTGCAGAGAAACCCTGTCTCGAAATAAAAGAAAGAAAGAAACAAAAAGTGCCATAAGGATGAAGACTTGTAGTTCTTCACAAATCATGGCTTCTGTTGGGGGTGCCAGAGGGGAAGGACTCAGTTCTATTTATGGGGCAGACCACTGAGAGTTGGACCATGTTTCACTGGCCATAAAATAACACAAACTGGACTTACTTATTTCTTAGTTACTATGATTTTTATTTTTGGCGGGGGGGTGGGGTCACAAGGTTTGGGGGAGCAGATATTGAACTACTGGAAAATGTGATCGGAGTATTTAATGTGAAATTCCCAAAGAATCAATGAAAAGTATGTTATGTTAGAGTACATTGTTGCCCCAGGTATAAACTCTTTAGGAAAACTAAATTTTCATCTGCATGTGGTTATCGTCAATGGGATGCATCTTTTGAAGTATTCATGATCTTCTTTACATTTTACAAAAGACTTTGGCTTACACATAGTTAGAAATCAATGGAAAAATAATACTCCAAACCAAATTATAGTTTATTTGCTTTTAAAGAGGCAATAAGCAGTCTTTGGAGTGATTACTCATATTCCACTGAGAACTAGATGGTTTGCAGAATGAAAATCTTTGGATTTCTATGAGGTCCTGTGATCCTGAGAAATCATGGAAAATATATAACAGAAAGTTGAAGATAAATATTGAAAGTTGAAGATAAAAAATAAATATATCCTCATGCATTTCAATGTGCCATGTTGTATTGGCATTATTCTCTATAGCTTTTTTCTCCTCTTCTATTAATTTTAGTGTAAAAAAACAAACTTGGAAAATTCAGAAATAGGAGCATGCAGCTATAGCGCAACACTTTCTATTGTATGATAGATCACCTTGTCTTCTCATCAATAATGTTTTTCTCATGCTGATTTACATCTCTGGCATGTAGACTACAATGATGCTCAAGACAGTACTTGGCAATTTTTGCTTGTTTTGCAGCGTGTACAGGTCCAGATCAACATGGCGTGGCACTTCATGTTAGCTATGCAGCTTGAAGTGTTCGTATTGTAAATACCGTGCTAACCATGGAGAGAAAGCTTCACTGCATGTTTCGGTCTTTGAAGTAAGTGGAAACTGCAAAGAAGAACTGGATTTCTGAGAAGGATGAGATGCAGTTCACATTTGAATTGCTCAGATTATATTTTAATGGAAAATGAAGCTTGAAAAGAAGAAATAGGGCATTCTGTCAGAGTAGCTACTTCAAAATGGTGGTCACAATCCACTAAGGGTCCCTAGTTCCTTCCAGCTTTAAAAGTTTTATTTTCAATTTAAATATTTGACTGTGCTGAGGCATGAAAATCCTCCCTACAGGCTACAGTGAAGTAATGTACTGCAATATTAATGTTTGTATCTGGGAAAAAGTTACTGTGATGTGATCCTTTAAGAAATGGATCTTGAAAGAGAACAAGAATATTGCTCAGCCAGTGAGATGGTGAAAAATGGCTGGCTGCATCTCTGAAATGGGTATTGAATTGCTACAAACTGCATGGATGCAAGAAAATGAAACAAAGTGATAACAGTATAATTCCTTGCATGATTCCAGTGGAAAAACAAGCTGTGTTAACTTCCAAAAATAGAGCATGAAGCCTAGCATTTAAAACATGCTGCTTGTATCATTCCTACATTTATTTGATCACATAACAATACAGATATAGGTGGGAAAATCATGCACTTAACTTTTTATAAATAAACCTTTCACTCAGTTTAAAATAGCTCACGTAACATTGCGGAAACAACACCAATATGGAAGACTCACATAAACAATGGAAAGAGCTGCTCAATTGCACTCATTCAGACATTCACACTGCTCACTGAGAGACTCAGACTGAGCTTCTAGTAAAAGACCAGAAGGGTTCTTTTTCAAGTGCTCTCTGATACGCCAATATCTCTTCTTATTTTTTATAAGAACTTTATAAAAGAATTAGCTACAAAGAAATACTAAATAAATGAATAGAAAACTACAATATTTCATCTGAATATTTTTGTCATTGTAAACTATATATATATTTATATGCTAATAATTATATCGTTCTTATACTTAGTATAATTTTAAATATGATTATAACTTCCAAAGTACAGATATAAATGGAGAATCGTGTAATGCAATTATTTTTATTCATTTGTGCTTGAAACACCCTTGACTTATGTATTAGCTCTGCCATATTGGAATGTATTTATTTCAAAGATTTCCCAAGACTCCCATATATGGCACTATATAACAAGATATTGACTTTATAATTTGCATTTTATTTGAATGTTTTCTTGATTTTGATTCTAATAAAGCCGTAAAGAACTTAACGTGTGCTGTAGTAATTCCCTAAACATGGTGGTAGATTCATTCACGCTGTTTTATGGTATAAGGACATATGTAACTTCATGTAACACAAATAGTCCATTTTATTGTTGGAACACAGTTATTCATAATGCTCTTGTTGAATATTCTTCGTCTAGTTACAGCAAACAGTGACCACATGACCATTTTGTGTCCCTGGAAAGCACATATACATGCCCATTGTTCACAAGCATGATTCTGTGTCATAGGATATGCAAATGAGAAATTTAGGAGATATTCTCAGATCTCTGTAAAGTGGCAGAATCAAATTTGGAGAATTAAATTAAATGTATGATTAAAGTAATGCTAATAATTAAATATGTTGGTATATGAAGAGAATAATGAAATATACATTTATGATGTTATCAGTCTACTGTCTCAGCTATGATTGCTCTGTTTCTGACATACCTCTCCATTTGTAACTAATATTTATAATTCTATTTCAATGAACTAAGTAATATCCCTCTGAAATGATTTAATTATGGAAACACTATAGATCTTATTTTAGAGGAAGTCAAAATTTGGATTTTCATTTGGTTGTGTTTTATGTAATTATTATGGAGGAAGAGTGTAAATAATCACTATTTTATGGAGTTCAGAGAAAATAAAACTGTCAAAATCTTAAGGAAATCCATATAGGAGATATTAGAAATTATAAGAAAATATTGAGAGAGCTCAATTTTTTCATGTGTGTCATATGATTCATCTAACATTTTTAGGATATTAAAGTAACCCATTTTTTTAAAGTAACTAGTCTATTAAACTATGATGTCTTTAATAGCTTCCGTGTCCATTTGCAATTGAGTAAGTAGCTGATGAAGTTATTCAGGAAACAGCTTTTCATCGAACCAGATATATTCTGAAGACAAATGCTAAATAAATTAAACTTCAATACCATGCTCAAATTTTTTAAACATTAAACTAGAATTAATGTCATTAGATTGATTTCAAATATAATAGTACAGATTAATCATTGCAGCAGTGATACATTTTAGGGTTTGAAATGTATGTAGGAAGAGTTTTATACTGTGTAAAAGAAAAAACTTGGTTTGGCTTTTTTGTGCAGTTATGATGACCTCATTTAGAATGCAGGACTCCTAGGTAAATGGTAAAAACAATAGTCAACTTTCTGCCCTCTGGAGAGTAATTATTAGAGTAAACTCTGTAATCAGCACATTGGGACATATGGTAGCCAGAGGGGTTCATCCTAGTTATGAGTGTTGATAAATAGCCCAGGGAATTCAGTGTCCATGCACAGGAGAAAGCATCTACTCTTGTCTACACTCAAGTGACGATGCTTCGAGCATTATTTAATGACTCACTGTCTAAGCCCTCAGTTATTTCAAACATTAAAATATACCTTCCAACAAATCCCTAAAACATGTAAATCATTAGTTATCCAAAACAAAATATTTCAAGATTATATGTCCTTTTGTTTTTACGTGGACATTTGGTCCCTTGTTTCTCTATGCTAACGTTTGGAAAATGTATTTTTAAATGACATGAAAATAGGAAATCGAGTACTAGTACTAGAAAAAAATGGGTTGTGAAATCAATTGCATTTGAAAATTAGATGAAAGCACTTAATGTTCATTACACAAATATTTTTGCACTGTTAAGTCAGAAAGGAGTAGCACTTCAATATCACATATGGACTATTCAATATCTTGTGTACTAAAGGCCCTTGGTGTTATTGTTTAATTGATACATAAAAGTAAGTGGTAATGTTAGAGGTAACAATATGTTCTAGACTAAGGAATCACAGAGCAAATTCCATCCAACATTAACAAGATGGCTTGGAAAAGTAACCAAGTGTTCATGTCCTTGTTGTCCAGAGACAGCAGGCAACCCCAACAGCTCTGTGCTCTATACCCCGTATCTCTGCTCTGCTGAAGTGTAATTTCTTTGCTAAAAATTAGTGTGTTATTTTCCTATTGTCCCACTTTATAAAAATGTCTTTAGTTGGCAAAGAATTCTGACTCACTATGAGCTAAATGTGAAAGCATAAATAAATTTTACTTTGAAATTATATTGCTTAGCATTCCAATACAAAAGGAAATTAGCTACTTTGTATGGGAGTTCAGGATGCCAAAGAAGACCACAATCTCTCAATCATATTCACTACTACCAAAGCTAAATGTTTTCTTCCATTGTCTACATCACAAAGAAGAAGTGCTAAAATATGATGACTGTTTCATAATTGTTCTAAACATGAAAAAGCAGCATTTTCATATGCACATTTTTCAAAGACATGATATTTGATAATTAATGTTGAAATATTTTATTTTCTGAGGAATATGAGAAAAAATAAACTCAGAGTAAAATATAAGGAAACTTCATGTGTCATAATAACATCAACTATGATGACAAAATTACATCAACTGATATGTCCACTGTCAAAACTGGAAATAAATGGAGAGAAATAGGAAATTATATAGCTTTAAATGAGAAGGAAAAACAGAGAGATATAGATATGCATATATTTTATGTATACAAAGTGTTTTATTTTCAGCATGCATTGGAATTATGTTCCTAAAATTTGGAAGAAATATGTAACATGCTGTTTTAGATATTAAATGATCGATCAACAATACTTCTTATTTATCTGACATGATTTGAAAACCTTCTTAATTTAAAATAGGATCTTCTAGTTTCCTTTGAGGACATCTGACCATACCTCTGCCTTATGGAGCCCTGGATTTGGAGGCGATAAAATTAGTTTGACAGCACAGGGATGATCATTTTTTGTGATGATGAAAATCAAAAATTGATGTTTAATACAGAGGCATTTTTTTCTTCCACAAATAGTATTCACTCAAAACTATTATGAATCTGCTACAAACAAAGATTTTGACCATCATTAATGAAATAGGTTTTACCCTAATGAAAGCTTTATTTTGGAATAAGGTACATAGTGTAAGGAGACTCCAGTTCTTCTTACAGGAAGTGAAATATTCACTTTCACCAGTGTTCTTATTTGTGAACTGTTTTATTTGGTATAAAGAAAATGAAAAAAGAAGCAAAGCTGAAAATACAACAAAAATTTTCATCTTTCCTTCCTTCATTTTCCCTTCCCTCCTTTCCTCCTTCCCTCTTTCTTTCCCTCCCTCTCTCCTTCCCTCCTACCACCCATCCACCCACCCATCCATCCATCCATCCATCCACCCACCCATTCATCCATCCATCCATCCATCCATCCATCCATCCATCCACTCATCTCTTCCCAGTACTACTTCTTTTCCATTCCTCTTACTCTTGGTCTACCCCTCCCACAGCCCAACTTTCCCTGCAATGTCTTGTAAAATAATACTGCCTGATTTTAAACTTACAATTCTTTAGTCTGATTGTCAGGATTTCTGTAACACAACCTCGTATGTGACTCATTCTTATTTTATAGAATTGAAAAGAAAATCTATTAAGATTATAAAGGAAAGCTTTCCTTAATTCTGTAAGCACTGAAAACATTTGATATGGAGACTAACTTGTTTCTTTAGCATAGTAGGTTTGATATTAAAAAACTTCTGAATAGTATTTCAAAATTATTCAAAGTAAACTTCCTCTGAGCATTTTTAACCAGGTATTTTCCTGCTGAAAATGTAAAAGGCCTTTTTTAGGCTGTCAAACTATATATTAAGAGGCAGGAGGATCTCTGTAAGTTTGAGGTCAGCCTGGTCTACAAGAACTAGTACCAGGACAGGCCACAGAGAAACCCTGTCTTGAAACACCAAAAAAAAAATAGTTTACTACCTATGTTTTTCAATATTTTTTCTTACAAAATCTATATAATTTAAGATGAATTTCTATAATTAGGTTTCTTATAATCAGAATTTGAATATAAATAATTAATATTTTATTTTTTTTTAAATTAATGTTTATGCCACTGCCCCTATAAATACCGTCTTTCCTACTCTTGAGTAAAGACATATTAATAGATACAGGGGAGGTATTCATTATATTCTAAAGATGATAGAGTTGCATATTTGAAGGGAAAATAGAAAAGTCTTGAGCAAAACATGTGTTTTAAGAATTTTACTGGTTGCTTTCTTTGAAGAGATTTACTACTATTTACGTCCTAATAGAAACATAGAAACAGCATGGTTAGTAATACAGAAATAAGGTAACATGTGACAGTGGATAGACAGAACTAAACGGAGAAGATGAGTGCTGCCTAGGCAAAATTCAGTTGAAATTGACATTTCGGTGCATATTCGTGAAATACGGATTTTTATTATTTGAAAATCTTCAAATTCCAGTGTAGATTTGATAAATAATATATGATGATATATAATTATATACTACATATTATTTACCCCAACTTTTGATGGCTGGAGAAGACGTTTGGCAACATTTTTGTTGGGGTTTTATTTTGAGGAGAAAGATACTTGCTTTGTCTCATGAGAAATCAAGCAGATAAGAATAAGAGTAAATTAAGGCATTTGGAGACATTAATCAAATTGATTGGTTATGGAAGGGGATACATGTGTTACATGGAAGACAAGAATATTTAGGGTTAATGATTTAGGCAGGAATAAAGTTGAGAGAATGATGCAGAGTAGGGGATGGGATTGGGTTAAAAAAACATACACGTAAAATCCTTTTTGGAAACCCATGTCACTAAGGTAGAAAAAAAATAATCAAGAACTCGGTTAATATAATAGTGTATCTGGCTCAACATGGCCTGCCTCCATAGGTTCTCACTTGGTCTTGTGAAGTGTTACCTTTATCAGATGCTGGCTATATGTTCTTCAACTCCTCATCTTCTAGAGTAGTAATCTTTCAATAACACTGTTGTTACTTAGGATATAGTCTTTTACTACAGCAGAGGAAAGCAAATAAAGATAGGCATTGTAACTAAGACTCTTCTCAGCAAATGTTTGAAAATATTTGAGAATCATAATAGGTAGAAACCTAATGAGTAGAAGCTGCAAGAATTTGCACCGAGGATTAAGAAAATCTATAAATGTCATGAATGGACTACTGAAGGTATTATAGTAAAAAAAAAAAAGTCCTAAGATTAGAAAATGACAAGACCTGCATCTCTTCCAAATTATTTAAGAGGCTAAAACCAGAATGGAGGAAGAACTATGATGAATAAAATACCAGTTCTGATGCAAGTGGGCTACCTTTGTTAAGCATTAAAATGGTAAAAAGCTTTGTTAAAGTCCATAATTAATTTTAAACATTTAACTGATGTTTTCTGTATTTGAGGTGATAGGTAATGTTTCCATAAGTGTTTAAGTCAGGTTAATCAGGTGTAACTACTCAAACAGTTACCATTTGTTGTTAGTCTTAGCTTTCAGAATTCTTTGCGTAGCTTTTCAAAGCAGTGAGGATTGTTGGCAGTCATCCTACAGTTTGATGCACTATTCCCAAACATTTGGTCCTTTCTCACTAGGATATAAGATTTCCTTAGCAACCTTTCTGTATCACTTTTGTGGTTCTCATGTTCTAGTGGGTATCACTCTACTTTCAGACTTCTTGAAAATGATGTTTTGGGATTCCACCCGGTAGCAAGCAGGTGGTACTTCCTTTTCTGTGCCTGGATTATCTCATTTAATGTAAAGATCTCTGTTTCTCTTCTTGTTGTCTATCAGGCATCTTTCAGTCTTTTGGTAGCTGAATATTCCATTTTGTGTGAGTCATGCATATGAATCCATTTAACAGATCATAAAAATGGCATTTAAGTTCTTTCTCTTTCAGCTATTTGCTGACCAGTTACAACATGAAACAAATGATATTCCAAACATTTCCCTTCAGTGAATGCTGTTTTAGCATCCATTTGGAGTATGTAATACATATGAGGAAAGAAAAAATCCACAATTATTAGATATGCAAGAGGTTAAAGAAAGGCACGGAAGGACCATGAGGTGTAGATTTTGGAAGCAATCACTCCACACTGAGCACAGGAGACAAGACCTATCAAGGAGTATTCCAAAGACAGTAAGATCATCCTGACATATTAAGATATGCCAAATTTAAATTTCCTCTAAATAATCATGAGAGAAGTTTTACTGGATTACAAATAACAAAATAATCAACATAAAAATATGTCACTAAACTTAACAAGACCAAACTTCTCTGTGCAGTAAAAATCAACAATTTGGTGAGTTCCTATTTTTTTGGATCCTCAAAATTCCTAAAACCTTACATGGAACTTTACTCCTTAGTAGTTTCAAGAATGGAGGAAGGTATATTCTGACCTGATAAGTATTGGTTTGTTTTTATTACTTAATTCTGAATCTTCTGTAGATCTTTTCTTCTATGATCAAGAAAATATCAGGTTATTAGAGGTTTGAAAAATTCAGAAAACACCAGTAGAAGTATTTTTTGCAGTATACTTTATTACTTGTGATATTATATAGGGTGATAATATTGTTTTGAAACCATTGTTAAGAAATAATCCTGGCTTATAAGTAATTTAATTCATATCCTGAATAAAAAGAATTTACTTTAAAATCTTTAACCAATTTGTCTCTTGTCTGTAAGCAAAACTATGATAAAATGCACATATAAATTAGGTTTAAAAGACATTACAAATTGAGCACAAAACAAAAAGTGCTTAAAAATAAGAGAACATTGCATGATAGCTTAAGTAGATGTATTTTATTTTTATAAGTACAAGAATAAGTTAATACTTTGTTTCATCAACCTAAGCCACTAGTACGTGAGTAAATTAGCAGTGAACAAGGACTAGGAATAAAGATGGATGATTCTAGTGAGTGTGTGACATTGCACGCTGTCAGTTATTTCTACATTCAAATTTGAGAATTCACATGTCTGTAGAGTTTGTATGTGAATGTGTGCATCTTCTGTGTACTTATATATGTAGCTGACTATGCACATGCATATAGAGTTTTTATGTGAATGTATGCATTTACGGTGCACATACATATGTAGCTGACCTTGCACATGTGTTTGTGTGTGGTAAGTATATGCAGATGTATGTATGATGTGTATAGTGTGGAGAAAGACAGTGTGTTCATGTGTATGTGAGTATAAGCATATATGTCTGGGTATATTGTGTAGGTATATAAAAGTATAAAATCACACAGCAAACTGGCAGCTTTAGTGAATTCACACACGAAGTTGAAATATTGGAAATAATAGAGATCAGTTAATGCATACCATGTATAATCAAAAGATTGAAAAGTAGTAATATATGACAGCAAATTCCAGATGACACTTATAAGACCCTGGAAGTCATTAAATGGTAGATATATGATTATTCCTTTCAAGCAATTTACATAAAGTGTCTTAGTATGTTAAAAATAATGATCATAATTAACTATTAACAGGAATTTTTAAGATGGCCATTGCATTGGGAAGGACAAAGATAAATAAACATGCATCTTTATGTACACTGTATCTACTGTGGAAGGCTTTCTTGGTAATTATTGACAATATTTTTAGACAAAATAAAATGATTTTTCTGCAAAATAACCAATATAAGGCATATTTTCCTTTGACAGACAACACAACTCTTCTGAAAGAGTAACAATTTCAACATTAATATTAATGATAACCTTGACTGTATGCAGAAAGGATGACGATTTCAGGAAAACAGGGTGAGGCAAAATATGGACTGTGAAGGCACAAAGCTAGCGTTGAGCCAGCGGTTGCTGACAGGATGTCAGCGACAAGGACTCACAGATGACACAGTTAAAAGCCTGCTAGAGAAAAGGAGCACTGCAGAGTTCCCTATTTCACAGGCAAAGCTTGCTCCGGGTGCCTGGGGGTCTCTTACCTACTGTAAGAGAGAGGAAGATGATCACTTCTCCTTTCCTGACAAAACTGGAGGCTGTTCTGGTGATTATCTGCCATCTGTTGTCTACAGCGGTTCACCGCTGAAGAGTCCTCTAAAGGGGGAGAGAGCTCATTCACGATGGAAGGTTGAATGTACATCCCGAGGTAGCTGAGCAAGTGCCCAGCTAATCCCCTTTGCACATAGGGACAAGCCTGCCACCAGCTCTAATTGATTCTGAAATGAATCTGTATAGAAAATTAGAAGGTTTTGGATTCCCATGTGAGCTTCAATAAAGGACCAGGATGTTAGCCTGACAGCTAAATAGATTCAGAAATGAAAATCTGATAAGCGGCTTAAAACTGTACTTAAGTCCGGCAATGACTTGAATGCTGTTGTTAAGGGTGCATTGTGTGCTGTCACCTAGTTAATTATCTCTGAAGATGAGTTCCTGCACAGGAGACGTGCCGTTCTTGCACAGCTTTGCCTCATCACATATTCATCAAACCCCACCCGGCCGCCTTCCCCACCTATCTTTGCTGGAAGGCAGAAAGGAGGGATTAGGGCTCTGCAGCTCCATGCTGTCAGTTCCCTGTGCCAAACTTCAAATATGAACTGTTGCATGTCCTGTCACCGGCGTTGCCTTTCACGTCTTCATTTGCAAATGAGGAGCTGACAGTGTTTGGGTCTCCTGTTTGCTTGTGGCTCCAGCACATCAAAAGCAAACACTGTCACTGCCGGCTACTTTGTTTATCCCTGGGCAGATATTATATGCCCTATTTAGACATTTTCTTCAGAAAGTCTCTCTCTCTTTTTTTTATCTTTTTAACTAACGGAGATAGATAGTCACAAAGCTCCATGTCTTCATATTTTATTCAGAAAGCAGACTACAGCTAACAGAGCTTGCACTGCATTTTAGAGCTCCTTAAAACCGTATTTTAAAAACCAAATTACACTTTTCTGGTTTATATTCTTTCTTTTTATTTTCCCTAAATAAATTTTAGGTTCATTTCCTGATTTACAAGATCAAGGCTTCTTACTCATTGTATTTTTTTTAATAAAGAGTGAATTCTTTCTGCCAAATGAAAACAAAGAAGTGAATTTTAAAGTAAAATAAATTTTCAAAATATTGTTTCTGGTTTATTAAAGTTTCATCTTTTCAAAATTAGTTTGACAGTGTCAACAGAGCAAAGCAATTTAGATGATCATCTGTTATTATTACCTTTTCTTGTAACAGAGCTTCAAACCCGCTTCTGTGTGGACAGAGCACACTAATGCCTGCAGAGCAGCTACATACCAGTCCTTAGGAGGGGGCCTGGCTCCTATATTGGTCACCTAAATGTCTGAGTGCTTGTTTAACTTACAGTTAATAGAACCATAAGTTTGCTGTGCAAAAATGAGAAATTCAAATTGTGTGCCAGGACAATAGCATGAAATAAAAGAAAGATTTAGAGAAGAATACGTAGTGACTAGGAAATCTGAAATAACAGTGCATCAAGAGAGGTATGGATATGAGAGAGGTGTGTGAGAGAGTTAAGGTCTGATATGTATGTATGTATGTGTGTGTGTGTGTGTGTGGTTAATACACTAAATGAAACCACCCATGAATTAATAAAAGTATTATTAAAATAACCTGCTTTCTGTCAGATCTTCAATGATTATTATTCCCTATACCACAAGCGTTAGGTAAATAACATTTCACTACAGTCCGTGTGTTAGTATATTTGATTAGGTTGTAGTTTTTAAAAAATGGATAGGAGAATGAGGTAACGCCAAAGGGACTATCTATTTAGATAGTATGCCAAACAAGCAACTGAAAATAACAAAATATTATGGGTGATATAGCCAGTGAAATTAAATTGATATTAATTCCTTTTGCTCTCAGCTGTTTATGTGACCTACAAGGACTATTTCCCAAGTTGTAACAAAGAAAGAAATACTAATGAGAAGGGTGAGAAGAAAATCCCCCTTAAGTTACACCACTCTTCCTGAGATTTACCTGGCTTTTCTCTTAAGAAAACAAGAAACTTGAAACCATTATCACAGAACAATTGCCCATGTGTTGATCAGATGCATCAGTGCAGAGGTTAAAGGCAATGGAATTTGGAAAGGGGACTTACAAGTACTCCAGTGTTAGTGTTCGCTTTTCCTGAATCACAGCACCAGCAGTGGTGTCAGCTTGTGTCTTTCTCCCCAACATTTAACATTTTCTAGCAAACATTCTGTGTCACGGGCTTGATCTTTGTGGTACGGAAGGCAAAGTTAAGGTCAGCAAAACCAGCTGTCCGCCTGCACAGAGCAGTCAGCCGGATGCGGAAGCTGCTGAGCCTGCAGAAGTAAAAGTTCTGTGGGGCAGCATCATTTTTTTCCCACAAAACTTTGACTATGTGACTTAGCACTCATTGGCTAATTTGATTTCTGAATCTCATTATTGTGTACCCCTTTAATTTTTTGTTATTTTCTTTTCAGTTTCTGGGCAATGGCTATCCTTTTGTTATTATGACAATATTGAGGAAAGGAAGTTTTCTTTATCACTTTATTTTCATAATAGCTAAGTGATTAATTTTTTGATAGTATATGTTCCTTTTCCATGTTATGAAATCATGTTCTAAATTTCTAGGTACCGTAGCTCTTAAGGTTTGTTTTTTTTTTTTGAAAATGAGGATTTTTTTTCCTGTTAATTTTAAATGTGATCTGCGGTGGTCGATTGATTGCATACAAAATACTATATGCCATGGCCTTTGTTTTAAAAATTATTACTTAAATATACAAAATGAAATGCTGCAAGAGTCATCATTTGCATAGCTTTCTTCCAATTAATAAGGATGTGTCTCTTAAGACACAGCAGGCTGTAATTTCTGAAATATGAACTTTGTGGGAGGGCACAATGTTTTCAAAAAGAAACGAGAGAATTAACATCAAATCAGGCTGGATGGCAACTCGGAAGGCCAGCTGGACTGGGACTGAAAAAGCATGGGATAAAACCGGACTCTCTGAATATGGTGGACAATGAGTGCTGCTGAGAAGCCAAGGACAATGGCACTGGGTTTTGATCCTACTGCATGTACTGGCTTTGTGGGAGCCTAGCCTGTTTGGATGCTCACCTTCTTAGACCTGGATGGAGTGGGGAGGACCTTGGACTGGCCACAGGGCAGGGAACCCAGACTGCTCTTTGGACTAGAGAGGCAGGGGGAGGGAAGTGGAGGGTGGGAAGTGGGGGAAGGGGGAGGGAAAAGGGAGGCGGGGAGGAAGTGGAAATTTTTAATAATTAAAAAAAAGAGGAAAAAAAAAACCACCAGACATTCACGAAGCTACAGTGAGAGAATTATTAACTGAGATTTACAGGATCCCAGCTTCTTTCTGGTCCTCCCATAAAAGTCTAGCCTGGAACTGTAGAAAGAAGAAGATTCTTTCTGAAAGAAACCATGGGAATAAAATAGAAGTTCTTCTACAGACTAGAAAATGGAATGGTACATCAATTAGAAGTTCCTCATAAAATTTATCTTTGTCTGTGTGGGTACATTTTTATAGTCCCCCCTCTCAATATATCCTTCAGTAAATATTAGAAGAAGTAACTTAACCATGGATTTCTTCTTTCAATCTGAAAGAAACTGAAATATAGGTGTCGGAAATATAAAAGGTAAAATATATGGCTTTAAGTCTGAAGAAAAACTGATTCCCCCCCCCCCCCCCCCCGGTCCTTCAGCCCACTGTGAATTTCCTAGAGTGAACACTGGCTTTGTAAATAAAAGAAGAAAGTTCTTCTTTTGTTAAGGCAAGAATTTTTATTTATTTATTTATTTATTTATTTATTTTTATTAAAGATTTCTGTCTCTTCCCCACCGCCGCCTCCCCTTTCCCACCCCCCCATCAAGTCCCCCTCCCTCGTCAGCCCAAAGAGCAATCAGGGTTCCCTGCCCTGTGGGAAGTCCAAGGCCCACCCACTGTGTGTACCACAGTGGAAGAGAAGAGCAATGCACCCTTGCAAGCCAGGTCACTGTCTCCTGCTCCAAGAACAAACCCCACTCCCTGTCTTCTCAAGTACTGTGGCTTCTTCAGGAGTAGAAATGAGGCATTATTACCTACTTCTCTGATCAACTAGGGCTAGAAGAGACAGATTTTTCACTTAGCACATCAATATATTTTCATTATGACTAGTAATTTATTGCTCTTTCAATATTCTCATCAGTTACCTTAAAATACTCTCGCGTGCAGCATTATTTTTCTCTGGTAGAAGATTAAGATGGATGATCTGAAAGCATATGTTGTAGCTCATACTTATGGGAATTTCTTGAGAGCATTTAAACTAGTTAATGTGAACGAAAGAACACTATAAAATTAACAGTTACACAGTGTATATAAAAATGCATTGTCTTGAAATTCTACATTGAAAATAAAGCTTTCTGTAACAATGAAAGTCACTGAATATTGTCTTGTTTCTGGGAATATTCTAATGATAAAATAAATAAGTGTAGCTTAAACTTTTTCACTCTATTGAAGAATAGAAGGAAATGGCAGTTCTTTTTCTTTGATCTTGTCTATTGTATGAGGGTGGAAATCGGGTAGGAAAAAATGTCTTTAGATAAGTATAGTAAATATGAGATATTTAGTGAAAATGGACATTGTTAGAACATGGCAATGATCATGAAGAGGCATAGTTTGAAAAAAATCATTCATCAAAATTGGTGATATATAATGAAATGTCTTTGTTTCTTTAGATTAAAGGACTACATATATAAAAAATTTTCTATACATAAATTTAGTTTAACTTGTTTTCCTGTATTAGAAGTGAGTACGTAATACTGAGACAATATTTTGAGGGATTACTAACAATCTTTGGCAAAAATCCAAACTTAACATTGCAATAAGGAAATTCATATTTGATTAATGCAAACAGGATGGAAACTGTTATTGTGAAGAAAGAAAAAAAAGAATGGTGAAGTACAGAACTCAAGAAATTAGCTGGAAAAGAAGAGGTATAGAGAATTCGACCAGTTCTAGGTTTAAAAATATCATTCCAGGATAATTCTGTTTGCATTTATTGGTTAAGAACCATCAGGGCTCTAAATCAATAAATGAACTCTATAGAAAAAAATTGAAAGAACTAAATTCAAAATCCACTTGTCACGACACTAACCCCAGACTAGTGGCTCTTCTGTTCACCTTTCTGTTCCCATGATGAGGCATTTGATCCTTTGTTAAAACTCTTATGAAATACCTCCTCCATTCTGAAACTTTTCTGGATATTGTACATTCAGAAACCAGTATTTATTTTGATTGCTAAGAATGATGCACCATGACTTGTCATGGAATCAGAAAAGCCAGCTCCATATCTTAATCTGTCTCTCCTCTTCTTCACGTTCAGTCCCACAATCTTATCCCCAGTACATCAGTATACAGCATACTATGACATATACCCTTCGACTTTGTTCCCCATCTATCAATAATGCCTTAAAACTTCTCCTCCAACCTTCCTTCCTCCCATTCATTACTTTTCCCCAGGCACTTACTCCAGCAGATGTTCTCTGGGACCTAGCAGGCTACTACAGCAAATGAAGCAAGCTGCTTGAGTGGAATCATCATCTCTTTCTCTTCTCTTCCAGGTCCACTGCTCCAGTCTCACTCCACCTCTATAGCAGACTATTCCCTACGGCTTCTCCCTCCTCTCTGACCGTATGCTGCAAACCACACAGACTTTCTCCTTCAACCGTGCCCCCAGATCATATATTATCTCAGACACCAATAACAGAAGGCATTCTTGAGAAACACTACTCAAGTCTGTCAGAGAACCAACTAGGCCAGTGAAAAACATGAGTAAGTTTCACATTTTCATTCTTCCTCCTTTCCTCAATATCTAATCTCTCAGTTGCATCCCAAATTCTTCAGCAAACTGCCTATTGTAGTCTATCCTCACACTCTGCCCCAATACACAGGGAACTAAGCAGATCCTCATAGAACACCTCACTTCCCTCCATTCTGTGGAATATTTAAGTACACTTCGGAACCACTTCCATTCCTAAGTCTTAACTATCAATATCTAGAAGCACATTTTACCCAGAACACCAAGTAGCACACCTCATAGAATCCCAGAAAAATTTCTTGCCTAGAAATATATAACCAGAACAATCTTATAACAAAGAGAAAACAGAAAACAAGGAACAAAGTACCCACCAAACAAAAAGAAGACCAGCTATCAGTACGTAGAATTATAATCTTCCCAATCCCAGAAGCCTAGCTAACAACAACAATAACAACAAAAAAACCCTTAAGAAATAATAGGCAGGACAATATTTATATATTTCTACTAGAACAGAGCAACCCTGTGTACTACAACATGGCCCCGAGTACTGCAACAGCACTAAATGTCAAAATGAAGAAGACCTTCAAAAAGTCTTTATGACTGTGATAGAGGTTCTTAATAGAGAGTTAATAAATTCCTTAAAGAAATCTATAAAGACACAAAGGATGCAAGAAAATGAATAAAAACAATCAAAACCAAAAGTGGAAATATAATTAACAAGATACCCAAACTGAAACAGATTTTGAAATAAGAAAAAAATAGGAACTCAAACAGAAAGCTCAGAGATAAGCCTCCCCAATAGATATAATATATATAAGACATGGTGGAAGAAATGAACACCTTAGTCAAAGAAGTTGTTCAATCTAAAAAGATCATGGAACAAAACATCCAGGAAATCTGAGACACTATGAAAAGAGCAAATCTGAGAATATTAGACTAGAAGAAGAAGAAACCCAAGTCAATGGAACAAAAAATACTTTCAAGAACATCACAGAAGATTTTTCTAACCTAAAAAAGTATAAGAAACACACACAACACCAAATAGACTAGACCAGAAAAGAAATTTCCCTGAACACATAATAATGGAAAATACTAAGAAAGTAGATTTTTTAAAAAAAGATGACGTAAAGATGCAAAAGAAAAAGACTAACCTATAAAAAACATCCCTGCCTTTTAAATGGAGACTCTAAAAGACAGAAGGGTCTGGAAAGTTTTTCTACATATTTTAAGAAAACACATGGCGAACAATGGGGGCTGATGAGAAGCCAAGGATTTTGATCCTACTTCATGTTCTGGCTTTGTGGGAGCCTGGCCAGTTTGGATGTTCACCTTCCTAGACATGGACGGAGGGGAGAAGACCTTGGACTTTCCACAGGGCAGGGAACCCTGACTGCTCTTTGGACTGGAGAGGGAGGGGGAGAGGAGTAGGGGGAAGGGGAAATGGGTGGGAGGAGGGGGAGGGAAATGGGAGACTGGGAGGAGGCGAAAACTTTTTTTTTCCTTTTCTCAATAAAAAAAATTAAAAAAAAAAGGGACAAAATGTAGAATGGATAGGGAAGGGAGGCTGGAACTAAAAAGAGCTGGGGCTGAACATGACCAAAACCACTTTGAAATGTAAAACTCTCAAAGAACTAATATAAATGTAAAAGGTAAAAAAAAATCATAATGAGTACATGCCATTGATTTAGATAAGTCCAGCATATGTTCAAGTTTTTATACCAGCTTTAAATCTTTCTCCTCTATGGACAGAGAACATTACTAGTAAAGTTTATGAGGATGAATCAAAAATATTTTTTTTTCTTTTCCTCTTTCATATTGCTCTTCAACAGGTTCCCTTACCTGATGGAGATATAAAAGGGAAATGGTAGTCACAAAGTGTCCTTTTGCTGGCATGGTAGTGGGACAGGATAACTGGATGGTACTGGATAGTTCCACTTTCATCACAACCTGGTTTCTGTCACCAATATGAAGTTCTCTGTGAAAGAATGAGCACATGTTTGTGATAATACTCCATTTCAAGTCCTACCCTTCACTAACTCAGTATCTTGGAGCATTGATAGCTCATATTGCTTACTTAATTGCCCTTCTCTACCTGCATGAAAGATAGCTTTCTTCTATTTCTTTCAATCTTCTTCTTTTAGACTAAACATTATAACCTCCTTTTATTTGGGAAGAAAAGAAAAAGTCATTTTTTTAACCAGAAATACTTTTATTTCTACACCAAAAGAGTTTCTAATGCTTCACATTGCTCATGAACTGAGAAAAAGAGGAACCAGAATTGTGTTCAAGAGTCACAAGGATCACAAGCCTAACCTGACTTTCCACTGCAAGGTTTGGGACATTTCAAATATGGCTTTTCAGTTTGTTTGTTTTTTTTTTTAAATACGCCTACCTATATCATGACAGAAGTGTACACTCTGAACTTAGGAGATTTATATGAGGCTAAAGATTATTTTAGTCTTGCACAGATCTAGGTGAAACTGTAAATACTATTAAACACTATATATATTCAAAGATATATATATATATATATATATATATATATATATATCTTTGAAGTTATAAATTTATCTGTATTTCACTTAATTTTCAGACTTTTATTGGAGATTTTAAATTATGGGAATGAAGCAAATGTACATGAAGTTGGATGTGTTTTTAGGTTATCTTTTACAGTACAGCTAGAAAAGATGGAGGTTGCAAAGCAGGTCTTTCAGACTCACTGCCACTGAGTGGTTTGGGGTCTAGCAAAACTGTGATTGTGGCAAGAGTACACTCAATGGGGAATGAATGGTTTTTGGTAATGTGTTCGTAGTTAACATTTTGAAAATCACTGAAAATAAACGTAGAACTTATGTTAATGGGTGATCAACCTTCTTTCTTTAACAGTGAGAGAATTATTTCTACTATACACAAAGGGTTATAGATAATGTGGACAAGAAATATGACACATGATAGTCGTCAACTCAGTATTATTTGAAGATGAGATTACAAACAAAAAAGAGGATCATTTCAAAGAAGTGAAGTGAATGAAAGTATAGATAGAGGGTTAATGCTAAGGCATGGGCATCGGGGCATTTGGGACAAATTTTTGCACATATAAATCTTACAGATCTAGCTCCAATCTGATGCTACTGTCAACATAAGTTACCGTTCAGCTCCAAAATTGTAATGTGGTATTGCCAGTTTCCAAAGTACAATTTTTTAACCAGGTTGTAAGGTTGCAGACTTCTTGTATAGACAAAACTGTTGTTTGACAGCCTTTAGCCACATTGGCATTTAGAATGGGAAAGATGTGGAAGTAGTAGTGTAAGAACACAGCTGCTGGCTTCATTCTGCTAGTTTCATTGCAAGTAGTTAAATGGTGGTCCTTTCTCAGACAAAGACCAATTTCAGGCTTTCTTAGGTGAAATCCTGGAGAATAGTGATGGTATTCAACAATTTTATCAGCCAGTAGTCTCTCACCCCCTTGGTGGTTTTAAATGAAACGAATGCATCACAGAGTGAAATTATTTGGACAGATGTCAGAATATCCCTAAAGAAAAAGCCCAGCCTACTGTGAAGGACTCCTCATTTACCAAAGGCATACACAGAGGTGTGCAGACAAATCCTGTTACCCTGTAATGGGATTGATTTGCGTGTCCAGACATGGGTTAGAAAATGCAGTTCTGCGCAAGACATAAGCAGAAGAGGGCTTATGTGGGATGAAATTCTGTCTCTAGCAAAGATGGAATATATTTCCCTAAAGTCATTCTGGCTCTCTCTTTAATAATTTGCTTGAAGGGAAAGAAAGTCTTTGCTGACACAGAAAATACAGAAGCTCCTTGAGCTTAGCCCTTTGAAGTACAGTCTACAGCAGGGAGAAAGCACACACAGAAGGGAATCTAGGGAGAGGGAGCCTGCAAAAAGGATGGGTTTCTCACTAAAAACCACCTTTGATTTTTGCCAAATAATGACTAGAGGTCTGTAGTATTTTATTTACAATTGTCTTAATATAAATTTATGATTCTTATGTTAGGGAATAATACTTTTTTCTTAAATGAAATATATTATTTAATTCTCTGGTTGCTGCCTAGCCACTGTCATGAATGTTCCTAAAAGTGCTGCTGTAGAAAACTGTGACTATGAACTGTGTATGAATGGATGCTTATGGCTGAGCTCACAGCAAGGTTTTTACTGAACAACGCTTAACCCCAACCAAATTATATTTATTGAGGTAATTCTAAATATATTTCAATTCTTGACATGCCATACACACTAATAAAAAAATAGATAAAATACTTAGAGCATGCTGTTACTGCCTATTTCTTTCCAGAAGGAAACTTTTACCATTTAATTATCATTTACTATGATTCTAGGCGATATATTTTTGGCTTTCTGAAAATTGATAACAATTTCAGTACTTATAGTAGGTAAACACTTTTATGGAATCCTTCTAAACTAACCATGAGGGAAGCCTGGAATTATACAAATTAAAAGATCCTCTACAAAACCAAAGTAAAATATTAAATAGAAAACCCGTACAACACAACAAATGAATATAAGAATATTTTCATGTAAATTAAATCAATAAGAACACCAAAAAATTGACAAAGTGCTTAAGATGGGTTATATCCGAGTTTGCTTTTACTGCTATGGTACATGCCATCACCAAAACCAACTTGTGAATAAAAGGTTTTATTTGGTTTATATTTCCATATCACTCTGGATCACTGAGGGGAAGTCAAGTCCGGGACACAAACCAAGAAGTAACATGCAGGCATGGCTGACACAGACAGCATGAATGAACAGTGCTTATGGGATTGTTTCCCAGGACTTGCTCAACCTGCCTTCTTACACCACCCAATTGAGCTGTACTTTCTCACATCCTTAGACCATGCACTACAGATTTGCTTACAGGCAATCTCAAAGAGGCATCTTCTCAACTGAGATTCTGTTGTAGAATATTATTTTAAGGTCTATTACATTTGTTTAGGCTCTGGAACATTTGTATAACGATTTAAGATGTATTGCCTTTGTTTATGCTGCATCTGTTTAAGTGAAGCTGCGATTCTTTGCCTGCCTAAAATACCTGATGGTCTAATAACGAGCCTAACAGCCAATAGTGAGGCAGGAGAAAGGGTAGGAAGGAGTATAAATAGAAGGAGAAATGAGGAAGAAAGGGGAGCAAGATAGAACATTAGGGGCCAACCAAGCAGATACACAGCAAGTCACAGAAAAAAACTAAAGAAAGGTATACAGAAATAGAAAAAGATTAAAGCCTAGAGACAAAAGATAGACAGAATAATTTAAGTCAAGAAAAGCTGGCTAGAAACAAGCCACACCAAGGCCGGGCATTTCAAAGTAATAATAATCCTCCGTGGGTGATTTACTTGGGAGTTGGGTGGTGGGCCCTCCAAAAGAACAAAGTCAAAAGAGTAAAGAGCCAAAAAGAATAAAGAGAGTAAAAGAAAATCCAACAAGATTCCTCTTCCCAAATAACTCAAGCTTAAATCAAATTGACAAAACAAACAAACAAACAAACAACAAAAAACTAACAGGCACAGCTGGTAAGGCAGAACACAGAAACAGAACTTAGTGAACACAGAACCAACTGTGTGAATTGTGTCTGGGAGGTAGTAGTTTGTCACAGAGGGAGCCTGAGAGGAATTAACAACAGCATGGTAAGTATTTTTGTGTAGGCTAGGTACAATTTGTTTAGAAAACCATGATTTCTAAATGGATAATCTTCTAAATTATAACTATAATTATAAATGGGTTTGATTTTATCTTTTTTGAAATTTTCGTAATTGAGTAGTGTTTTTATATTGTGCCCCCCCTTCTCCTCCATCCAATTTCTCCTGTGTCCATCCACTGCTTCTTAATTTATGAACTCTAATTCTTCAATCGTGATTTTTTTTACTTATGTTTGGATAGAACATATGTTTATAAGAGCAACCTGCTTGGATCACTGAATGATGTTCATATGTGTTTAGGGCTGACCTCTTGGAATTGTCTGGCTTAATTAGGAGGCACATCCCCAAAGAAGACTATTCTCCCCTATAGCTATTCTGGATTGAATCCTTGTGAGAACTCCCCCATTCTTGCTATTTGTGGGAAGCAGATGAATCCTTTAGTGCATGTGTAAAGGCTGAATCAAATCCTGAGTGGATCTGTACTCTTGATATGGGCACAGCCATGTCAGGGACCTCAGTGCCTAAGAACCATGAGAAGTGACAGTATCTTCCCCAGGTGAGATTCAGACGGGTGGCAAAGACTTACTCTGGTCCAAGTACAAATGTTGACAGTGTATACAAGTATTATGGGTCACAAACAATTGCAGCTTCCTACTGGTTGATGGTACAATGAGACTGCTTCCCTGCAGAGAGCTGCTGCTGAAACTAACCTCCTCCTTGTGCTATAGGTAACAAATATGCTATGGTTTCAGAAAGCTTGTGTAGTTGGTACTGTTCCATGAAAGAAATCACAACCCACCTGATCCCACCTTTTCTCTATTTGACTGTTCTTTCTTCATTTCTTCCATATCCTTTTCAGGATTCTAAGCTCCAGTTTGGCAGAACACAAATATTGACAGGTCAATTGGGATTGACATGTTAGTGTCTTGTATAGGCAAGCTGAGAATTTCTTTGGACAGATTTATTTCTCTGTCATATGTAGAGCACATCTCATGGTACATGTTTTATCCTAGTTCTCTGACTCTTGAGATATTTCTGTCCTCTCTTCCAAGATTTTTTCCTGAACCTTATGTTATAGGATATGCTGTAGCTGTATCAATTAGGACTGGATATCACACTACCCATTGTTCTGGTTTTTTTTTTTTTTTTCGAGACAGGGTTTCTCTGTGGTTTTTGGAGCCAGTCCTGGAACCAGCTCTTGTAAACCAGGCTGTACTCACAAAGATCCGCCTGCCTCTGCCTCTGCCTCCTGAGTGCTGGGATTAAAGGCGTGCGCCACCACCGCCCGGCTGTTCTGTGTGTTTTGATAAGTTGCAGTCTTCTGAAATGATCATTGCTGTAAAAAAAAAAAAGGAAACAACTTTGGTAAGGAGTGAGAGCTATGTTTTTCTATAGATAGAAAAGTGAGTACTCAGAATGCAGTTAGAAATTATGGTGGAAATTGTGAAGTAAGCATAGGTTCTCCCTCATAGGAGAGAAGCAATTTGTTGCCCTACCAAGTTGTACTGCCTATAAAAACCTACAGTGAACAGAATGACAATATATTCTGCAAAGTTCAGTAGTGCCATTTGCATCCTGGAGCTAACGATAGCCACCTAATTTGCATTAAGATCTGATTAGTTGAAATTCATACCCAGATCTGGGAACTTAGTCTACTACCTGTGACTGGTAAGGCCATGAAATCTAGATTTGCTTTGCTTATAGACAGATTTACTTTTTCATTTCCGTTTTGTGTTTTCTATTTTTTTATGGACAATGGAAGAAATTAAACAGCCTTTAAATTGCCTTAGGCTTATTTATATTAAGGTCCTCTGACTTAGAACACTGAACAACTATGTATATACTTGAACTGTTTTCAGTGTTTTTATCTAAGGGTATGTGTCTCTGTAGGGGTATGTATGCTAGCTTCAGATAGCCAAGAATACCCTGAAGTTAGATTTACAGGTGACTGTCAGTGGCCTGACTTGAATGATGGAAACTGAGCTCACATCCCCACTAAAGGTTTACTGCTGAGGCATTTATCCAACCTACTTTTTTTAAATTTATTTATTTATTAAAGATTTCTGTCTCTTCCCCGCCACCGCCTCCCATTTCCCGCCCCCCCCCCAATCAAGTCCCCCTCCCTCGTCAGCCCAAAGAGCAATCAGGGTTCCCTGTCCTGTGGGAAATCCAAGGACCACCCACGTCCATCCGGGTCTAGTAAGGTGAGCATCCAAACTGCCTAGGCTCCCACAAAGCCAGTAAGTGCAGTAGGATCAGAAACCCATTGCCATTGTTCTTGAGTTCACAGTAGTCCTCATTGCCCGCTATGTTCAGCGAGTCCAGTTTTATCCCAGGCTTTTTCAGACCCAGGCCAGCTGGCCTTGCTGAGTTCTCAATAGAACATCCCCATTGGCTCAGTGTGTGGGTGCACCCCTCGCGGTCCTGAGTTCCTTGCTCGTGCTCTCTCTCCTTCTACTCCTGATTTGGACCTTGAGATTTCTGTCTCGTGCTCCAGTGTGGGTCTCTGTCTCTGTCTCCTTTCATCGACTGATGAAGGTTAATATTCAGGAGGATGCCTATATGTTTTTCTTTGGGTTCTCCTTATTTAGCTTCTCTAGGATCACTAATTATAGGCTCAATGTCCTTTGTTTATGACTAGAAACCAAATATGAGTGAGTACATCCCATGTTCCTCTTTTTGGGTCTGGCTTACCTCACTCAGGATAGTGTTTTCTATGTCCATCCATTTGTATGCAAAATTCACAAAGTCCTTGTTTTTTACTGCTGAGTAGTACTCTAATATGTATATATTCCATACTTTCTTCATCCATTCTTCCATTGAAGGGCATCAAGGTTGTTTCCAGGTTCTGGCTATTACAAACAATGCTGCTATAAACATAGTAGAGCATATACTATATACTTTTGTAGTATGATAAGGCCTCTCTTGGGTATATTCCCAAGAGTGGTATTGCTGGGTCCAGGGTTAGGTTGATCCCTAATTTCCTGAGAAACCGCCACACTGCTTTTCAAAGTGGTTGCACAAGTTTGCATTCCCACCAGCAATGGATGAGTGTACCCCTTTCTCCACAACCTCTCCAGCAAAGGCTATCATTGATGTCTTTATTTTAGCCATTCTGACAGGTGTAAGATGGTATCTTAAAGTTGTCTTGATTTGCATTTCCCTGATAGCAAAGGAAGTTGAGCATGACCTTAAGTGTCTTTTGGCCACTTGAACTTCTTAACCCACAAATCTATGAACACCTAATTTTCGAAAAAGGAGCTAAAAGTATACAATGGAAAAAAGAGAGCATCTTCAACAAATTGTGTTGGCAAAAACTGGATGTCAACCTGTAGAAGAATGAAAATAGATCCATATCTATCACCATGCACAAAACTCAAGTCCAAATGGATTAAAGACCTCAATATCAATCTGAACACACTGAACCTGATAGAAAAGAAAGTGGGAAGTACTCTACAACACATGGGCACAGGAGACCACTTCCTACGTATAACCCCAGCAGCACAGACATTAAGGGCCTCATTGAATAAATGGGACCTTCTGAGACTGAGAAGCTTCTGTAAAGCAAAGGACACTGTCACTAAGACAGAAAGGCAACCCACTGACTCGGAGAAGATCTTCACCAACCCCGCAACTGACAAAGGTCTGATCTCCAAAATATATAAAGAACTCAAGAAACTAGACCGTAAAAGGCTAATCAACCCAATTATAAAATGGGACACTGAACTGAACAGAGAATTCTCAACAGAAGTATCCAACCTACTTTTAAACTATATGAAAATAATCACATTTTTATTTCATTATTTTGTTTAATTTTTAAAATGTATTTATTTTTCATCCCAAATGTAGTTTTCTCTCACTCCTCTCTCTTAACTCCCTCTCTCTACCCTACTCTGACCCCAAACCATCTCCTCCTCCATTTCTATTCAGAAAAAGATAGGTTACCCATAGGTATAATAAATCATGGCGTGTTGAGTAGCACCAAGACTAAGTAACTCCGCTTGTAATAAGAGTGGGGGATATAACTCGATATGAGGAATAGGGTACCAAAAGACAGCAAAAGAGCCAAAGACAACTACTGCTGCCATTGTTAGGAGTTCCAGAAGAAGACCAAGATAGACAGCTGTCACATCTATCCAGAGGTCCTACGTTAGTGCTGTGTTGGCTCCCTGGTTGTCTGTTCAGACTCTATGAGCCCTGTGAATCCAGGTTAATTGATTCTGTGGGTATTCTTGTGATGTCCTTGACATCTCTGGCTCACACAACCTTTCTGCCCTTTCTTCAGGAGGATTCCAAAAGCTCTGCCTAATGTTTGGCTTTGGATCTGCATCTGTTTCCATCAGTTGCTGGATGAAGCTTCTCTGAAGACAACTGGACTAGGCACCAATCTATGAGTCTAACAAAATATCATTAGACAATTACATTGACAATTTTTTTCTCCAGTTGTGTTTGGTTCTATCATATGTCTCTAGGCCATACAACCTATGGGTCTCTGTGCTCCAGGCAGTGTCAGGCGTGAGTTTACTCTCCTGGTATGTGTCTCAGGCTGAACTAGTCATTGATTGACTATTCCCACAATCCCTATTTCACCCTTACCCCAGCATATCCCATAGGTCAGACAGACTGTAGGTCTAAGGTTATCTGGAGTCACTGAAGTTCCATTCCCTCCCCTTGCCTAGTCATATAGGATGTGGCCAGTTAAGAGTACATATCTTCAGTTGTTTAGGGTATTAGCTGGAGTCATCCTTGTATTTTCCTGGGAATTTCTTATGCACCAGACTTCTACTTGACCCTGAAATAATCCCTTTCCAGTCGGCATATTCAGTACTTTCTCCCTCACCCCCATTCGATCCTTCCTGTATCCCATTTTTCAGTTGAATTGTTTGCATTTTTGAAGTATAGTTTCTTGAGGGATATGTATATATGGACTCAGTCTTCTGTCAAAAGTGGAATTGGTGAAGATCTTTCCTATTCTGTAGGTTGTCATTTTGTCCTATTGACAGAGTCCTTTGCCTTACAGAAGTTTCTTAGTTCCATGAGGTCCCATTTAATAATTATCAATCTTAGTGCTTGTGCTCTGGTGTTCTATTCAGAAGTTGTCTCTTGTGCCAATGATTTGAAGGTTATTTCCCATTTTTTCTTCTATCAGGTTCAGTGTATCTAGGTTTATGTTAAGGACTTTGGTTCACTTAGACTAGAGTTCTCTGCAGGGTGGTAGATACAAATCTATTTGTAATCTCCTAAATGCAGAATTCAGTTAGACCATCATCATTTATTTATTGCTTTATCTTTTCCATTATATAATTGTGAATTCTTTGTCAAAAATCATGTGTCCATATACATATGTATTAATATTTGAGTTATTGATTTGGTTAAATTGACATACCTATTTTTATGCTAATATTATTCAGTGTTTAATTACTATGGTTCCATAATAGAGCTTGAAATCAGGGGTGGAGAGACCTCTGGCAATTCTTATGTTGTACAAGATTTGTTTAATAGTCCTGTTTTTGTTTGCTTGCTTGTTTGTTTTTCATCTGAAAGTATTTTTTCTGTATAATTTTGCAAAGAATTCTGAGAGATTTTTAAAGGTATTTGCATTGAATCTGAAAATTGCTTTTGGTAAGATTGTCATTTGATATTTTACTATGTTAATCTTACTGATCCAAGAGCATGGGAGATCTTTCCATCTTCTGATATCTTTTCCAATTTCTTTTCTTCAAAGACTTAGAGTTCTTGTCGTACAAGAACTTGCTTGGTTAGAGTTACCCAAAATATTTTATTTTATTTGTCACTGTTGTGAAGGGAGTTGTTTTTCTGAATTCTTTCTCATCCAGTTTGTTGTTTATATATAGAAGGGCTAATGGTTTTTCTTTTTTGAGTTAAGCTCTTATACATCTATTTCACTAAAAATATATACCAACTGAAATAGATTCCTGGTAGAATTTGGGGGATGCTTATGTATAATATCATATCATTTATAAATATGGATATTTTGATTTCTTCCTTTCCAATTTGTATCCCATAATATCCTCAAATTGTCTTATTGCTCTAGTTAAAACTATAAGTACTATAATGAATATCTATTTTGAGAATGGATATCTTGTCTTGTTCCTGGTTTTAGTGGAATTGCTTTGAATTTTTCTCTCTCAATTGTTGGCAATTGGCTTGCTATACATTGTCTTTATTATGCTTAGGTATGTCTCTTTTATCCCTGATCTCTCCAAGACTTTTATCATAAAGGAA
>JABTXL010000001.1:14254710-14308220 GCA_025134845.1 Neodon shergylaensis
ATGTCTCTTTTATCCCTGATCTCTCCAAGACTTTTATCATAAAGGAATGTCTCTTTTATCCCTGATCTCTCCAAGACTTTTATCATAAAGGAATGTTGGACTTTGCCAAAGTCTTTTTCAGTACCTAATTAGATGATCATGTGAGTTTTTTTTTCTTTCAGTTTATTTATATGGTGGATTACATTGAAAGATTTTTATATGTTGAACCATCCCTGCATCTCTGGGATGAAGGCTATTTGATAATGGTGCATGATCTTTTGGCTCTGTTCTTGAGGGCAACTGGCTAGTAATTCTCTTTCTTTGTCGAGTCTTTATGTGCTTGGGTATCAGGGGGACCATGGCTTCATGAGAATAAGTTGGCAGTGTTGCTTCTGTTTCTAATTGTTGGAGTAATTTGAGGAGTATTGCTATTAGCTCATCTTTGAAAGTCTAATAGAATTGTGTGCTAAACCTATCTTTTTGTTGTTGTTGTTGGGAGACTCTTTTGTTATTAACAAAATTCTCTTATTGTTTCTTAGGGAATTTCAAATCATGTACCCAAGGCATGGCTCTTGGCAGCAACTCAGGCCCTGATATTGCTATGTCTTCGGGTGGCAGCACAGGTCACTCAGATCAGCATGGCTCTAATAGCAGCATGGCCCTTGGATATCAAGGAGGCCACAGTTTTTAACCCAGACCATGAGCCTTTTTGTGGCCTTTAGTGGAACATGAAACTTGGCTTCAACTCAGACCCAGCTATGGTAGCACCACTGACCCAGACATGTTCCTCAGCATCAGCCAGGCCTCGATATCACCACTGTCCCAGATGGCAAGTGCAGGCCACTAAAATCAGCAAGGCCCAAGTGGCAACATGGTTCCTGGACTCCAACATGTCCTCAAATGGTGACCCAGCCCTTGGTCGTCCACATAGTTTTGATGGTAGCAGAAGCCATAGACATAAGTCAGCTTTAGCTGCAGTAGTACCACGAACCTAGATACGGACCTCAGTTGCAGCTCTGGCCCAGATGTCAGCATAGCCCAAGGTAACAGCATAGGCCACCTACATCTGTATGGCCCTGACTGTAGCACTGCCCATGGACACCAACATAGTCTCAGGTGATTCATCAGAACCTGGGCAACCACAGAACCCTCAGTTGCAACAGAAGATTGGACATCAATTCAGACCCTGTTTGTTATAGGGCCACAGACCCAAACGTGATCATTGGTAGCAACTCAGGTCTGAACAAACCATGACCCTGGATAATAACTCACTCAAATCAGACTTGCTCTGGCATCAGGATAGCATTGAAGACCAACAAGGTCATGGGTTTTGGCCCAGACTCTGGCTTCCATGTGGCATTTGGAATTTTCATTTCTGATTTTGTTAATTTGGATATTCTCTCCCTGTCTTTTCACTAGTTTGAATAAGGTTTTGTCTGTCTTGTTGATTTCCTCTAAGAACCAACTCTTTCTTTCATTGTTTCTTTGTGTTATTCCCTGTGTTCCTATTTTATTGATTTCAACCCTTAATCAGATTATTTCCTACTGTCCATTCCTTTTGAGTATGTTTGCTACTTTTTATTTTAGAGCTTTTAGGTGGGCAGCTAAGTTGCTAATATAATATCATTCCACATAATTTATGGAGGCACTTAGCACTATGAACTTTCCTCTTGGCACAGCTTTCATTGTGTCTCATTAGTTAGGATATATTGTGCATCCAGTTTCACTGAATTCTAGTAAGTCTTTAAATCCTTTATTTCTTCTTTGACCCTGCAGTAATTTAATAGAGATTTGCTCAGTTTCCAAGAGATGGTAGGCTTCCACCAGAGGTGTTGGCTGAGATAAGGTGACAGAGAGAGGAGGGGCACTTACATTTTGCACTTTTAATATTTTAATTATGAGCAGCTTTGACTTGATGTTCATTATATAATATTCTTTCTTCGCTGGGAGGCAGACCTCAGGTAGGTTTCTAGAGCTAGACTTGTTTTAAGGTATCAATACATTTTAGCTATGAATATAGCTGATAGCAGCAAGAAAAGCAATTACGAGTTTAGGTTTATACATACTGCAATTCCAGAGACTGGTAAAATGAATTTTTCAGAATTAAACTGTTCTCAAACTCTGATTTTCCTGACACTGTGTGATTTTCCTGCTTTATGGGAATATCAGGTATTTTGCTCTTAAATTGGGCAGCTGACCTCTAGAAATCTCCACTTATTTTTTACTAGATCTTGCGTTTTTTCCCTTTACAAATTCTGTTCAAATTAGTTATTTTTATCACAGAGGAGCTCATTCTAAATCTATTGCTTAATTCAAATAATGCTTAAAATCAATAGCATTTTTCTCATATCTCCACACTGTATTCAACTTAATTGCTGAAGGGAAAACATTTTACATCACAAAAAATGTATTTTCATGAATGTCACCTTGATGATGAAAGGAAATATATTATGACCCTATTTATTTTTTATATTCGAGCTTTATTCCATTTGATTTTTATATTATGCAAATACTGATTTCTATATAGTAGTTTTTGAAATTGATGCCTTCATTTGCAAAATTATAGAGCATAATAGGCTATAAAATTTTTTTTAGAGTTTATTGAATCCCTATAGTAACTTTTTCTTTTATTTTAAACAAAAGACATTATTTTGATGAGAAGGAAATAGTTATACACTAACATATCAATTATGGGTATATTTTTAATTTTATGTAGACATTCAGATTGAATTTTAATTATACCATCTCTCACTTGCATTTTCTCTCTCAAAACCCTCCTACATGGGCCCACCCTTACTTCCCTTCAAATTCAAGGCCTTTATTATCAAGAATTATTATTACAAATGTATATATTTGTATATCCAAACATATTCATATGTAGAAATTGTTGAGTCAATTTAATGCTACTTGTCTGTTTCCAGGACTGACCATATGGAAATGGACAATCATTTTGCATGCTCTTCCCTGGGAAAGACCACCTCTCCTGGTCCAGCTTTTTCAGTTGTGTATTTTTGTGTGTGTGTGAGTGTAGGATTGAGGCCTCATGGGCTTTTTTTTTCTGTGCAGTTTGGCAGAAACATTGGTGTCACCCTTCTACAGTTTACGTTTGACTGGACATGCTGGTCAGACTTAATGGGGCTGGTGTCTATGCTTATTGGGAGACATAATCTCACAGCAAACTCCCATCTTCTGTCTCTCATAATCTTTTGGTTTCCTCTTCTGTAAAGATCCCTGAGTCTTAAGTATGGAGATTTTGTACCTGTCTATAAGGAGACTGGGTTCTACAACTCTCCATTGTGATGGGTTGTGACTTTCTGTATTGGTCTCCATCTGTTTTAAAGAGATGTTTCTTCATGAAGAATAAGGACCACATTTCTATATAGGTCTAGAACCAAATATTTAGAGATTATTGTTAAAGATTATGCTGATTTTGTATATTAGTACTTGTAGATTCTCCTTCAGTAACCATGACTTACTTCACTAGCAATGAGATGTTAGCTAGGTCTCCAGCCCTTATCCACATACATATGCCATAGGCACTTGTTTACAGAATCCTTGTTTTCACTGCTCCTTGCACATCCCAAATCCAAAGGCCTTTTGAGACCACCAAAGCTGAGTATGCTCTTTGCGTCCCCTGTCGCTTGAACCCCTACTCTTCTCCGTAATGAACTGTCATAGAACTATATTGTTTATTCTCTTCTTAACTTGCACTAAATTATGTGTTTTAAATTATCCATATTTTTCTATCAAGTCAGAAACACACATAAGTGAAGAGAAATGTTTTGTTATTTGTTTCTTTGGATTTAAGCTCTAGAGCTAATGTGTACACACCATCTTTGTTGTCTATTTAATAGCAGTGGTTCCTAATATTTATGCTGAGAAATTTTTGAGAGTTATATAATTTTTTCCTGAATACACCTTTTTATAAATCTATATTTTAGTGATGAAAATTTCTAAAGATTGTCTAATAACTTTAGTTTTTGTTGGGAGGAGCAACATTTTATTTTTGTTTGACAAACACAAAGCCTCACCCAAATACATTTTTACACAGCCATTTTTAACCAAAATTCATAGCATTAGTATTATAATAAAATATCTCATTTGTTTCAGATACACAAACTATATTCTGTACCAAGTAAAATTATATCCCTTAAATCAATTGTGTTTTAGTGTTCATTCTATTTCACACTTGGTCTACAGCTTTGGTGAATTTTCTGTGATTGTGTTTTTTTATCAAATTAGATGGTTCCATTTTCCCATTGCCAAAGACTCAACTGTGTGAAAGTATATACAGTAGAAACACCCAAAGCCAGGTTTAAAGTCTTAGACTCCCCTCAACTCAGCAAGTGTCAAAAGAATTACTGAAGACAGTCAAATATAAGACTAACTTCTAGGGCCGTCAACTCAAAGAATACTGCAAGGTCAGAAACCTATCACCTTCTGGCATTGATACTGCTCTCCACAATAGAAGCCGATATAAAGAAAAATAATACACAACATAATATCTGTGTTCCTTTGGGGAACGTTTTAAGGTTTACTCAATGCCACTTGTGAATACAGATATCCCTAGGGAAAGAATGATTTTCTGCATCACTTTAGACTGTAGTCCCTGGTGCTGTAGAGTCCTTAACTCTCACTTTGCAATCTGTTGTGGGCTCTTAGCATACCAGGATGTGTGGCCATGTATAAGTCCTATCATCAGGAAAGTTTGTTGACGTGATAAGTATGTGAGCCTGTGTAAGTTTATTTACTGAAAGAAAGACACTTTGCCAGTTTATTAGTTTTTTTGTTTGTTTGTTTTTATGAAAGATGGGAATGGACCGTGGACTGGCTGGGTTTCATTAACATTATTTTGAATATTCTGCCCATGCTTGACTGGTGCTTACCTTGGAGTTTTTCTTGCTTTCAATTTGTGAGATTACTGCCTCAGCATCCTAAAGAATAGAATTAAAAGTATGTATTACTACGTGGGCACTCATTAACAATTTGAGTTAAAATTGAAGGAAAAAGAAATTCTGCCATTGTTGATGTTCTGTTATCAAAGATAAACTTCCATTGACAGTAAATTAATAACTAAAATTATTATGACCTAAAAATAATATTATTAAGTAAAACTTGAAAATCCTGTGAAATCATATAAATTTTTATAATGTCTCACATATAACATAAATATTATCTTTGAATATAAAGTAGATTTTAATGAGTTATGTATTACTTTTAAATAAAAATTTAAATCAATTTAACTCTATTAATAATTTATAAACCAATAAAAACATGTGTATAATGTTTACTGTTTTTGCAATTGTGCTATAGTTCATAAAATATTATTTTGAAGGTTTTAAATTTTTTACTAGTTATCTTTTATTTTTATTTACAAGTGAATTAAAAATATAAAAGCACTAAGATGCTATTTTAAAAATGTATAAATTACGGAAGGAAGAGGAACATGAGCAAGAAAGTCAAGACCACGAGGGGTGCACCCACCCACTGAGACGGTGAGGCTGATCTATTAGGAGATCACCAAGGCCAGCTGGACTGGGACTGAAAATGCATGGGATAAAACCGGACTCACTGAATATGGCGGACATTGAGGGTTGCTGAGAAGCCAAGGACAATGGCACTGAGTTTTGACCCTACTGCATGTACCGGCTTTGTGGGAGCCTAGCCTGTTTGGATGCTCACCTTCCTAGACCTGGATGGAGGGAGGAGGACCTCGAACTGCCCATAGGGCAGGGAACCCTGACTGCTCTTTGGACTGGAGAGGGAGGGGGAGGGGAGTGGGGCTTGGGGAGTTGGTGGGAGGGGGAGGGAAAAGGGAGGCGGGAAAAAATTTAATAAAAAAAATGTATAAATTAGGAAAATTTGTTATAAACCTAATAAGTCATTATTTTCAATTACATTTTTAACTGCTCAATCATTTTTAGAGTATGTAAACTTTGCACAGTGGTAGATTACATAATACCATTTACCATTGTGCATATTATTTGCTTACTTTCTATTCAGCAGATAATTACCTTAAAAGGAAAAATATGTTTTTGAGATTAATATAACTACTTCACTTCCCTCATCCTACTCCTCCCCCCAAATCCTTCCACCTACCACTGCTTCTTCGTCTTAAAGACTATCACTTCCATTTTCACACCTGTTGCCAAGACCTAATCTCGGTTTTGTCCATTCCACAAACATTATCATGCTTTCTGAATGTTTATGTCCTCCTCTCCCTAAACTTCACAATTCTATCCTGAAATATTAATTTTAATCACAATAAATGACTGCTTGTTTTTTACTTTACAAAATTTACATTCATCTCAAAGGTTTTCTACTCAGTAAACTGGATGCATTTAAAAAATACATGGATTAAAGTAATTGAAAAAACATAATCTATGTTCAAATGATTCTCTACATCTTCTAAATTTAACCTCCAATTCTACTTACTCTTTGATGTGTCAACTATAAAATATATTTGGAATTGCCTTTCCTAATTTATTTTAACCATGTTTTTTCTTCTTACTTTGTTACTGGGTACATTAGCTCCAGTTAAAAATACACATAGAAAATTTATTTTGCCCAGTTTTAAATTTTGGCAAAAACATTTTTATTCAAGAGAAAGCAGCCACTGTTGATCGTTTAAGCTCCTGAATGTATAATGTATATTTGGGATTAGCATAACAATGTTAGCTAAGGGCAATGTACTATAAGAGTTTTCATTTTTAAGTCATTTATTTGAATACAAATCAGATCTCCAGCGAGGTATCTCTCAGCACTACCAGAAAACTATTTCTGAGCGCAGTAAAAAAATGAACTGAATCCGCTTTCTTTGCTGGCAGTCAGTCTCATTAAAATTCACCATGATAATACCAGTTTGTGTTGACATAATGACAATCACAGAATCAAGTCGCTATAAATAGTGTAAACGCTACTCACAGTTTACTTTTTAGTGTAGGGTTTAGTTTATTTGATTTATTTAAAATATTTATCAAATCTAACCATAAATCACATGGGATATTATAATCACGGTGATAAAGACTTACCTATAAATTTTAAGTACCCAGAGAGAGATAACTACCATTTCAACTACAATCTGTCTTTATGTTGATTTAAAGCAATCACATGTTTCTTTTAAGATATATGAATTGAATTACAATATGGCAACATTTGGTTACTTTTAATCCAGTTACAGTAATGAGCAAAAAGTAATAGAATTTTCTAGCAGAATTTTTTTCTGACCCATCAGATACAAATTTGGAAACAAAGTTCATACTATAGGAAAAAGCCTGAGCATTAAAGTCTGAAGACTGAATACAAACCAAACCCAGGTATTTTGTTGTTCTTGTTTCTATTTTTTAAAAGTCTTTTCTATTGAAGGCTTCTCACAGGAATGTCCCTAAAAATATACTGAGCTAATTACAAGAATATGAAAAATCTACACAATCCATTTTTTAAAACTAGATGCACATAGACTTCAAGTAGTAGGTTTTATTCTTTGTCACCAATTTATTTTCTAAACTATGGATATAATCATTCATTTAAAATATATATTAATCATTTTTAGCTAGGATACTTTTTGTAGATCTAGAAAATAGAGATAAAAATTATTTATATTTCAAATATCCTAGAGTTCTCAGAAAGAAAATTTTTCCAGACCATATTTCTGTTGCAAAACTGTTCAAAACTGTTGAAATATTAAATCAAATGAAACTGTGGAGCCAAGTAGCAAGATGGACACACACAATGCTTAGCATCAGAGGTAGATTATTTTTCTAAATTAAATATCAAATTTCCAGGTAATGATTGCTAGTCTAATTTTATTTTACCCAAGATTCATAATGAAAAATTAACAGCTTAAGACCTATAAATAGTATTTCTGGAGTTATTTCAACTATGCTGACTAAAATATCGGAATTCCTGAAAGAGCTGTGATAAACTACATTCTCTTTTCTTTAGATCCACTGTGTTAGAAAGAAGATGATTAAAAGTAAAGTTTTTAACTGTTCTAAATATTGAACTTTGGAAGTGAGTATAAAATCATGTCTATTAAAATGAAGATTAATGCTTCAGACTATAATTTCCTCATTTGTTTCACACTGACACAAACACACACACAAATATATAGTATAAGCATAACATAAAATTTTATGATAAAAGCCTCTAAATGTAATTTATACACATAAGAATATATATGACATTAATTATATAAACCATTAGTATACTATAAATACATGAATCAACAGAGGATATAATAAATATTGTCATTTGGCTCATTTCTAATTACAACTCAATTATTTATAAAATAATAGTTTCATCATTCAGTTGGTAATATTGAAAAACAAAGTAATTTATCTTTATGTATAGAATTATAAAAAAGAAGGTTCTTCATCATTAGAGCAGTACTGTCATCCCTCATTCACAGTTAACATCCACCGTGAAGCAAACATTGTCTGCTCATCTAATATGCACTACTCTTGTCTTTTAGTGAAATGAAGATTTATATAAGAAGAACTTGTTTTTATGTTTCAACTTATGTTGTAGAGTTAGGTCAAATTATTTAGTATTACTTCATAATTCGTCAGGCAGTGGTTTTGCACGCCTTTAATCCCAGCGCTCTGGAGGCAGAGGTAGGCAGATCGCTGTGAGTTCACGGTCAGCCTGGTCTAAAAGACCTAGTCCAGGACAGGCTCCAAAACTACAGAGAAACTCTGTCTCAAAAAAATAAAAATAAAAAGATAAAAAAAGAAATAATTAATTCATAATTCAATGGAGGATTAAAATATTTATTTGTTAAGTGATTGTTTTCTGAAATTTTTTCTGAATCTTGATTTAATTGCCATCCTACTCAGACTATATTTACCTGGCAGAGTTCTGCCCTCCTTTTATGTTTCTTCTTGCTCATTGGGCGTGTTCTTTAGAGCTGCTTGGCTTATCACTCTGTCTCTTTGCGATTCACACACCTCAGATTTGTATATTTTGCTTTCAGCAGTTAGTCCTTTCATTTATGAATCCAATGTGTCAATATACAATCTTGCAAACATACCTGTCTATAGATCACAGATCCATATATTTATGTCTCATGTCAACTCAAAATATGTAATGGAAACTTTATCTTTTCATATCAACAGAACGATGTGACCGCACATTTTATTTCTTTGCATTGTTTTCTCCATGTTTCTCTCTTATGACTTTTTATAAAGTAAGCACATACTTTCAGAGCCTTCCCTCAGAAGAAATTACTTGTTCTTTGCGAAGAATGAAAGATTTTAAATTGGCTAGTTGCACTGACTGATGTGTGAAAAGGAAAGAGATGGTTACTTTTCTCTCCGGTTATTTTGGTTAACCTTTTCCCTCATTTTCTTCCTGTTCCCTGGATTCCCTAGAATCCCTAGTTCCTTCTCAGGTATGTCTTCAACACTTAACTGATATCACTACTCAAAATAAATTATACACATAAAATCTGTAATTCCTAATGACAATAATTCACCTTTAAGATGAATTTGAGGAGTTTATGCATTTAACCTATAATATATGTTTTTAATATATTGGATAGTGTATACATTTTGAACCAAGGATTAGATTTATATTCAACTTGCCCTTCATTTTTTGGAATATTTAGCTGGTATGAGATGGGAAAAGTGATGACTAACTCTACCCAACTGTGAAAGCAGAACAGAGTGGTACTGTCACTTGAAAGATGTTTTTTCAACAGCACTTCTTATTTCCTTGCTACATTGTCTGAAAACCTTACTCCTCTGCACATTCTTGGAGACTCAAATAACTATATGCCATGAAAGCAATGCACACTCAGCATGCATGCATTCACAGATGTTCCAGCTGTGTTGATGGTAGCAACCGTATGTTCCCTGTTTCACAGGGGATGTTCAAGCGCACTCATCTTTGCACAGTAGGAGTAATTGGGTTCAGTGGGAAGTACGGCTTTCTGTAATGGTGCAACATAACAGGTGAGAATGCAAATGAGCTGTAAATAAAAGAAAATCACGGTGCCTGATGGCAGAAATGTATAGAAGGAAAAGGATCATTAATTACCATCAGAATGTGTGACAAGAAACAATCAGATATAAGCAATCTAAGACATGAGGAAGGAATAAGAACACCAAGTGCAAACTAAGAAAAGCGCTCATGCTACTTCAGACAAACATGGACTTATTGGAAGGTTATTTTGTAATGATAAAATAATTTAAAAACAACAAATACAATTATAGGATGATACTGAACACTGTTGGAACTTGTAAGGGAGGGAAGAGCTTTTAAATCATTGCTACCTGCATAGTAACTCAAAGATTTGGGAAAAAAAAAACAAGAATTAAACAGAGATGGGATAGCTGTTAATATGCATTGACTTCCTCCAAGACAGCTGAACATTGAAAAGGAAGCCTTATCCAGGAACTCACAGCATTATAAATACACATACCTTGTCCATTTCTCAGTTATTCAGAGGTATCTCTGAAATTTAGATTTCTTGATGTAGATGCAGTGCATTAATGCTAACATTTATTTGGAATGTGCTTCTATAAGAACTGACCAGATTTAAGATGCAGATAGAGAATCCTTTAAATTCCCAGAACCTATGACTAGTCACCACACCTGTTCATCTTTCCTGGCTGAGCATTTGTTAACAATATTTATAAAGCAAAACACATCATTCTGATATCTGTAAAACGGCATATTTCCTTTTCTTATCATTTTTTTTCTTGGGAAGCCTTTTCAAATTTCCCTTATGCTTTCTTTGACTGGTAGCAAGAAAATACAATAATATTAAAAACTGTATCCACATATGTTGGAAGTCAATCATAAGCAGATGTTAATATATAAAATAATGAATTTATTATGAGGCTATAATTTATATTTGAGGATATAAAAATGACCCCTAATAAATTGAACATTTTACTATGTTTCTCAGTTATTACTGACAGTATATTTATTAATAATTTGATAATCCCATTATTTATTGATTTGATTATAGGACAAAATCAATAAGTAGATGATGTATACCTTACCAGGCTTAGTGGTGGTCTCAGTGTGATTCTGCAGGGTGTGAAATGTGAATCCAGTATGTAGACTAAAACAGAGAAATGATGTATTTATTTATGCTTAGTTTGAGACTGGATGCCTGAAATCTAGGAAGGAATGTATAGAGTTGATTTTAACAATGTCGACTTACTATCTCTTCTGTGTTGAGGGAAATAAATGGAATTTGGACACGTATATGAAATATGGACATTTATGTTCACAAATAAAATTTAATTTGAGTACAGTCACAAGAAACATCTGGGTATTGTTTATATACACTTTCCCTGAATGATGCTAACGTTAATTTGTTATGTCAGAAAACACATGTACCATCCAACAAAATTGTATTGATCTTGTTGACAGGATTCAATCAGTCAACAGGTGATTTATCTCTTTTCCTTTATCATACCTCAAGGGCCCAGTGTGATTCCATGGGATATGATCGATGTGAAAACCACGTGTAGATAGGAACACAGAAGTAATGTATTGTCCAGGGGAAACCTCAATTCAGAGGGTCTTGGCAGCATCATTCAGGAGCTTCTCTTCCTAGTCCTTGGTATCTGAGCAACCAGAAACTTCTACCATTCACTTTGAACCTCCTACAATGCCTTTCACTTTTTTTAAATTTTGTTTTCAACTTCCTAGACATTAATATGTAAGCCTATGTACTTCTTAACAGGATATTTGTGTTTGTTTGCGGATAGGAAAATAATGGTGTGTCAACGCTCTGATGAGTACAGGTCATCCATTACGGTCCCGCTACAGCCTGAGTCCATTAGCGCCAGGGTACGGCTGCAGGGCAAGGCTGTTTCATCTTCTAGGGGCCATTGGTCACGTACCCTTGACCTTCAAGAAAGTCGCTTTGAAGAAAGGGTGGAAGTGTATGGAGAAAGGTTATATTTTCACGCCACATTTGACCAATTAGTGGAACCCAGTGTTAAGCTTAACGAATAATTATACAAATAGACACTTTTCTTTATGCCTGAAACCCTTCTAAAAAAGAAAAGGGTTAGAGTAAACGAAAGTCAAGAGAAAGTGACGTGCCCAAAGATCAAAGTACACTCAGCTGCAACTTTAAGGGAACTCAGAGGAAGACAGTTACAGTGTTTTCGATCTAGCATCACAGTTTGTTTAAGACAGGGCGCCGGGCATTTGCCTTCCTGGTTCTTTTAGACTGAAGGTGTTCAATCTTGAAATGATGACCTTTCTCTGTTCTTTCCTGCAAGATAGAGAAAGACATTTATGCCACAGCAGGCATGTTTTCTTGAGAGGTGGTATCTCACAGCAAGGTTTATTAGGAAGTCCATTCGCTCAAACATGGCAGTCGGCTATGGATTCTCTTGTGATGTGTTCAGCACCAAGTGCTCACACAGAGTCTGTCCTTGAAATCCGAAGGCTTTTGAAGACGACAATGATATTGTCTACCAAGTATTGACCAACTCCTCAGTCACTTGAGCCCCTCTTGATGCTATTGAACAAAACACTTCATGATTTTATGTTCTAGCTATTGGTCAGTTACAAGTATTTAGAGCCCTTGTCAGAAGCTACAGCTTTTCCAGGAGTTGCCTTGATACGCAGTGATTCTGTCCTCTTCTAAGCAGCGCTTCACCTGATGCTGTCATATCGACAGCAAAGGGCTCACCCTGAAGCAGACGGAAATGAATACGGTCTTGTTAAATAGACCTCCGCTTACAAGGAGGATCCACGACAGACCCTTTACAAACTGAAAACACCCATTTTATTTTTACTAACGTTTACTAAGCGTTTTTATATTACTACAGTTTAGTGAGACATCGTGCACAATTAGCCAAGAGAAAGAGAAAAAGAGAAAAATGGAAAGACGTTGTTGAAAATGGGAAGTCATTTCCGTGAACACACCTAACCTACTGCTGCATTAACTGCTTGCTCATCCTATATGTCCAGCTACTACTTTACTTGATAAGAGGCTTGCTCCCTACATCATAAATAAAAGCAAACAATTCTGTGAAAACTTGGTAAAATCAAAATTGAATTTGAAAGTGTTAGGATATATTCCTTTATTTTCTCTTAAACTGATCAAGTGACTTGAATACCAAGTTGTCAGGAAAAATAAACTTCTATAAACCCAAGATCAAACTCAATAATTGCTACCAGGTAATTGTATTTTAACTTTATTTCTTCCTTGGCCACTTTTTCTTCTAATGAAGAATATAATAGTAAAGTAAATTTTAATTTATGATACCCATTATTTTTACTACATATTTATATAAACACTTAAATTATTTTGCTTTCTTTTTTGATCATTATTATAATAAACATTATTGTTGGTAGCTATTTGATGAATGTTTTTTCAACATTTAAGATTGATATATACTTTGTCAGGTAAATCTTTGTGTAAATACTCATGTTTATTCAAACCACATTTTTTGGAGCATTCATTCCTTGTCAATGTTCAGTTTTTATTGTTTCTACAGTTTTGTTATCACACAAAAAAATTCTGCCAATGTGAGTACTGCTTTCTCTTTTTCTGGAAAAATTGGAAGGTTTTATTATTTTGTGTTTCTTTAATAGGTAGCACACTGTTGTGCCAGTGTGCTGCCAAATTAGAAGGTAACTGACGACAAAATGTTTAATACAGTGAATTGTGGTTTTTAATGGGAGACAGCTATTATTTAATACACATTTTCTTCACTCTTTGTTATAAACTGGCTCAAAAATTAGCTGATGATCTAGAGGAAAGAAAATGGTATCAATTGTGGCTTAATTTTTTGTTCATCTGACTAATAGATTCACTGAAAATATTTTTGTATATTTATTTTAAAAACTTATACTTTCTCCTTTGAGTCATCTCCTCCTCTGACATCTCCCACCTCTCAGGTTGCATTATTCCTGGAATCTTTCCTTACTGTTTTCATATCTTAAAACATATGTCTTTCCAGAACGAATCACAGAGTACCATGGATACCTGTCATCTGAAATACTATCAAATGGTATATTAAACTTTAAGAACCTTATGCAGACAAACAAAATCATTATATACTTTTCGTGGTTGTAAGAATTGTTGAGGAAACAAAAAGCTTCAGAACCTCACAGTAGGTAGTGAAGTTTTAAGGTCAGAAAAAATTGTTAATTTATTTTAAGAAAATACTTATTTAAAAACTTTTATTTATTATTGCTCATTTCTATTTCACCTATAAGAAAATACAAGATGACAATATATTCTTATACTTAAACTTATTTTGGGTTGAACAAACAAAGAGCAAGAGATAAAACATTTTAAATCAAAAACTTCTGCATACATTTTGTCCTGTGTTGTGTCTATGTTTAAATTAAGTTCTAACTTGATAAAAATATGATCCAAATTATTTCTGTTTGTCTGAAGTTCTTCATTTAATCTCCCTAAAGTCACAAATATACAATAATATTTTTTTCACTAAATCATAAATGATCATTGGACTTGGATTTGAAGTGTCAATAATTATGTATCAGTATTTTGAAGATGGAAAAATCACTTAACATCACTAAAAGTATGGTGTTAGTTTATTCTCATGTGTTTCTGCCAACCTAATTGTTTTACATATTTTTAGTCTGAAGAGCCCCAAACAAGTACAGTCTCAAAAACCTGTACAAGTAAGAAAGATTCTATTTTTCTTCATTCTCACCTTTTAACTTTTCATGAAGTCTCTAATCAAGTTGTTCTATTTAAGAAAATATGTTTCTGTTTCTGCTCTTTGCTCAGATTTCAATTTCTGCTATCTTCTTTTTCTTGAAAAAAAGGAAAAAGTTACAAAAATAATACCATTTATTTGAGAAGAACTACTATAACATTTGCTACTAGAGACCTGACTGTGTATATCTAAAGATATCTATCAACATTTAAAACTTTCCATTATAATATTTTTCATTATCAATTACAAAACGTTCATGCAATGAACATAAGCATTTTCATTTGCTTTAAAACATTCTGCAAAATACACTCAAATAACAGACTTTGTAACAGATTTGAGAAATATAAGGATTTCAGTTAAAAACACTTTTCTTTCTAAAGTATCTTGAATGAGGTTGAGATTAGACTTTGAGAAAGACTTGTTCTAATGAATTTGTTTTCTTCATTTCCTTTGCAACACTATAAAACTGCATTGGCAAACTAATATTCAGTTGTGCACTAAAATGCAATACATAATTACATATTGAAAACAGCAGATTCACAAAAAGAAATGAAGAAACAAAGAAAGGAAGAAAATGGCAGTTTCAGAAGAGAACTTGGCCAAATTTATCACTACATATTGTAGAGAAAAGGCTTCCAAATCTTACTACATTAATAGCAATTTACTTTGTGGATTATGTCTTAAAATGATATACAGTTCAAAGTTTAATCTGAGTGGCTGCAAAATGAAAATACAAATCCTGAAAAGAAAGGTTAGCAGGTTACATTCTGAGTGTGACTGATAACATTAATTACAGAGTAATTTGATTAATGTCCATTTTGCAGTATTCTTACACTGTCGAAAACTGTAGTTTGTTTTACATTGTGAAGATTTGTTTTCAAAGTGTAACCTACTCTTTATCAACTTTTCCAAAGCCTTCACTTGTCCAGAGAAGAATAAGCACTTAGCATTTCTGCTTCAACAGTCAGGACACTTTGTTAATACTTTACTGTCTTGAAAAGGCTTTTGATACAGGATAGATTCACAAAGAATTTAAAGTCAACTCTTGTAAAACAATCTCAGGATTGCAGTGTAGGCTTAAAATTTTAATGGGTAACTTTTCAGACTGAATAATTTTGATTTTGAATTACTTTGTGATTAAAATGACATTTTTAATATTGTTAGTAATGTTTTATCATCAGCTATTGAAATTAATTATTATAGTCATAGTCCTTTTGACATAAGGTAGAGCTGAATGACTGCATGGAGTAATGAGAAAAATACACTGAATTTAGTGTTCTAGCAGACAAGCATTCCTCAAGTGTGTATACAGAGTGAGAACAGCACAGTGAGAAATATGAAGTTTCATCAAAAGAGAAGCCATTTGGACTATATAAGATGAATGCAAAGGAAGAGAATTTAAGTATGAATCTGGCTAAACATATCACTCCCTATTTGAAGCAGTTTTCTGATAAATATCTTCCAGGATTTAGGAATATCAGATTAGGTAACAAGAATGTCACTGAGGACATATACAAGACACTTACCATTGTTAGCAAAGTTGGTGATCATTTCATGTTCTCCAAAACCTATCATGATAGACTAATCTGTTCTCCGACAATTATATACATTTGTCGTGACTACACTTTAGTTCCAACTCAAGTACCAAAATTATCAGTAATTGTTCACTGTTTTATGTAGCTTAATAGTATGCTAAATTATGTAATTTCAGATTAGTAAAATCAACATAGCATCAATTCACAGCCAATAATTCAGAATTAGCAAATAAATACCAGAGTCTTAATTTACTAATTTTGTTCTTACAGTTATTATTCAATACCAGAAAATGTCTCTTCTATTTAGACATTTATATTTAGAGATTGAAAATAATAAAAATCAAATGAGTCAAAGTTCTCATTCAAAGTATGCAACTCTATTTCTACCCTCAGTCTTATATTCCTCCTATGTATTTTTCCAGCCATTAAACAATGCAACACCTCCCCCTTTTTTTACCATAATATTTTATTTGATTATTTGGGAAATTCACAAAACACTGGGAAGTCACACTTTCTTCCTAGTCTTCCCAGATCAACCACACTCTCTTGTGCTTACTTCAAAAAAAAAAAAAGAAAGAAAGGAAGGAAGAGAGAGAAGGATGGAGGGAGAGAGGGAGGGAGGAAGCAAGGAAGGAAGGAAGAAAGGAAGAAAGGAAGAAAGAAAGAGAAAACCAGAAAAGAAAAAAAATTACACCAAGTCCAATTTGTGTTGCCCATATACTCACTGGAGCATGGTCAAACACCCAGTGGCCAGTCCCTTAACAAAAACTAAGTCTACCTCCCTTTCCCCTCCTTCCGCACTGCCATGAAAAGCTATACTTCAGCATCCCTATCACAATTTTTAAGGGGTGGCTTCAATGGCTTTCTGTCTAAACTTTTTCTTTTGGGGGGTAGGGGTGGGATAGGGCAAGAGGTAGTCACAGAAGTCTTCAATATCTTCCAATCTTAGGAGTGAGTCTTCAACCATTGACTCCATTTCAAAATTAGCTTCCTTGTCCTTAACAGCCAGAGGCAAAATAAGTCACAGAATTCTACATAGTTTCAGGTGACAGCATGGACCATGGACGTCAACACAGTCTTAGAAGTCAGCACAAATCAAGGATACCAATATGACCTCTGGCTGCATTATGGGCCAAAGATATGGACATGGCTTCTGACAGCAGCTTGGACCATGGGGGTCTTTCAAGAAGGCCCAGTCCAGAAAATTAACCATTCTCCATCTTGAACATTCTATCATTACTAAGAGTAAGAGTGATCATTTTGCTAGACAGTGCATTTGGGGACAGAGTATACCCAAGCTTCAGGCTGTTGAAAACTACTCTGCTAGCTCTACTTGGCAATGACAAGTTTCCACACCCTAAGATTCTCTAATTTCATTTCTTTCCCTTGTACCTCTCTCCACTGCCTATGTAACACCCAGTTCCATAACTATTGGCTTATTGAGTCTTGGATATTTGTTGTTGCCCAGCATCAGGTTGATCTTGCAGCTTGGCGAGGCATTTGGGGACAACATCTTTGAGTGCTCTAGGCCTCCACATTCCTCTCTGCCCTCATTGCCTACCGCCTGGTGACTCACCAGGTATGATAACATTTGTGTTTGCAAACTGTGTGTAGCACTATGATCCCACAGTTTCCTTCTCCCAGCAGGGCAAGCAGCTGTAGGCTCTAGCAGCTCAGACAATGTGGTAGGAACTAGAAGCAACTAACCACATATCTACTCAAGAACAGAGATTAATGAGTCAATATATTCATGCTTGTTCTCAGATCAACTCCTGCTTTTCGTTCATTGCAGGATCTAGCCCTTAAGAAGGTGTTTCTCACAATCAGGGTGGGTCTTCTCATCCCAATGAACCAGGTAATTATAGACTGCGTCAAGTTATAGCTAACCATCACACTTCGTACAGTAGCTTTCCCTTTTTGTCTTTATCAGAAACACCCACCTCACTCATACTGATAACTTCCTAATTAAGACTGCAAGATATCAGATGTATGGCTGCCTCTTCCAAAACTCTTCATGTCTGAAGACACAAGCTATATTTCAATACAGCTCTGAGCACAGCATAGCATAACAATATTGCCATTTGCTTATTTTACCAGAGCTGAATGACCTCCTTCATGTTTGAAGTTACTTCACCAACTATCTTAATGGGTACTATAATTTCCATTTGCTATTTCCAGGCTGGATAATCTAAGAAATGATGTCTCATTACTTGTCTGTAAAGATATTGTTAATCTCATTTTGATCTCATCAGTCTCAGGATTCTGTGAATGATGTTTAATGTTAATATTCTTTATCAACAGAGAAACTAGTTGTGATATATATTATATTGCATATTGAAACTAATAAAATTATTTGTAATATAGTTTTATATACAAAATGGGTTTCTTTATGCTATTTTGTATTTATTTACTTTGGTTGAACTATATTTTTTTAACCGTTTATTTCTTTTATTTATTTATTTATTAAAGATTTCTGCCTCCTCCCCGCCACCGCCTCCCATTTCCCTCCCCCTCCCCCAATCAAGTTCCCCTCCCTCGTCAGCCCGAAGAGCAATCAGGGTTCCCTGCCCTGTGGGAAGTCCAAGGACCACCCACCTCCATCCAGGTCTAGTAAGGTGAGCATCTGAAGGCGTAAGTCACAAACAATGCCACACCAGTTTGGAATTATGATTAATAGGGTGGTATTTATTTAAAGGGGAAAAAACTTACAGATAACCATCCCAGACAACAGCCCTCTGCGCAATCAGGAAGGACTCTAGTCGCCTGAAAAGGAGCAGGAAGCGAAGAGATCAAGAAGGGAAGTAGCCGCTTTTTTAAAGGGAAAGAGACCACGCCCCAATGGGCTGGTATCTCAGCAGCTATAGGCTGGAGGAGCAGAAGGACCTCCCGCAACAAGCATCCAAACTGCCTTTTAAAAGCTCAATATATGTTACTTATTGTATTATTTCCTTGTTACCATTTAACTTGATGTAACATAGTTCTGACCTTCTTTATATCACTTAAAAAACTGACAGTAGACTTTTTAAAATTACTGTCTTTTTTATTTTGGGGAATTTCATAATTTGGTGATTTCAATCTTCCCCTAATTATTCTCAGACTCTCCCTACCCACCTTACTTTGTGCCAACTTAACATAAAAATCATCAAATACAATGGGTACTATCCTTATCTTCTCTTTTGTATCATTATCCAATAGAACATGTTATATGAATAGGAAGTTCATTTAAAAAATATTATGCAGAAATAGTTATGAATGAAAAAAATAATAAAAACACTGTCACAAATTAGTCAAATCATCAAAATCTTACAAAACTGATGATGAATGCTGCAAGCTTAACAACCATCTCTAGGTGTTTGAAATAAATAGCTTCATATTAATTTGTAAATATATAGCTATTGCAGTCACTCTATTGTGAGTCTTCCCAATTATTTTTTTGTTGATTCTAAATCCAGAAATAGACACCAGTAGGCTGAGCTATTGTTATGTTGCCAGCTGCAGCTGCACATTCTCAGAAATAGTGAGGAAAAGATTGAAAACTCCACTATAAAAGGTCCTCTAAAGGTATGGATGTTGTCTTGCATTTCTAAGAATTGCTGTCACACCACCTGCACCTGGATTCCCAAGAGACACATACATATTTTAGATGACAATAGTGTAGTAGTGAAATTTCTAATACCATGGGTATATAGAAGAATATTTTAGCTACTTGGGTTTTTTTTTTAATCATTGCTATTATTTCTCTCTTTACTTGTCTTTGAAGTTAGTAAAGAAAATTGGATATGGCTTTTCTTCACAAGTCATTGGTTCTAAATTTAATATCTGTATGTGTGCATACCTGTCTTTTATAACAAAGTTCCACACTAACAGCCTGTTTTTTTTATTCTGAAAATGAGTTAAACGTGGAAATGGGTTAGTAGGAAATGGAAAGTAAAACATTTGTGTTTTTGTGCTTTTTTAATTAGCATAAAAAGAGACAGGTTTCCTTGTCCCATTTCCATACCTTCTCTTGCCTGATTTCTGGCTCCTGCACCTCCCTGGACAGTCTTCCTGATTGCACCTTTCAGCTCCAGTGTTCCCTTTTCTGCTTTGCTGTCATGTGTCTACTGCCTTCCCCACTTCACTCCCGTAAAACCTGACTTCCTCCTCTCCTCAGGCCATACCTGACTCACTCCAACAAAATATACGTAGGTAGTGGTATAATGACGTATATGTATGCAATAAGTATAGAATATGTATGTAGAAGTATAGAATAATAGAATCTATGATTCAGATATTAGAGAAATTTGGGTTTCTGGGATTCTGTTGCTTCATTTAATATTTTTCCATTTTTTTGAAAAAATGCATAATTTTATTTTTTTGTGGTTGAATAAATTTCCATTCCCCATGCGCCACAGTTTCATTATCCAACTAAAGGCTAGTCTGATTCAATTTCTGTATATTCAAGTATTTCTATAGTGGAAGACAGTGTTACTTGAATATATATCCAGGAGTGAGGTAACTATATAATATTATGGTTTTGTTTGGGCTTTCTGAGAAATTTTTGTATTGATTTTCACAGCAACAATACCAATCTGTTTACCCACTGTACAGTAAAGGTGGTTTCCTTTCTCACCAAATCCTTTCCAGTATTCAAGTCATTAGTTTGACTTCCATAGGTTCAGTGAGCTGTGTGTTATCTTTAGCAGTGAGGCCTTATAGTTATGGAGAACAATCTAGAGTCTTAGCAACAACATATGTTGTTTGGAGGTTCCCTTGGGGCCCCTGTTGCAGACCTCTCAGTCAACTGTAATTCACTCCTGACACTTGGATTCATTGGGTGACAAGAAATGACCAGTTGGAGATAATTTCCCCACTATTTGGTGATTTCATTTAGACTGCTTTCAAATATGTATGGATTTAGGAAGCTGTTACTTTGTTAGTTCTTCATTTCTCTCAAATTCCCTAAAATGTTAATTTTAGCCATTTCACACTGTATTCCCTTTCTTCCCTTAGACTTTTCTCCTGTCTCCACTTGATAATATTTTCCAGCCAACCATGCCCCCATCCACCCCTGTCTTTTCTATTTTTATTTCCTAGGGAAAGCTATCTGTCCTCGCCTTTGCTCTATATTTAACCTTTGTAGCTTAGATATCATTGACTTAAGAACTATTATCCATACAGAAGGGAATGCATATGATATTTGTCTTTCTGTATCTGTGTTAACTTAATCATGATGATTTTTTCCCTAGCTCCATGCCTTTACTGATACATTTCATTTGTTGTCTTCTTAGTTTTTATTTTTCATTTTAAATTTTTTATTCATTTTACATACCAAACACAGTTCTCCCTTCTTCCCCTTCTCCCACTCCTCCCTACTTCCCTAAACCACCCCTCATCTACTCCTCAGAAAGAATAGGGCATTCCATGGGTGGGGTCAAGATCATGTCAAGGAAACCCACAGAGACAGATTACCTAAGAGAGTGGGAGCTCACAGACTCTAGACTGGCAGCTAGGGAGCATTATGGAACATTACTAGGCCCTCTGCATATGGATGAAAGCTTGTGAGATCCCTGGTAGTGGAAACAAAATCTTTCCCTAGTTCATTTCTTAATGTCTGAGTTAGTGTGTGAATGTACCACATTTTCATTATCCATTTTTTTTTTGGCGAGGACCATCTAGTCATCAGTTCTCTTCCTTTGATTAACAGCTTGTTTTTGTTTTAGTACCACACATTTTGTTATTAATATAGGTCTGTAGCAAACTTTGAGATCAGAGATGTTGAGGCCTACAACAACTCTTTTATTATTTGGGGGTGTTTTGACGTTTTGGATCTTTTTTTAATATTTATTTATTATGTATGCAATATTCTGTGTGTATGCCTGCACCACACACATGTAAGAGGGCACCAGACCCCATTACAAATGGTTGTGAGCTACCATGTGGTTGCTGGGAATTGAACTCAGGACCTTTGGAAGAGCAGGCAATGCTCGTAACCTCTGAGCCATCTCTCCAGCCCGTTTTGGATCTTTCTACTCCCCCATACAGGTGAATGGAGAAGGTAGTGGGTAACTGTGAGTCTGGAAGTTTCAGGTCAGCATTCAAATAAATACAGATACCTAATCTGCAGGTTCCTTACCTGTGACCATATACACTGCATTTCCAACTGCCTCTACTGTTGATTCCTGTGCCTTACTTTGAATGTGTTTGTATTTAAAGGATAAATAATATTCTTAATGATTAACTATGTCTAGTAATTTTACACTACAAAGCTTATGACACAGTTTGTTTTTTCATGCAACCCTCTATAACGCCAATTTCTTGTTCTAAGTATAATGACAATAGGCAACTTATCCAAATATAGGCAAATATGTCTTTATGACTAAAATGTTTTACAAAATTCTTAGATCTAAACCCAGGCCCCAAATCAAGAGCATTGAGCAGTCAGCATAGTTCAAGTAACTAGGCTGGGGAGGCTCAGTCCAGATGTGGAGTAACTGCAATATCACAGGAACTGCTAATCGCAAGAACCATTTTTCACAAGAGTAAGTTTGACTCTCAGGATTCCTGTCCTCTCATACACTCCTATTTGTCTTTCCTCCTTTTATTTACCTTTACTCTTTTTTATAGTGAAGGAAATTCACAGGTTCTCTCTAGCTACTTTTTAAAAAATTGTATTAAATCTCAAATTTAATGGAGCTTTTAGCAAACAAAAACACTCAAAGTTGAATACTATTTGGAAAACATTGTACTAAATGATTATAAACAAATAGCCAATAGCCATTCTCAATATTCCCAACCTTTACTTTATGTGTGTGACTTAGTCAAATAACTTGTAATAATTTTGCCTATCCAACTGAATGAAAGAGCTCTACTTTATCAAGTGTGTGTGTTGATGGTGATTGCCAACTTGAAAGTCTCTAGAATTGCCTAAGAAACATACCTTTGGGCAAATCTGTGCTGTTCTAGATTTCATTGAGATGTGAAGACCTACCCCAAATATTGGCAGAAGAATTCCAATGAGCTGGTTCCCTGACTGAATTAAAAAGAGAGAATAAGTAGAGTTCTAGAATACATGTTCATCTTCTGCCTGACTGTAGATACAATGTGAACTGCTGCCTCCTCTTCCCAGCAGTGAAGGACTATATCACCAAAATTTATAATAAAATAAGTGTTTCCTCCATTAAGTTGATTTTTTCTGGAAGTTCATCACAGAAGTAAAAGAAAATGACTAATAAAACAATTGTTTATATGTTAGCCTAAGGGGGGAAAGGGTTCAAATAAAATCAACAGTATAAATGAGCTTGTAAATGTAATTTTAAGTTGTGGCTAGAATCTGATATATCACCTGAAGCCTCATATGTTTAAGGGCTAGTTTTTAATTGGCAAGCTTTGGGGAGTGATTAGATCATGAGAGCTCTGACATGATGGATGCTTTGGCTTTTAGGACTTATAAGATGATGACCTTCTGAATATGGGGTATGGTTGGAAGGAGTTGATCAATGTGGACTTAGCCTATATTGAACTTGACTATGCTTTGACTTACTCTTTCCTGGCTGCCATGGGGCAAATAGCATTCTAGAACAGAACAGCTGTGTCATATGTTTCTGCCTTACCAGCTAACAATACTAGATATGTGGATCATATACCCCTCTAGTTCTTCTACATCAGGAATATTGTCCTAGCATCCAAAGCTAACATAATATTTTGTGGGGTAGATTTTAAGAGTTTTATTCTATAAAAGGCACTGTCACAAAAACAGGTCATACGTTTAAGAAAACAAAGATTCTTCCTTTTACATAATGTATGCTGACAAGACAAATAAAATTTTACCTAAAAGTTATAAGAATAAATATATAACCTTTTACATAAAACAGAGTAATACATATCTTTAGTGAAGCAGACAGCAGACACTTAATCAGGAAATGGAATAAACTTCCCTGAGTGTCCTCATAGGTGTTTTGGAGAGGAAAAAAGGAAACAAACAAAAAGCAGATTCAGCTGAGTGATTTCTTATGAAACCAGTTTGTTTTTGATGCCAAACTTACTTAGAAAATCACTCTCTCTTTCGGCAGTTAGTTAGCCGCTAGAGAAGGCCACTTGATTATCCCCTCAGTGCTTACGTACTTAGTTTCACAGTCAGTCAAGAGATGTCACAATGCTAGCGTTTATTTCCTTTCTTTGCCCAATTACATGGTGAAATCGGGGAAATGCCCACTTGTCTGTTACTGCAACCTTTTCCATTGCTATCTTGCTGTTTACAATTTGGGGGTTTGACACCCTGGTTTGCCTGGACTCTGAGGTCCTAAGATACAATAAACTCTCCCAACAGTATTTAACAGGATAAGTTGAAGGAATTCAGTTGGATTATTATGTACCCATTTTATTGTCATGATTATTTAAATTTTAGTGTGAATACAACCGTTGTCATTTATTCTGTTTTTCAGATGAGCCACCGGTTGCCGTTTCATAAGGGTAAGCCATTTCCTAGTTTCAGTTCCTTTGCATAAATATGCCCACTAGATAGGTTTTACTACAAACAGCTGTTGAAGCCTTAGATTTCTTACTTTCCCTAGAGCCTAGCATTATTGAAATTTGAATGTTCATTGAAACTTAAGCTATAAGTTGTAGAAATATCTTGAGCACCTATAAAAACATAATGAATATATCCATGATCTTGATCCTCTGTAAAATAGTGGGCATAGTATGGTGTATTCTCACACAGTTACAGAAGGTAACTCTATGCTTCCTTTTTACATAGAAAACGGATATACTAATTTTATTTAATATATGTTTGTGATCTGAACTGCATATATTATCTACTTGCTCCTAAATCCTATACACTGAAATCCTAACTCCTAATGTAATAGAATTAGGAGGAGCCGGGTCTGGTATGTAATGTATGTATTCTGATTATGGATCTTTCACTAAAGAATCATCAGATAGTTTTCTACACATCCCCACCATTTGCTAGCAATAAAGGGCCAACAGTGGTAAGGGAATGGAATAAAGGTACAATTAATTTCCATGATCTTGTGCCCCTTCCTTCTTCAGTTGTACTGTGGACTTAAGGTGATTATTTCTTGTCGATTTAAAAAAAAAGATATTATTTTAAAGATGCATTGCCCTTGGGTGTGGGAGTGAGAACAAAAGAATTTCCCAGCAGAATTAAGCCATGTGATGCCCTGTTCCTGGGTTATCAGCCTGCAGAACTATGAGAAACAGATTCTGTACTTTAGAAGCTTCCCCGTCTATAGCAGTTTTTAATATCAGTGAAATTCTTTTTTTTATTATTATTATTTATTGAAAAAAAATCCCTGCTTCTCCCAACTTCCCATTTCCCTCCCCCCTCCTCCAGCCCCTCTCCCCCTCGCCCCACTCCTCTCCCCCTCCCTCTCCAGTCTGAAGAGCAGTCAGGGTTCCCTGCCCTGTGGAAAGTCCAGGGTCTTCTCCCCTCCATCCAGGTCTAGGAAGGTGAACATCCAAACTGGCTAGGCTCCCACAAAGCCAGAACATGAAGTAGGAACAAAACCCCATGCCATTGTCCTTGGCTTCTCATCAGCCCTCATTGTTCGCCATGTTCAGAGAGTCCGGTTTTATCCCATGCTTTTTCAGTCACAGTCCAGCTGGCCTTGGTTAGCTCCCAATAGATCAGCCCCACTGTCTCGGGGGATGGGCATACCTCTCGTGGTCCTGACTTCCATGCTCATGTTCTCCCTCTTTTCTGCTCCTCATTGGGACTTTGGGAGCTTAGTCCGATGCTCCAGTGTGGGTCTCTGTCTCTATCTCCATCCATCGCTAGATGAAGGTTCTATGGTGATATGCAAGATATTCATCAGTATGGTTAGAAGGTGAACCCAAAGAAAAACATATAGTTATTATCCCTGCTATGGGAAATAGACAAGATTGCTGGGCAAAAAAATTGGGACCTTGGGGGTGGGGTGGGATGGGGGTAAGGGGAGATGGGGAGAGAAAAGTGAGAAGGGGAGGATGGGGGAACTTGGGGAAACGGGATGATTGGGGATAAAACAAGGTTGGATAGAGGAGCAGGGAATCACATAACTTAATTAAGGGAACCACCTTAGGGTTGGTAAGAGACATGAAACTAGAGTGGCGCCCAGGTGCCCAGGGCAATGTCCCCAGTTAGTTCCTTGGGCAGCTGAGGATAGGGAACCTGAAATGACCCTATCCTATAACCATACTGATGAATATCTTGCATATCAATATCAGTGAAATTCTACTGTGACTGAAAGCCTTCTCTGATCCAGTGAGTTCTGTGTACCTAGTCAAATACCAGCCATCAGAAGGTAGCAGAGTTGCAGATTTACCTTGACAGGTAGTTGCTTTTCCTTTGACTTCTCCAATAACAGTAAATGCGCTTAAAAGATTTGCATTTTTTGAGCAGCATTATTCTGCCTCAGTTTCTTAATCCTACCCTGTAGGTTTGTCAGTATCACTTTTATCTACTCCTTCAGCCTAAAGTAAATCCAAGAAATCATGTATTGTTCTCTAGGAATACGATAAGCCACAAAGCAGACCCTATGAACAGATAAGATATTTCTAAAGGTAATATTAAAGTGCAAATGTGACAGAAACCTTCCATTCTGTAACAGAACTAGATAATTAAATAGAACCAACTTTTAGGGAGTGGGGAAAGAAAGAAATTCAACTGAGATGTCTTCTCTCATCAATCCAAGTGAAGTATCCACCTTCACATGTATTCTTAAAGTCTCTTTCTGATTCATGAGGACCATCTTTCTCAACAGTTCTTGCTTATGAATTTGCTTGGGAAGCAGGATTTTCTGCTATAGAAGCAGAGAAACCAGTAAACTAAATAACAAACCTTGTTTCTACACAATACTTGTCTCCCACCAGATATGATAGTTTCTTGAGTGTTGTGATTCAATTTTCCAGTATTTCCTTGAGTATTTTTGCATCAATGTTCATGAGTGAGATTGGCCTGTAATTCTCCTCCTTAGTAATGTCTTTATGTGGCTTGGTTATCAGGGAGATCAAGGGGATAATAATTGAAAAAGAAGAAGTCAAACTCTCATTATTTGCTGATGATATGATAGTTTACATAAGCCACCCCCACAATTCTACCAAGGAACTTCTACAACTAAACACTTTCAATAATGTAGCAGGATACAAGATTTACTCAAAAAAATCCATAGCTCTCCTTTACACAGATTATAAATGGGCTGAGAAAGAAAAACAGAGAAACATCACTGTTCACGATAGCCACAAACAGCATAAAATATCTCAGAGTAACTATAATCAACAAGTGAAAGACCTGTATGACAAGAACATTAATTTTTTGAAGAAAGAAATTGAAGAAGGCACCAGAAAATGGAAATAACTTCCATGCTCTTGGGTAGGCAGAATTAACATAGTAAAAATGGCAATCTTACGAAAAGCAATCTACAGATTCAATGCAATGCACATCAAATTCCTTCACAGACCTTAAAAGAACAATATTCAAATTCATATCAAAGAGCAAAAAAAAAAAAAAAAACAAGGATAGCCAAAACAATCCTGTTTAATTAAAGGAACTTTTGGAGGCATCACAGTTCCTGACTTCAAATTCTACTACAGAGCTAAAGTACTGAAAACAGCCTGATATTGGCATAAAATTAGGAAGGAGGACAAATAGAAGCAAAATGAAGACCCAGATATTAATCCACAAACCTACAGACACCTGATTTTCAATAAAGAAGCAAAAAATATACAATGGAAGAAAGAAAGCATATTTAACAAATGGTGCTAGCATAACTGGATATCAATCAACAGGCAGAAGAATTAAAAGAGATCCATGTCTATCACCATACACAAAACTCAAGTCCAAATGGATCAAAGACCTCAACATAAAGCCGGCTAGACTGAACCTCATAGAAGAGAAAGTGGGAAGTACACTTGAATGCATTGGCACAGGAGACCACTTCCTAAATATAACCTTAGCAGCACAGACACTTTGAGAAAAAAATTAGTAAATGGGACCTCCTGAAACTGAAAAGCTTGTGTAAAGCAAAGGACATGGTCAACAAGACAAAATGACCATGGTCAACAAGACAAAATGACAATCTACAAAATGGAAAAATATCGTCACTAACCCATATCAGACAGAGGTCTGATCTCCAAAATATACAAAGAACATAAGAAGCTGATAATCAAAATAACAAGTAATCAAATAAAAAGTGGAGTACAGCCCTAAACAGACAACCCTCAACAGAGGAACCAAAATGTCTGAAAGACTCTCAAGGAAATGCTCAACATCCTTAGTCATCAAAGAAATGAAAATTAAAACTACTCTGAGCTTCCATCTTACACCTGTAAGAATGGCCAAGATCAAATATACTGATTCCAACTTATGCTGGAGAGAATGTGGGGAAAGGGAACACTCTCACATGGCTGGTACGAGTGCAAATTGGTTCAGCCCCTTAGGATATCAGTATGGTAATTTCTCAGAAAATAGGAAACACCCTCAAGACCCAGGAATACCACTTTTGGAAATATGCCCAAAGGATGCTCAATCATGCCACAAGGACATGTGCTCAACTATGTTCATTGTAGCATTGTTTGTCATAGCCAGAACCTGGAAACAACCTAAATACCCCTCAACTGAAGAATGGATAAGGAAAATGTGGTACATTTACACAATGGACAAATATACAGCATAAAAAAAAATGACATCTTGAAATTTGCAGGCAAATGGATGGATCTAGAAAACATTATATTGAGTGAGATATCCCAGACCCAGAAAGACAAATATGGTATGTACTCACTCATAAGTGGCTTTTAGACATAGATCAAAGAAAACCAAGCTATAATCTGCAATTTCAGAGACCCTAGACAACAAGAGGACCCTAAAGGAGACATACACAGATCTAATCTACATGGGAAGTAAAAAAAGAAAAGATCTCCAGAGAAAATTGGGACCATGGGGAATATGGGAGAAGGTTGAAGGGGAGTAGAGAGGAAAGGAAGGGAGCAGAGAAATATGTATATGTTAATAAAATCAATAAAAATTTGATAAAAGAAATAAGCTAGAAAATGAATAAATATAAAACACTGCCATAAATTCTACTCATACTACATTTGATTCTCTTTTCCTGAGAAAGGCTACCAGTGTTCAGAACAAAGAAACATGTGAAACTCTTCTACATTCACCAGGGTTCAGGCTACTGGACACACAACATATAAAACTATAGAGGTTTGAGGGTGTGAAATGCACCTGGTATGCAGAAATAAAGCAAAGAAAGTTTTCAATCTAAGTTAAACTTAGTGAAATCATTAGTTCATGAAGTTTACATATAAGACCATTTGTGACTAAAAGCGAACTTTATTTATTGAATGGCCCCTAGGCAACTTCAAGTAGCCAAATATTGAAGTTTACCAATAAAATTAATTATTCACTTAATATATACTCCTTGAGAGAGGTGAGGCCTCATAATATCTATGACTTTCACCAGGCATGGCTGCACAAACTTTTAATCTCTGCATTCAGGTGGCAGAGATAGGCAGATCTCGGTCAGTTCAAAACAAGCATGGTCTACAATGCAAGTTCCAGAACTGCAATAAACCATGTATCAAATGACCAAAGAAAGAAAAAAACAAACAAAAAATTATGACTTTCTTCTTTATTTCATGACAGAATATTGTCTTGGTCTCATGAGAATCTCTTACAGGTCATCATAGATGTTCTGTATCAAGCAAGCAATGATCATATCTGTGTAGGAAAAGACCACATTACATGTTATGATCATAAAATGTATACATTTTTATTTGAAACTTTATGCCTGTTTATGTTTTAATAATAACTGTAATTCCATGTCAAAATATTCTTAGAAGAGGGTGTAAGATCAGAATGTGAATGGCTACATCATATCTCCTAGAATATGATTTGTTAATGGCCAAGACTACTGCTCCTAGATGTTTTGATTATGATCTAGACTGTAATTTTAACTTCATATTCATTGCTTATATCACTAAGTGATTCATTGCTACAATCACTTGCAGCTTTACCACAATACTATCCACCCTGAACCATGTCAGAATACAGAAACCTCACATTGTTCTTACACTGCACTACACTTTATAAAAATAAGTACATGCAGTGAAAGTGTATATGATTGAAAATGCAATGCATATAAAACATTTCATTTGCATTTACCTCCATATTTCAGGTATTAAAATAGATGTTAGATTTCCTTAGATTTGTGAAATTACCAGATCTAAGCATTATTTCCTTGAAGAAATCATAAAAAAATTTTAGAGGACATGCACTGACTTCTAAGTAGCACACAAATCTTAAAACACCTATTTGAGGTTTTCCATGCAAATTTTTAAAGTTGCTTGAAACAGTGTAATAAAATGTTTACTGAAAACTTTATTTTAATATATAAATATTTACAGTTGTTCATGGCCTAGCAAGTTATCAAGCTGGTGCTCAATAGTTTCCAGACACATAAAGAATTCACACACACACACACACACACATACACACATACACACACACACACAACATTTTGAAAAATACTAAGCCAAGACACACATCACAGACTGATGCTAAGCATTTAATGCATCAGCTTCTCACTCAGAACTGTGGAATCTTTCCATAATGAATTTCTGTTTGTCACTAGAAGAGAAATAAAATAAAATAAAATGAAGTTAAAATAAATTAAATTAAACTAAAATTGAGAATAATGTTTCCATCAAAATAGTAAAGCAGTCCAGCCTACATTTAGACAGCAGAAGAAGGAATGGAGACTATCCACAAACCCAGAGCAAGAGAACCACAAGCAGCACACTGTAAAGTCATTTATGGTGATGGCAAACAGTGCTATGCAAGTCAATATGCCTCGGGTGTTTGCTGTGTGAGATCACAAGACAGGAATTTAAATTTTGATTGAATCATAGATGGCCGCCATTGGTTACATTCTCTTTATGTAGAGGATGGTTAACAGTAAAGTTCATGAGTGGAAAAAGAGCCAAACACTATTTTTTTCTTTAGGTGACTTTAAGTGTTAGAAGGAAAAAAGAAAGAAACAGAAATTCAAAATACTTTTCTCATGTCAGCTTTGAGTCTTATTTCACCAACAGTAATCTCTGTTTCTTTTGTTCCTTCATGGCAGCTTTTCTCTGCGACACTTTCTTACAACAACCTAGATAGGCAAGGAGGGAAGACAAAGAGGAAGTGAAACAAAACCCCAGCAAGTTATGCTGAGTTTTCGTTGTGTGAGGAGGGAAGTCTCCTCTGACAGCTGTCCATCACTGTGTGAGGATGGAAGTGACCTCTGACAGCTGTCCATCACTGTGTGAGGCGGGAAGTTACCGCTGACAGCTGTCAATCATGTGTGAGGAGGGAAGTCACCTCTGACAGCAGTCCATTATGTGTGAAGAGGGACGTGCCCTCTGACAGTTGTCTGTCTGTCCATTGGTTCCTTCTTATGAAGGAATTTGGGAAACAACACAAAAAAATGGTGGTGCCACTTTAAATTAAATCTTCATATATTCTGAGTTTTGTCCATTGTTCATTCACGGAGAAATATATCAGAGTTATTAATGTAGACGAGTCATTCTCTATCACACCTTAGAAACTAGCAGCTTATTCAAGAAGAGACCAGAATTGAATTTCCATATTCCATGCCATTAAGCAAAGCAATGAAAATTCAACTGTACAGTTTATCTGGTAAAAAGAGGGTATAGTGGTCATATTGATGCAGTCCAATATTACTCTAGTAATAATCAGTTCCTCCCAGTATTTACATTACAAAATTGTCTTTCATAAACTACATGCTCATAACAGTTCTCATTCATGGCTCTCCAGTTACTGTAGAAAGATTTTTTTTTTAGTAAATTTTCAAGATAAACATCAACCTGAAGGTTTCCTAACGCAGACACATTCAGTTTGTATTTAACTGAGGCCAAAACTGAAGACAACAGTGCATTGATAACATGAAACTAACTTTGTACATGCATTTTATGTTTAAATTCGTGCTAAATACATGTAAAACTAAAATAAGGAACAAATTTTACCTGCATATATTTGAAAAAAATAGCACATAGGGTTTTGATTTCTTTATCGCTGTTTAATGCTATTTCCTAAATTTCCTGAAAAATGCCGGCTGCTGAGAGTGGTCTGGCTAACACCGTCATTTAGGAGAGCATTGAAATGTGCCCTCAGCTATGAAAGTCACAGGTTCTTGCTTCTCCTGCTACTTGGGCAATGAGGAGTTTGTAATGGAAATGACAACACACCATTAAGTATAGCACTAGCTTGCAGGCATCAATATAAATATCATTACAGATTAAAGACCTCTGCAAGAATTCAGGCAAGTAGGATTAGCAAATAAACTATTAGAGCTGGAGATTGAATTCTGATAGGCTCTACAAAGCAGAATGTCTGCTATTGTCTCAGTTCTGTTTATTTCCCAGAATGGCAATGGTTCTTGTTAGTTTTCAAAGTGCCTCATATATGAGTCCAACGGCTGCACAGTGCTGTCAAGGCTTGTGGAAGAATACCTGAGGTTGGGCGAGAATTAAGTCATGAAAAAATAGAGGCTCTTTGCCAATGTATTGGAGTTGTGGCACATGTCATTTACCGAGACTGAAATTTCAGAGTCTTTAAGTGCTATGAGTAACAGGACCCTGGGCAGTGTAAGGTGGATGCTTTTCCTGCATTTTCTGCCCTTGGAAGAGCCCATTATCAACCCCAAAGGATTTGAAAGTCTCCTACAGTAGCAATTGTTAAAAGCTCAACACTATTATTTGGGTAAACTTTTACCAATAGAACACACTTGATGCACACAAACACAGATGTATGCAGTCCTCAGGATGTTCACATACCTCCTACATAAGATCTAATGTCATCTAATTCAGAGCCTTTGCTTTTATTCTTCCTGAGGATAATATTTCATGAATGGAGAAAGTACCCCTGTAGTATGCTTATAAATGTCCCCCAAAGATCCCTTTAGTCTAGGTACCAACACAAAGCTATTAGAACTTGTAGGATTTAGGAAGCAGTGGGGAGTCTTCAATTAACATGACCTTACAGAGCAGAGAGGCCTCATGATCTTCCTATTTCTGTCCTTCACCTTCAGGTCACAAGGGTTTTGTTCCATCACATGTCTCTGCTGTGGTGTTCTGTCATACACTGCATATTCAGACACTGTGATCTGTAAGATCTCAGATTGCAGAATAAACTGATATAGATAAACTACCTAGTTCATAGCATTTTGTTATACAACAAAGGAAGTAGAGTGTGCACGTGTATATAGTGGGCTGTGTGTGAAAGTTTGTACTTAAAAATATGCGTGCTCCAAGAAAATCTATTTTCTATTCTCCTCAGCTTACTCAGACAATAACTTTATTTCTCTTGGGTTATGGCTCATATAAGCCAGAACATTTTCATATTATTGGGATATAAAAATTTAAACTGCATCTGTATCTAGTTTGACTTTTACATGTATTTACAGGACTGAGAGTATACTAATATAATACAGTCCTTTGAAAACACAAGACACAATAACAATAGCAAACATACTTAAAACTCTGAGTTTATTCAAAGTAACTCAACCTCTACCTGCATTCAAAACCTTAATTATTTTTCTTGTAGGAAAATCAGTTAAGTGAACTGAAATAATTTTCCCAGGAGTATATAATATGTTATTATGTAAACTCAGCTATAGTCATTGACCGATTTGATTTTTAAATGATGTTATGTTATCTTCACCTTGAATAACATCTTGGAAAGCAAGTAAAATTGCAGGTGTTAATATAAGCAAATTATTTTATTTACAATCTAAATTATTATAAACTCATAAACCACAATGCAGAGAGAAAATGAAATTGTCAAAATTATTGTATTAAAGAAACATTATGAGGCATATTATTCTTAGATACACGTATTAAGATACACATCTCTCAAACACGTCTTGAAAATTTTCAAGTTAGACTAAGTGATTCCAAACTTAATCTATGAGTAATAAAAATAAAGTAACTACTACAAGGTTTAAATGTGATATATCTACCTAATTTAGTAAACAGGAAAAGGCAACATTATTGATAAGTGAAGAATACTAATTATTAAGAAAGCACAATCATTTGGTCTTTACTGAGGGTCTCTAGTTTTGTTACACATTATTGTATGTTTCAGTAATAAGTTTCTTTTCTTTTTAAATATGATAGTATATTGCCTCAGAAGTAAACTATCTTATAAACAAAATTACCATACTGTTACAATAAAGTCTCTAAGATTCTCAAATTACACTGACATCCATTCTTTTCCTTTTTTTGGTGAATATGTGATTAAACATTTCCTAATAACAGCTCACAAAATCTACTTATTTCCTGTTTGAAACATTCTTGACAAAAATAACTGCAGAGAGAATAATTTTTAACATAGAGCATGCAAGGCAATACCCACAAAACCTTCAGTTCTAGTTATATGAATTTTACTTTTTACAATAACCACACTATAAAAGAGTCATCCAATAAAGCTATCTATTCAGTGATTTAAACTTCTCTAAAATAGTAAAAACCCAAAGTTTCAGCTAAAAATGTGCACCAGGTTCAGTGGAAAAACTGATGAGCAATCCTAGTAAGAGGATTCCCTGGTTATAAATTAAAACTCTCAACATGCCAGGTCATTATGGAATTGCATTCTTCCTCCTAATTACCAGCTACTCTGATTATCTGAATCCAATCTCTTTCTTAAAGTTCTTCTTGCAATCTCACTGTCTTCTCTGAGTGAGCCAGTTTAATAAACATGATACCTCATTCAAATAGTCTATCATACTTATTCCCTTTATTACTTGTGATAACTTACAGTTTCTGCCCCATGTGTTAATTCTGCAAACAGATTAGATGTGGTTTTATAATAACTTCTTGAGTTCATAATAAGAGAGAGTGTGTTTGGGTGTGCATGTATGTGTGAGCATGTGATCGTGTGCACATACACGCATCTAGAAACTTATGCTTGCTCTGGGTCCTGGGATTTAATAAACTGTATTTTAACAATTAATAACTTCAAGTAATTTTTCTTCTAAAGTAGTGATACTATAAGATTTAGAGTATATACAGCAGCCATGTTCCAAAGTGACAAGGAATAGACACCACAAAATGATAGAAATAAATCTGCTAGCATCCTTTGGAATTGTTAGGCAGTATGAACTCAAAAGGGCTAGTGAGATTCTTCAGCAGCACTAGCACAATAACAAGGAACAAGTCGCTGTGATCCTTATCAAGAAAAAGTGCACAGTCATTCCTGGTTTACAAGGTAAGGAAGCTGAAGAAGCTGGCAGAAAGATTTTGTTTCCTGAGGCTATGTAAATTGTCTGATAAAGAACAAAAATGTCATCCACTGGAGCACACGAGCTGTGTTGGACACAGTGAGATCTGGGCCATAATGAGAAAGAGGGTTGTCTGTTTAGAGTACAACAGAAGATTCCTCAATTTCCTTCTCAAGCTGCTAGTATACGATCCTGGAAAATAAATAAATATGGAAAATGTATTGTTTTGTTTATTTAATATTCTGGTTTTGAAAGTTATAGATATAATTCATCTTAAATGAGTGCTAGAAGTAGGCAATTAAAAGAAAATTAATAGCAAGAAATGTTTACTCATTAGAACATGGAAAATACTATGTTAAAAGGGAAGAAAGCACTCTACAGAACAATTCAAGCAGTGCCAACATAATGAAAACATCTTTTAGAGTTTGTCTTACTCAAATTCTTACAACTGAATGTAAGTCTAATAAATTTGAATTAGGAAAAAGATAAGTATAACTATTTAAATAAGAACCACAAAGATAAGACTATCAGATACTGTTACAAATACAGCTAGTACTATAAACAATAACCTTCATCAAATTATCTCAGACACTAGAGGACGAACGCAGCATAATGATTGATAGGATACAACCTAGACAAAAGTAATAAATCCAAGGAAAATTATACAATATAAAATTGGTATGTCCTATGTTAAACTATTATTTTTTCAGTTTATATGTGAAAATAATTCATAGAAAGTCCAGCACTCTTTTTTTTCTTTTTCAATGTTTATATTAAATTGTAGTGCCACATGCTTTTTTTTTTCACCAGAGTTTTTTTTTTAATTGAGAAAACGAAAAAAGTTTCCGCCTCCCCCCAGCCTCCCATTTCCTTCCCCCTCCTCCCACCCCTCTCCCCCTCCCCCCACTCCCCTCCCCCTCCCCCTCCAATCCAAAGAGCAGTCAGGGTTCCCTTCCCTGTGGAAAGTCCAAGGTCCTCCCCCCTCCGTCCATGTCTAGGAAGGTGAACATCCATACTGTCTAGGCTCCCACAAAGCCCAAACTTGAAGTAGGATCAAAACCCAGGGCCATTGTCCTTGGCTTTTCATCAGCCCCCATTGTTCGCCATGTTCAGAGAGTCCTGTTTTATCCCATGCTTCTTCCGTCACAGTCCAGCTGGCCTTGGTGAGCTCCCAATAGGTCAGCCCCACTGTCTCCGTGGGTGGGTGCAACCCTCGTGGTCCTGACCTCCTTGCTCACGCTCTCGCTCTCCCTCCTTCCGCTCCTCACTGGGAACTTGGGAGCTCAGTCCGGTGCTCCTGTGTGGGTCTCTGTGACTATCTCCATCCATCACCTGATGAAGGTTCTATGGTGATATGCAAGATAATCATCAGTATGGCTATAGGATAGAGTCATTTCAGGTTCCCTATCCTCAGCTGCCCAAGGAACTAACTGGGGACCTCGCCTTGGGCTCCTGGGAGCCACTCTAGGTTCAAGTCTCTTGCCAACCCTAAGGTGACTCCCTTAACTAAAAATTGTGCTTCCGTGCTCCCCTATCCCACCTTCCTTTATCCCAATCCTCCTGTTTCCCCAAGTTTCCCTCATCCTCCCCCTCTCACTTTTCTCTCCCCTTCCCCCGATACTCCCATCCCCCCCCCCAAGATCCCAAAATTTCTCCCCGGCAATTTTGTCTACTTCCCTTAGTCAAGAGAATAATTATATGTTTTTCCTTGGGTTCACCTTCTAATTTAGCTTCTTTAGGTTCACCAATTATATACTCAGTGACCATTATTTATGGCTAGAAACCAATTATGAGTGAGTACATCCCATGTTCATCTTTTTGGGTCTGGGATACCTCACTTCTGTAAAGCAAAAGACATTGTCACTAAGACAAAAAGACAACCTACTGACTGGGAGAAGATCTTCACCAACCCTGCAACAGACAAAGGCCTGATCTCCAAAATTTATAGAGAACTCAAGACACTAGACTTCAAAATGCTAATTAACCCAATTAAAAAATGGGGCACTGAGCTGAACAGAGAATTCTCAACAGAAGAAGTTCAAATGGCCAAAAGACACTTAAGGTCATGCTCAACCTCCTTAGTGATTAGGGAGATGCAAATCAAAACAACTTTGAGATATCATCTTACACCTGTCAGAATGGCTAAAATCAAAAACACCAATGATATCCTTTGCTGGAGAGGCTGTGGAGGAAGGGGTACCCTCATCCATTGCTGGTGGGAATGCAGTCTTGTGCAACCTCTTTGGAAAGCAGTGTTTCGGTTTCTCAGGAAGTTCGGGATCAACCTACCCCTGGACCCAGCAATACCACTCCTGGGAATATACCCAAGAGATGCCCTATCACATGACAAAAGCATTTGTTCAACTATGTTCATAGCAGCATTATTTGTAATAGCCAGAACCTGGAAACAACCTAGATACCCTTCAATGGAAGAATGGATGAAGAAAGTGTGGAATATATACGCATTAGAGTACTACGCTGCGGTAAAAAACAATGACTTCTCGAATTTTGCATGCAAATGGATGGAAATAGAAAACACTATCCAGCACTCTTAAGAAATATCATGCCTTAGATAAACTTTTGTAGAATATTGCACTAAAAAACCTTAAAAATAATTCCCATGGGCATTTCCTCAAAAATTAATGATTAAAAACATGAAAATATTAGGCCAACTACAAACTTGTGATAAAAACAATGCCAAAATGCAAAGTATATTATGAAAGTATATTTGGATATATAGACAATCAACATGTTGTTTATAAATTTCAGAGTTATTTTCAGGGGAGTGATGAGTAGTAAAATATCCCATTCAGATCTTTTTATAGAAAAAATTAGATACTTAATGACATATTCCAAGTATTTGAGTGGTTAATTAAAATTAATATTTAAATGGGATTATAAGTACTAGAACCAGCACTTCTCATATACAAAAGTGACTTAGAATATTATATGAGAATATACTCTTGATATATAAAAAATATTTCATGTGGATATACATAGACTAATGATGCATGTTTTATTTAAATAAGATAGCATCAATAATGTGAAGCTGTGATCTTTGTTTAATAACCAACGCTCACAAGAAAAAAAATAAACCACTGCTAAAAACACCTCTGCAAAAGATGACAATTATATGTTTTCTCTTAAGATTCATAATGGACAAAAATAAGGACAAAAAGAGTGAATGGACCAAAGGAAAAAGCCAGAAGAGGAAAAAAAATCTTTCCAGATATGTATGTATGTATATATATAGAAAAATTTATCAAGAGTCTATATTTATAAAAATATCTACAACAAATGATATGACTCCTAAATTCATCAAGAAAACAAAAATTCAAGAGAGGGTAAGAAATTCTTGATACAATAATATTGAGTGAATTAAGTATACTACTGTTATCAATAGATAGGCTATTCAATGTAATATTTAACAAAGAAACTTTGGAGCTCAATAACCCTATAGGTCCTTTGTACTTAACAATATATGTAGATATTTATTCAAACAGGGATAGAACATTAACTCTCAAGTGACCCATGGGACCTTCTCAGAACCTGATGACATTAAATTTTACAGCAAAATTTTCACGAACACTTTAGAAGAATAATCTGTTATAGCTCGTTCAAATTTTGTAGAATACAGCTAAAAATGAACATAAGAGAACACTCAAAAACTTTACTAATAATAGAGATATAAGGATATACTTTCAGGTGAATAGAGATCCATTAATAGAAACACAAGGGATTTTTTTCAAAGTTCTTAGAATCTGTGTAAACAACAGAAACATTTACCAGCATAAATAGTCTCAGAAAATTAGGAAACAATCTTCCTCAAGACACAGTAATAACACTTTTGGGTATATATCCAAAGGATGCTCAATCATGCCTCATAGAACTACAAAGATATATCCAAAATTCATCCAGAAGCATGAAAGATCATGAATAAGCAAATCAATGATAAGAGCTCAATGTCTGAGATATACTAAAACTTCAAACCATACTACAGCACTATAACATCATGGCATCTGTGTATTTTTGTGTTGTGGAAGAGAAAGAGAGAAGAGAGAGAGGGGGGGGAGGTGCTACATGTAGCAGCATGTTGTGAGGGATAGAATAAAAGTAGAAAATATATTCTGAAAGAGGAAAATGAGATCTTCAATCGGGAGATAGCAAAAGAATATACGTGAGGAGGTAGGTTGGTTATTATTGGAAATAAAATATGGAAGCAATGGAGGATACGGGGAGCTTGGAGGAATGGAATGGTTGGGATAAAGGAAGGGTGGATATGGTAGCAGGGAAGTATATATCCTAATTAAGGGAGCCATCTTAGGGTTGGCAAGAGACTTGACTCTAGAGGGGCTCACAGGTGTCCAGGGAGATGTCCCCAGCTAGTTCCTTGGGCAGCTGAGGAGAGGGAATCTGAAATGACCCTATCCTATAGCCATACTGATGAATATCTTGCATATCACCATAGAACCTTCAACTGGCGATGGATGGAGATAGAGACAAAGACCCACATTGGAGCACCGGACTGAGCTCCCAAGGTCCAAATGAGGAGCAGAAGGAGGGAGAATATGAGCAAGGAAGTCAGGACCGCGAGGGGTGCACCCACCCACTGAGACAGTGGGGCTGATCTATTGGGAGCTCACCAAGGCCAGCTGGACTGGGACTGCATAAACATGGGATAAAACCGGACTCTCTGAACATGGCGGACAATGAGGGCTGATGAGAAGCCAAAGACAATGGCACTGGGTTTTGATCCTACTTCATGTTCTGGCTTTGTGGGAGCCTAGCCAGTTTTGATGCTCTCCTTCTTGGACCTGGATGGAGGGGGGAGGACCTTGGACTTCCCACAGGGCAGGGAATCCAGACTGCTTTTCAGACTAGAGAGGGAGGGGGAATGGAGTGAGGGGAGGGGGAGAGGACTGGGGGAGGAGAGAGAAGTGGGAGGAGGAGGAGGGAAATGGGAGACAGGGAGAAGGCAGAAATTTTTCAATAAAAAAAATTTTAAAAAAAGAAATGGAAAAGGAGAAATATTGATAATGAAGTTCGTTTAAAAATGACCACAATAAACTTTTTACTTTATATGAAAAATATGATAAATAAAATCTCAATTTAAAGAAAAAACATTAAACTTGTCTTTGGCAAGTAGCATAAAACTAAGATGTATCATTGAACTGAGGTACTATTAATTAAATACCCTATTAAACCTATAAAACATTTAAGTTTCTGTATAAATATGCATATGTGGTTTAAATGAAGTTTTTTCATCTTGCCTGACAATATTTCCTCTAAGCAACTAACTCCAGCTAACAAAAATCTCAACATCAAGCATGAGAAAATCTCTTTGAATTCCCTGTCAGGGTTTTCCTGAAAATCTCCCAAAATACTTCAACATATTGCCATTGCCTTTGTAACTTCCCAGAGATGAAAGGTAAATACCTGGTGTTGAACAAACCATGTATTTGAGACACGGGGCCTAGAGGGAAAGAGCTTTCATTGTATTAGAAGGTACTACACAAGTTTCCAAAGGAACAACCAGCAGCATAATACGTTGTCATCAGTGTTTTTGATCTTGGCCATTCTTACAGGTATAAGATGGAATCTTAGAGTTGTTTTGATTTGCATATCTCTGATGACTAAGGATGTTAAACATTGCCTTAAGTGTCTTTCAGCCATTTTAGATTCCTCTGTTGAGAGTTCTCTGTTTAGGTCTATACACAATTTTTTAAATTAGATTCTGTGATCTATTGGCGTCCAATTTCTTGAGTTCTTTGTATATTTTGGATATGAGCCCTCTGTCTGATGTGGGGTTAGTAAAGATCTTTTCCCATTCTGTAGCCTGATTTTTTTTTCTCTTGTTGACCATGTCCTTTGCTTTACAGACAATTCTCATTTTCAGAAGGTCCAATTTATTAATTGTCGCTTTCAGTGCCTGTGCTACTGGGGTTATATTTATGAAGTGGTCTCTTGTCCCAGTGCGTGCAAATGTGCTTCCTACTTTCTCTTCTATGAGGTTCAGTGTCATTGGTTTTATGTTGAGGTCTTTAATCCATTTGGACTTGAGTTTTGTGCATGGTGATAGACATGAATCTATTTTCATTCTTCTACATGTTGATATTCAGTTATGCCAGCACCATTTGTTGAATATGCTTTTTTTTTACTTTTTATAATTTGTTTGCTTCTTTGTCAAAATTCAAGTGTTTGTAGGTGTGTATTGATATCCGGGTCTTTGATTCAATTCCAGTAGTCCTCCTGTCTGTTTTTACACCAACATCAGGCTGTTTATATTACTGTAGCTCTGTAGAAGAGTTTGAAGTCAGGGATTGTGATGCTTCCCGAAGTTTCTTTATTGTACAGAATTGTTTTGGCCATCCTGGTTTTTTGCTTTTCTATATGATATGATAGTTTACTTAAGTAACCCCCAAAAATTCTACCAAGGATCTCCTATAACTTATAAACACATTCAGTAATATAACAGGATACAATATTAACTAAAAAAAAAAACAAAAAGTAGCCCTCCTTTATACAAATGATAAATGGGCTGTGAAAGAAATCAGAGAATCATCACCCATCACAATGTCACAAATAAGAAAATATTTTGGTGTAATTCTAACCAAACAAGTGGAAGACATGTATGACAAGAACTTTAAATCTTTGAAAAAGAAAATTGAAGAAGACATCAGAAAATGGAAAGATCTCCCATGCTGTTGGGTACGTAAAATTAACATAGTAAAAATGCCAATCTTACAAAAAGCAATCTACAGATTCAATGCAATGAACATCAAAACTCTAAAAAAATTCTTCACAGATCTCAAGAGAACAATACTCAACTTCATAAGGTTATCCAATTTTAAAAGGCCAGCCTTGAAAACATTCATAAAGCAACATACTGACTACTGAGGTTGTGTTTATATATCTAGGAATATTTAGGTATATACATTTATGTCTGTAACAATGATCACTAAGAAAATAAAGGTCATAAATTTGCAAAAGATCAAGGACAAGTAAATGGAAGGGTTTAGAAGAAAATGGGGCAGAAAAAATTATGCGATTCTATTAATCTGAAAAAATGAAAAGAGTGAATTTTTTAAAGATACAATTGAAATCAATTTTGAAAACCATATAACAAGTGAAAAATTCTCATAATGGGTGGAAAAGCTCATGAACAAAGACATAAAAAATATCCAAGGCTTGAGCTCATGCACATGTGAACTTACAAACTGTTGTCTAGCATTCTATTGGATACTATGACCATTAATGTTTAATTTTTTCTTGTTTATATTTCTGAACAATGCACAATTTATAAACATGCATATTCAATTTACAATAGTGAAGTGTTTTAACCAAAAAGCAAATGGTAAGGAGATGCATAAAAATCAAAATACTTATATGCATATGATAATTTCATTCATCTGTATCCAGTCTCTTTAATGTTTGAAATTAAATTATTACTTTTAGTGTAATAGAAGCATTTTTTTTTCTCTAAAGGCCTCAGGAAGTGGCTGTCTGAGCATGTCCCAAGTGGATATGGTCTTGATGGAGACTGGAGCCAGCCATGATGTGTTTACATTATGGGATATGCAAATGTACTTTAATGTGTATGTTTTTGTTTTCTTGGTTTAACAGAATTAGCAGGAAATTGAATTTCAGGAGCAAATAAAGATGTATAAATGTGTGGTGGCTTCTCAAGAAAAGATGAGTCTACGCTAGACCCTGTTTGGAAACTTGTTAATTTCTGTACAAAACAAAATACATTGGCAGAACTGATAAACAATTCATACTATAGAACAGGATAAAGGAATTACTGCTTCGATATTTCTTCCAGAGATCCTGGAGCAGCTTGGAAATCAAGGTCAGGAACTGTGTACTAAAAATAAAAATAAAAACAGACTTTGTCCACATAGGAGCATCCCTGTGTTTCAGAAGCAGTGAGATTGTAGAAATAGTGCCTGAAACTTTTTGTACAATAATTAAATAAGAAGAAAAATATTTAAAGCATTTTGTGATAAGTAGCTACTGAACTGGTCTGCAGTTTCTCCTGCTAGGCTCTCAAAGGCTCCCCAAAGGCTTTCCAATACACTTAAAACAATTACACAGCTCAGACGTTCACTCCTAATCTGGTGACCACATTTTTCACCAGTCCAATTTTCCAAATATTAAACTCTTCTTTTTTTCTACTAAGTCTCTGATCCTCTGAATGCACCCACATTTTTATTTTTATGATTTATTGTTTTCATTTATCTCTGTTGTCCCTACATGAGAGAACAAAATATCCCAAATGTGCTCATCAAAGGAACTACTACCATCGTACACATAGTCTATACTCCACTGTTGAATAATTTTTCTATCACCTTGGCCTAGATAATTTTGATCCTCAGGGTTTTTGTTTGTTTATTTATAAGTGTAGTCTAATACTTCTTATCTATCTTTATTTTGAATCACAACAAATGAAATAAGAGAAAACTTCACAGTTGCAATGTTAAATCATCATGATATCATTTAATACCCTTTAGACAAATGAATTTAAAAACACAACAAAAGGAACAAATAAAGAACAAATTTTAATTTTTTCACGACTGCTTTCTTGCTTTTGGATTTATTATTTCAGTGATGTAAACTCTGAATGCTTTACTATTTTTACAGTAGGAATCGTCCTCTTCTACATTCTACTCAATGCCAGACACATGGGAATTATCATGGGATCCAGATGTGAGCATCTGACTGCTGTATTTCCGTATCTTTCTCTGTCTATAGAGGGCACAGAAATTAAATATGCCTGAATCATATGTACACAGTCTTCTATTAAGTGATATATCTTATTGAATATAGAGATATTTCTTAAACAAATACAGAAAATTCATGGGAACTAAGAAGATAACAAAGGGCTATGTTTAGTCATCTAGCAAAATAAAGATGGCTTGGAAAAGTGATTTTCTAATGAAAATCTTGATTTCTTATACTACATAAAATCAATTTTTAGGACGTTTGTATGAACACTGATACCATTGTGTTTTCCAAAGTGAAACACAGTTCAAGGATATATGGGAGGAATCATTCATTTCTAACTTACGTTATTTGTAAGAGTTGTTTGGTAGCTTCCGTTGTCACCTTTTAATACCTTTTCTTCTCCTAGCAAAATGTAAAAACAATATAAAATTAGAAAGATTTCTCAGATTTTAATTTGATAGGCCCTTTTTGTACACTCCCTCTGCATGGCTATTTAAAAAAACATTTAAAATCCATTGTGAAGTTTCTCAATTGGGAAGAATAGATGCTTTGTAATTTATAATAAGAAACTTTCTTCACCAAAGAACAATCACATCCCATTGTTCATAACATTTATAATCGTGTGTGGTTATGTACAAAAATCTTGAAAAATACTGCTTTTCTTGGGATATTTGAAGCTGCAAACTGCCCAAGCTTATTAAAATCAAGGCTAAATCACTGTGGTGTGCAAAGTCTCAAAGATTTAGTTGAATTGTCACAGGCATAAGAATAAATTAAAATGTAAAACTTGAACTCGGGAGGCATTTAAATGATCAAACTTAAGCATTAATTCAGGATAAACCTAATCTTAGCAGCACAGAAATAAGGCTTTGCTAGCCTAACTCTATCAAGAATCAATAAATGTTAGTGTATAATATTAAGTGATGTGTTTAACAGTCCAAGTATTAACACACTCAACCTGCTTTTCTCAAAACAGAAAATTTGATCACAGTGGATGAAAGCAGCCTGATATATTAAAGCATAAATTAAATGCCTCTTTTACAGAGACTTTTCTCTGCATAATCTTTACGATCAAAATTGATTTTTCTCAGTAGAGAAAATCATTTCATTTGACTATCATACTATTTCAATACAAAATATTAATATAAGGAAATCTGAATAATACATCCAGACTAGAAATTCCTTGTTGTATTATCCCCTGTTAAAAAAAATCATCACTAATGCTTAGTCATTTTTATACAATTAACCGATAGGTTTATAGTATAAAGAGAAAAATAAAGATACACCTCTCTGTGACATTTATTTGAAAACACATAGGTGCAATATATTGTAAATGTATATTAAATACTTTCATGATCTCTAGATTTAAATGCTATGAAGTTCAATATTTATTTGATATCATTTTAAAACTGTTATTTCTGAAAAATTTATGAAAGTTTTGTTTGACTATGGTCTACATTTTGCCTTATTTCTCATTAAAATATATTAGATTGTAATGACCTTAGATTTTTACTTGTTCCATATTTCAAGCATACAAACAAGTCAACAACAAACAAAATAAAATAAGACTTTTAAAAAAACATAGCTAACATTATCCTCTCCTCTCCATTCATAATGTTATCCATTTTTCTTAACCTAGGCGCATAACCTCTGCTACCTGAGTAAGGCCTACTTTCCACTTTTTGGCTGTTCTGAGTGGCACACTTAGTCCTTTGGTTACTGAAATTTAGTGTATACTTGCTCCTGACACTAAAGTCATCCCACTCTTCTCATACTTTACAGAACCTCTCTGTTGAAAATTCCTTGCTCAGTCTCTTAAGTATGTTCATTATATCTATTTTTCAGCCTATTAAAAGGAAGTTAGAGTTGCACACATCTGGAACTCTGATGATATTTGTTTATTATTAGGTTTTGCTCCTAAGTAAGTATTTTAAATTATGAGAAAATGAAGACAACAATAAAGAGCGGTACTTTTGGTCAGCTCATCTCTGACACACTAGCTCTATCATTTCCTTGACTTCATAGGTGATATAGGCTATTCTCGTTATCAAAACTGTGAATGAGATTACATGTAGTAATAAGCACCTTATAAAATGGAAAAGATAAATCAATTAGTCAATGGTATTTGAATTTCTTCTGCATATGTGTTGTTTTTATTGGTTAATGAATAAAGAAGCTGCTTTCAGCCAATGGAGTAACAGAATATAGCCAAGCTGGAAGAAATGTATATATAGAGAGTAGGTGGAGTCAAGGAGCCACCATGCAGCTACCAGAGGAGGAAGATGTGAGCTGTTAGCTGGACCCTTTCCAGTAGTCCCCAGACCTCATGATAAAATATAAAATAATGAAAATGGGTTTATTCTAGATGTAAGAGCTAACTAGCAATGTGCTTAAGTGATTGGCCAAGCAGTGATTTAAATAGTATAGTTTCTATGTGATTATTTCAGGAGTCTAGATGGCAGAAAACAATCAAGCAGCCTACAACTACAGACTGGCATGGCAATGTGGTTGACTATATCCATGTAAAAGCTGAGAAAGTTTAAAAGTAATTCTAGACACAAAAGAACAGAGTTAACTACATCTTCTTGGTAGCCAGCATTTTTCTGACTGCTGGCTGCATGCTGCAACTCCCTTGAGAGAGGTCTTCCTGATTCAGTAACAGGAAAAAAAGTAGAAGTTTCAAAACAGTGGCTTCCTGGACCATGCTGCCAGCACAAACTCTGGCTTTTTCAGGAGGGCAAGTATTTAAATGGGGTTTGTGAGAAGAGTGCTACAACTTGCTTAATGGCAACATAGACCCTCAGTGTACCTAAAAGTGCGGCAATGTATATGACTTTCAGAGGCAGTGAACATACTTCTGCCATATTGGACTGGACAGAGAAAGCAAACAAGGCCCCGTTGTCCCTAGCCACACCCACATAGCATAAAAAAAGGTTGCTTCTGGTCAGAGAAAGATTACAGATAAACAATAAAGACATATTCAGATAAAAAGACCTCTACATGGAGAGAGAAGAAAAAGAGTATAGAGAGTTATAAAAAGAAGTAAATGATTTTTAAAAAAAATAAAATAAAGTCTTTAAAGAGATAAAGTAAACATATAGAAAAAGTATTAGGAGGGAAGAAAAATAAGTCACATAAAGATGAAAAATACACAGCAAGTCTGGATTATGTATACTATTGTATTTTCTTTGAATTTTTTGACTGTGACAAAGCTAAGTACAGAGAGACATTTCATTAAATGGGCTGTTAAGCAAAGCCAACATATATACATGGAGTTTTCTAGCCATTGGCCAAGAAATTACCCTTTCCTGGATTGATTGATGTTATGCTGCATGAACTAGTAATGCAGAACCCACAGAGAAGTGCCTAAAGGTGAGATGATCCTGCATGGTTCCTGCTTCATGAAAGAGTCTGTCAAACATTTTGCAGGACACAGAAGAGAGTTACTGACAAACTGCCAATAGAGGCAGAATTGTCTTTGAAATTTCCTGCTTCATGGAAAATCTGTTGGATACTATGGGCCTGTAGGCTGAAGATGGAAGCCATAATGATATAGAAGAACATATGATGTTGTCCAAGCAGCAAGATGTCTCTGTTAATTCTAGAGTTTTGGAAGCTGCCCAAAATGTACTTCCTGTTTACTTAGGTAATATTATATTTTTCTGGAGTCTTTGATGGATTTGAAGAATAGATGGTTATATTATAGTTTTCCTTAGTAATGATAAAAGATAAAATATATATAAATATTGTAACTGAAATTTTTGCTTGATACCTGTTTTGTTATATGTAACTGTACTATACTAAAGTTAAAATCTTCCTTTTTATTTATATAGAAAGAGAAAATGATGTGGAAAGTCCTTCTGTATATGTGTTGCCTTTTTGGTTAATGAATAAAGAAGCTGCTTTCAGCCAATGGCTTAACAGAATATAGCCATGCAGGAATGTATATATATATATATATATATATATATATATATATATATATATATATAGAGAGAGAGAGAGAGAGAGAGAGAGAGAGAGAGAGACAGACAGAGAGACAGAGAGAGAGACAGACAGAGAGAGAGAGACAGAGAGAGAGAGAGTAGGCAGAGTCAAGGAGATGCCATGTAGCTGGCAAAGGAGGAATATGTGAGCTGTTAGCTGGACCCTTGCCAGTAGTCCCAAGACCTCATGATAAAATATAAAATAATGGAAATGGGTTTATTCTAGATATAAGAACCAACTAGCAATACATTTAAGTGATTGGCCAAGCAGCGATTTAAATAATATAGTTTTGTGTGATTATTTCAGGAGTCTGGGCAGCCTACAACTACAAGTCAAGTATTAAACTCATTGGGCATAAAAAATTATACTTTTAAGTAATTTTGATCAGGTTTGGAAACTGATGGTGCCATTCGTGTAGAGTGCAAACCTCTGGGCATGGACGATTTGATATATAACAAGACTCTACAAAGTTGTAGGATACTCTTTCTGATTTGTTATGTAATGATTGAGAGAGCAAAGAAAAGCACCTTGGAGTTTTTAGCTATGCTTGAAGGGTGAAAGTTCATACACTCAGCTTGTTCTTGTATGTTCTGATTCTTCCACAACCTGACTAAAGGATTCCCAGTCTTTCTTAGCAGTTAGCTTCACCATACAGGTGAAAAGGAAGATGATAAAAGAGATTGTAAAAAGTTATCACTGGCCAAATATTTTTCAATTATAAAGATATCCACCAGCTTACTAGTGTGAGAATCTTCATAGCTTTTGAAAAATGAGTTCTGTAAAGAGCTTAGAAGAAAACTCTTAGAGCCAACATAGATAAGAGAAGTGGGAAAGTGCGAGAATTCATATTGATATTTCCTTATCTGATTTAACATGAAGAATAACAAGGGAAATTAAAGTATTAGAAAACGATATAGAGATTTAGTGCATTCAATTAAAGCTTGTAGTTTAGAGCGAACCCAGTGCCTACCATCTCTAAAGACTGAGTCTCATTGTCTAGCATGCTAGGCATCTGTAACATTTAATTGCTCCTTTTGGTGCAGCATTACAAACAATACACTTTTTAAAATATATCATCTCCCCAATTTTCTTTTAAGTTGAATTATATAAATACACTTTAGTTCTATAATAGAAAGACTGAGATATCTCTCAGTAAATAGCATTCTATTAGGAGGTGAACAACGTTTGATGAAATCAAAGAAAAAGATATTCTCACTAGAGTGTGCCAAGAACATCTATTTTACTGCCTTACTGGATACCTATTAGTCTGTGAGACAATGTTAAAATCAGATAAAAGGAAGTATTTTCAGAAGTGTTTTTAAAAACCTCTTACCTCAACTTTATTTGATGTCCCATGTTACAAAATTGCAGGGTACCATATTTTGTCCTATAACCTGTGCTGATATGGACTGAAAATGAGACTGTATCTAATCTCTCATCTATAACACCAAATAAGTATTAGTTATAGTTTTATATCATGGGAAGCTGCTGGATTCCAAATGAGTAGCTTGATTTACACATTAGTGTTGCTATTTTCTAGCTGTATTTCCAAGGTTATTGTATTAGAATATAGAATTTAACTACATTGAGAGTCAAGATCTTTACTAGGTCATGAGGATTATGAATTAATATCATCAACTACAGGAATGACAGTAAAAGGATGCATTGCCCATTGTCTTTCACACGTCCTCGTCTTTCTTTCTCCCATCATGGAATGAAATGGCATGGCAGCCTTTACCAGATGTAAACAAACTTATGTTGAACTTCCTTGTCTCCAGAACTATAAAGAGAAAACATTGTGTTGGTCATATCCTGTCTATTGTATTTAGTTATAGGAAAACATAAAACAAAGGCAATTATACATCTCAAAATCACTGAGTGTTTCTCATTTCTATGTATGTAAATGACTCTTACCAGCAGGAAGAACTCATGCAGACATGGTTCAGCCAACATATCCTTTAAAATTGAACAAAGGCTTAGTGTGAAAGTCCCATCACACACACACACACACACCCCATAGGCACAGTAATTATCAGACATTTGCAAACATTTAACTGTAAAAATTATCAAAGGATGAGAATTGTAACAAACGGTGAGAAATCTCTTCTATACTATGTTATAATAAATAAATCAAGGCATATTCATTAAAAATTAATATATATTTTATCTAGTGTATGTGTTTATGTGTGTGTAGCTTTATTTCATCAGTAAGGTCATCAAATTTTATTAGGATACATGTTTCTGAATACTACACATAAAACCAGACTGAACATTATGAGAAGATTTAGAGAACATTGAGCATGAAGGAAAAGAACCAACACATAAAAGTCATTGCGCTGTAATTGTACACTGTAATAGACAAATATTTTATATTTCTATATGTATGTTTACAATTTTCTTATGGTGAAAAACACTTGTAAGAATGGAAATGGAGTGCAATTTACAAGTTTCTCTGATTTGAAAGTGTAGACTGAATGAAAATAAATTCAAAAATGAGCTATGCATTATAAAGGTCAAAGGAGACAATGCCTCAATCAATCACTGGAAAGTCTTAGCTGATGAACAAAGAATAAGAGGACAGGGGGACAGAGGTAGTTATGAGAATTTTTCCTTGCTATGATAAGCTCTGGTTTCAAATAAATTGTTGTGCTGACATAGTAAACACTTACATAAAGCATTTGTTTCGAGCCTGCCATCCCTTCTATGGTGGCACCAGGCTGTGAACATCACAATGTAGATGCTGCTGCACACCACTAAGCCAAAAGTTCACTGACCTGGTTCCTTTTTTTTTTTTTTCATGGAGGTAACACCATGTTTTCTACAGTTAATAAGTAAAGGCAGAAGATTAAACATGTTCATAATATAGTGAAAATTTTGTTTCCCATTTGTTCTACTTATATTTATTTGCTTGTGCGTATGTGTATGCTGGTGCAAGCACAAAATAGGACTTATGTGAAAATCAGAGAACAGCTTAAATGAGTCTGTTCTAGCTTTGTAGCACATAGGTTCCAGGATGAACTCAGTCAGTCTGACTTGGTGGCAAGTGTTCCTACCTGGTGACACATCTTTTACCCTATTGATTCTATTTATTAGACAAGATCTGTAATTTTACATTTTCAGGAGTACATTCAAGCATTATAAAGCATTAAAAATCACTAAGAAAGAAATTATAGTGAGGAGGAGAATAGTCCTGATTTGAATTATTATTCTTTAAAGAAGAAATAGGCCCTAATTCTTTACTAAAGTAATTTACATGCATATCAGAGGGACAGAGAAAAGTATCATAAAAAAAAGGCAAAACAATATTCAGTCTTACTGGGAGAATCAATTTGGAGAAAAATAGTGTGTGAATGTGTGTGAGAGATAAGAAAGTGAATAAAAAGAAAGGAAGAGGGGCTGGAGAGATGGCTCAGAAGTTAGGAGCATTGCCTGCTCTTCCAAAGGTCCTGAGTTCAATTCCCAGCAACCACATGGTGGCTCACAACCATCTGTAATGGGGTCTGGTGCCCTCTTCTGGCCTGCAGGCATATACACTGACAGAATATTGTATACATAATAAATAAATAAATAAATATTTAAAAAAAAAGAAAGGAAGAGAAACAGAAAGACAGATATAGAAAAAGGGAGAGGGAGGCCAGCCCTTATTCCAGTCATCTGTAATGAGTATTTCTGTAAGCAGGAATCAGCATTGTCTTGGTGTTTACTGAAGTAGAGAGAGCCAATTACACAGCAGGGACCAGAACCCAAATTACTTGACCATCTTCACCTTATGAAACTCCGGGGGAACTAGCAAGAAATTAGCACAAAGAATAGAATATTGAACATTCAAACTACCATTGTTTGGAGAATTTTGCTGCTACACTAGACAGTTTTTCCATGATATATGCAAAATATCTATTGTTGATCCTCAAACATATTGAATTAATATTAGTTGACTCAGCAACAAACCAGTCGTATTAAGTATGTTTATAACGTGTCCCATTTTCTTTTTTATTTAAAAAATAAACCAGAAGGAATCAAATGCCTGATATGGTCCTCAGGTGAAATTGCTAGTTAACGAGGTGTGGTGAATAGTTGCTTTAGCCAGAGTATGAAGCCACTTCAGAGTGCTGGCTGTTTCAAATGAGCCACGCAATGATGAAATGAAGATAGAAAAAGACACTTCTGAACAAGATTGGGGGACGTTCTTAATGCGCTAAATGACACTATACACATTTCCTGATGAGACCATTTCGACATTTCCTAATCTCTACTACAATTTAACAGTTACAGAAGACCTGGTTTCATTGAAATTTGTTGTGAGGTTAGTAATGAATTCATTCTACCTGCACTAGACAAAGGATTTAAAGACTCATATTGACTTAAAATAGCTAGCTACCAATCCTATTACTTGACTATCAACATTAAATGTTTTCATCTGTCCAAGAAATCTTTTTAAACCCTTTCCCCATGAGGGGTTAAAAGTTAATGTTAGAAAACAAGAAGTAGCTAATCCTCACTACAAAGCATAAACGACAGACAAGCAATTGAAGAATATTATAATTTATGAGAATTTGAGTTCAACATTCTCTGTAATGTTTATTTATGACCTATGACTAAATAATTTGCAACATATCCAATTATATTAGTGTTTTAATTTATTTCTATTACTTACAAGAAAATGATTTAGTTTTATTAATCATCTAGAGAATATTACATGTCAATGACCACATATAAAGCCAAATAAAGGTGGCTTTAAATATTACATTTATTAAATATTTTGAAATTCATATTTTAGTTCAGTTCTTGAGATATATATGTCACCTTTCAAATTTTCTTGCTTTTTAAGTTTTGAGATCTTTTTTGAAGTATAACATAAACTTTGTATATGAGAAGTTTTCATTTTAATCAGACATGGCAACACATGTCTTTAGTCCCAGTACACTGGAGATAGAAGCAAGAATTTCCCTGTGAGTTTTAGGCCAATTTGGTCCACAAAGGAAATTTCAAGCATGACAAGGTTACACATAGAGATGGCAAAACACTTAAGTACTTTCTGATCTTGAAAAGGACCTGGGTTCAATTCCCAGTATCCATCTGTCATGTATAGCAATTTCTTGAGACTTTAAAACCTTGGAGAGAATAACCTTAGGAAAAGGGATGGTATACGGTTGATGAAGCAATAGGGTTATTTGTGACCAAGATGCAAATCTTTCTATTCTGTTGGAAAGCTCCTTAATCTCTGAAAGTAAATAAGCCAAAGGTTCTAAGATATGCCTACTTGAACAGGTACACCGAGGCTGTCCCTATTCATATCTATCTATCTATCTATCTATCTATCTATCTATCTATCTATCTATCTATCTATCTAT
>JABTXL010000001.1:14308230-14404105 GCA_025134845.1 Neodon shergylaensis
TATCTATCTATCTATCTATCTATCTATCTATCTATCTATCTATCTATGAGCACACATTAAGGACTGCTGAGAGAGATTCACAGACAAGTCAAGCTGTCCAGAAGACTATCAAAACAAGCTGTGACATTCAAACGAAGAGTCTCAAACCAGTCTAGCCACCAAGAAAGAAGTTCAAAGTGGTTCAGACCACAGGAACTGCCCAGCAAGACACCTCCAACATTTTGAATTGCCTGAATGTTGTAATTCAGCTTCTGTGAGTTGTCACCTATTGTGCGGTGGTTGAAGTGATGCACTATTTTCAAGTTATTTCTGCTCCCGTAAGCAACCCCTGATTCATAATCCTTAAGTAACCACAATAAAAGTCATTTATTCACCAAGTTGGACCTTGGTGGTATCCATAATTTGACCTGTTGTTGATACTCTAACTGAGATATTAGAAAGCTGTACATGTCCCCTGCCCCAGGAATGTTGTCGCACAATAACATAGCAGCTAAGAATCACATAACTCCAGTTCCAGAGGGTCTCATAGGTTCATCCGGCCTCCATTGAGAGAAGCACACATGCAGTGAAAATAGAAAACACTCCATCATAAAAATTAAGTAAAAATAAAATTGTAATTTGTAGTTTGATATAAATTTAAAATTCGTAAACTGTGCTCATCAGATGCCAAAAAGACTTCATTAACACATGAGTCTTTTTAAGAATACTTCATTTTCAAATAATGAGAGCATGAAATTCTTTTGGTATGTTTCACATTGCCGTCATTCTCCTTAGTCTATTTGAGAACAAATCTAAAATAGTCTATAGATCTTTGCTCCTGGATTTTAAAAAATGGTTTTCATAATAGTAATAAATCAAAAACATAAAGCTTTTAGGTCCTTGGAAATATAACTAGATCTCAAAACAAGAAATGTTTATTTAAGCAGTTAAAGATATTCTAGACTTTTAACCTGATTCGTTATTTCTCCTGGCTCAACTCTATCTTATATATTATCAGTTTTATAGCTCAGGATCTCAGCCATAGCTCATACTTTGTCCTCACTATTTTTATCATCATAACAGACATTTTGTTTTATAAACACCTATATACTTTATGCCCTCATAATTTAAAAATGAAGTGTCCCTTACAAAGATCATGTGTTAATGTCTTTGTTAGCAGCTGACAGTGTTCTCAAGATTAGAGGATCATGGAGTAATCCATTGATGGGTTGATATCTGACTTGACTTCTATTAGTCAGAGACTGTTAAGGATGTGGGTCACTTGGGTGGGCCCACTCATTTCCAGTATTCCCCTGTCTCTCTGCCCTTGTCCACTGTAAGGCAAACCTCTCTGCTCCACTAGCTTTCTTTCACCTCATATTCTCCATGGAAACACAAAACCATTTATTGGTACTTCTGAAACTATTAGCCAAATATACCATCCATAAATTGTTTGGTTAAACATTATTTTCCACAGTGACAAAAAAGTAACTCTCATAACAGTAAATGAAATAACACCCAAATAGTTCAAATTTTGTAAAATGTGTTTTTACCCTGGTATTTGCATGATTATTCTTTATTTAATATTATATCATTTAATATATATTAATTTTGATATCAAAAAAGAGAATAGATTTAAGCTAAACCGTTCACACTAATGCATACCAGACTTTTAAATGTCTGAGATAAATTGTCATGTTAGAAATTAGAATTTAGAGCACTGGACTGAGCTCCCAATGTCCCAATGAGGAGCAGAAGGAGGGAGAACATGAGCAAAGAAGTCAGGACCACAAGGGGTGCACCCACCCACGGAGACAGTGGGGCTGATCTATTGGGAGCTCACCAAGGCCAGCTGGACTGGGACTGAAAAAGCATGGGATAAAACCGGACTCTCTGAATATGGCGGACAATAAGGGCTGCTGAGAAGCCAAGGACAATGGCACTTGGTTTTGATCCTACTTCATGTTCTGGCTTTGTGGAAGCCTAGCCAGTTTGGATGTTCATCTTCCTAGACCAGGATGGAGGGGGGAGGACTTTGGACTTTCCACAGGGCAGGGAACCCTGACTGCTCTTCAGACTGGAGAGGGAGGAGGAGAGGAGTGGGGGGAGGGGAAGAGGAGTGGGAGGAGGGGGAGGGAAATGGGAGGCTGGGAGGAGGCGGAAATTTTTTTTCTTTCAATAAAAAAAAAAAGAAAAAAAAAGAAAAGGAAAAAGAAAGAAAATAGAATTTAATAAAGATAACTATAAGAGAATATTTTTCTTCATAAGGATGAAATGTAGAATTAGTATGTGGGAGCCATTGATGTTTAAATTTTAAATTAAGAACAAAGAAAAAAAGGGAAATAAGAAATTAAGCAAATTGTAGTTTTAAAATAAAATTCCTCTTCTTTTTTTCCCCAAGCGAACTGAACTGTGAGATAGTGGGAACAAGCAGAAGTTTACCATCCTTTGGAGAGGAAGGTATTGAATCACTGATTTGCTTCTGCACAGCAGGGATTTTCTTGCTCTTCCTGACCCTGAATTCCATTCAGTGCTGTTACAGGAGGGAAAAAAATCCTTTTAAAACCAACAATTAGTTTTCATGCAAGTTGTTTATATTTAAATATGTGTGTATGCATATGCATAAAAATGCATACATATAGTATACTATAATTGTTATAGTTGTTACAAATTTATATTGTAAAGAGATATCTTTAATATAATTATTTTTATGACTTCCCTTTTAGAATCTATTGCTTCTTTTATAAAATGTTTAAGAAATCTCAAATAGGGTCAAATAGAGGATCATTGAAACTGTCATTCAAGAAGATCTCTTTTTAAGATTATTATGATACAGACACAGGACTCTTCTTCACAGTCATCTTCAAATTTTTAAGGACATCAAGTACTTCAAAAATAGAAAAGATTGCGGATGTTGGGAACATGTATACCAGAATTTCCCAGGATTTTTTTTATTACATGCAGATACTTAAAATAATCTAAAACATGCTTGAATGCCTAATGTTGCGGTACATCAGGGAATGTATGTCCTAGTGAAAAATTTTGTTTTTTTTCTATACCATGAATCTCATCACTAGAATCATAAAGCTACTGGGATTCAGCAATCCCTAAAATTCATCTTTCCTAGAATGCCAACCTCTCCAATCTCTTCATGGTGTACTAATTTACTGGCCAATATACTAGAAGATGATTGTTCTAATTCACCTTAATACTTCTAATAATGAGAACTCATTACCTATTATAGAAACTTCTTTAATTTACAGACAGCTAATGTGTGCTCGAGATAATTTGGATAAGGGTGTGTGTATGTATGTTTGTGAGTGTGTGTGTAATATCTACCTGATTCCCCTAAGCATATTAATATTCTAACCCACCCTCTTGTTGCTTCCATTCATATATCTTGACTTGTTTGTTTTTTTAATGGCAAAATATAATCCAGATAATTAATATGTCTTGATAAAAAATTAAGAGTTTTGCTTTTAGGTTAGTTTTTAATGACTGCAAGAATTAGCAAAAGCCTTTCAAGTATAAATGAGAAATTTACATCATATTTCTAGTTTCTAAAGGTATGATCGCAATTCCTAGTCCTTAGAAAAGGGAGGTATAAAAATGAAGAATACTATGATGCTAATGTGAGCTTCTAAAGTACCCAACTGTTTCCAAGACCAGTTTTTTTGTTAAGAAATATGTAAACAATCTGAAGACTGGATAATCTTGAGTAATCTAAATACAGTAAAAAGAAATGTTCTATCATCTCAATCAAGACTACAGTGTTCAGCATCTAGATCACCAATATCCCAAGAAAGAGAAAAAAAATGAATCATGGAGAATGCCTCTAAGACGTGTGGAGAATATATGAACTCAGAAATGTGGTAAGAATCATGGATTTGATTGAAAGCTGGTTTGGAACTTATGATCCTGAAAACAAAGGATGATCAATCACCCTGAGTACTTGGGTCTAATCATCATACCCATGTTTTTTTTTTTTTTTTTGCATACTTCAATTGGAGTAGAAATTTTGGAAATTTTCAGGTTATAACATTTATGGGCAAGACATTTTTAAAACTATACTATAGATTTTACAAGCCTGTCACATATAGATTTATTGAATGAGAATTATAACTAGAGAAATGGGGAAAATTAGTCATTTTCTTTCTCTGAAAATATTGGGTACATTACTTGTAATTAACACTGAAATTAGAATAATATAAAATTGGGTCACCAAACATTTGGATAAAAAACTAACACATTTCATACTGGAAGACTATAATTTTAGGTTTTATTTAAGAATACCTGAAATGATATACTTTATGACTTAAACATCAGCATATATTGATACGCTATTTTAATCCCAAAATCTTTCTAGAAAATGCTTTACTCCATAAAGTAATAATGATGAAGAGGCAATGGGCTGGAGGATAACCTGTTGTTCACTTATTATGAGGGCAATTATAATTGTATGTATATTATTACAAAATAATCTTAAGTGTATATATATGAAAGCATGTCAGGCCTGCACAAAGCACTGGGTGCTCTTTTGTTACATGTCAAGATCATGTAAAGTCACTATAGTCAGTTTATGCAATAAGAAAAAAGTCATCATAAATGAGTGTGAAAATTTAATATCTTATAGGTTTTTTTATTTTTACTATGCTCTAGTATTCTCGATTAATAATTTTCACTGGATACTAACACAGAAACAGATATTGTAACATATGGACAAATGTTCTAGCACATGCACAGATGTTCTAACAATACACAGATATTCTAACATGTGGAAAGATTAACATATAAAAAGATGTCCAAACATATGGACAGATGTTGTAATGAATGGATAGATGTTGTAACATATGAACAGACATTCTAAAACATGGACAGATGTTCTAACACAAAATCAGATGTCTAACAAATGGAGAGTTCTGTAAAAAAAAAAGCAAAACAAAACAAAAGACAGTTTCTGAAGCCGTTTTGGCAAGCTAATAAACTGTGTAATTATATCAGTCTTGAATTCTTTTATGGTGTTAGAGAACATGTACCCTTGAGATATGACCTGCTGCTTATCATTGAGTTGCTCTTCCAAGGGTCAAATTTATTCATTTTCTCTTTTAAAAATAAACTTTACCTAAAATATAGTACCATAATGTGACTTACTCAAAATGTAGTGAACCTTTCTATTCAGAAAAAAAAATGAGTAAAATTAAGTTAGTGTTAATATTTATATATTTAATCTTCTTTGCTCCTTTAATTATTGTTTATTAATTTATTTTCAATGCTGAGGATAGAATACAGACAAGCACTCTAGCAATGAGCTGCACTTCCCCTTATTCCACATTGATGATAGCCTTAAGAGTAACAGGGCACTAAATGGAAAGGAAGCACACTTCAGAAAGAGCTTTTGAATATGAATTCCATCCCTTCATAAAGAACATGACCTTGAACAAAATAATAACCCCTGATTATATTTTTTTATATTTGAATCGAAAGATTAAATTGATAAAGTTCTTGGGAGGTATCTATCTGTCTGTCTGTTTCCCTCTATCTCTGCCTCTTTCTTTGCCTCTTTCTCTGTCTCTGTCTCTGTCTCTCTCTCTCTCTACTTATAGAATAGGATATAGCTCTCAACTATTTCCCCAGCATCTTGCCTGCCCTGTCAGCCACCATACTTCCTGGCATGATGATGACGGCCTAAGCCCTTTGAAATACTAGCAAGATACCAATTAAATGATTTGCTTTTAACAGTTGTGGTGGTCAGGTTGTCTCTTTCCAGAAATATAACAACAATAAAGACAGGGTGCAAAAATGCATTCAAGCTATTTTTCATGTATTGTTTGTAAGGTAAAAAAAATCTATCTGTTTTAATGAGTATGGTGTATTTAGTATTACAGCTAAAATGCTAAAGATCTGTAAGATCTGGCAAGTATAAACATTGATGAAAATGTTTTTTAATATTTATTTATTTAATAAAGATTTCTGTCTCTTCCCTGCCACCGCCTCCCATTTCCCTCCCCCTCCCCTAATCAACTCCCCCTCCCTCATAGCCCGAAGAGCAATTAGGGTTCCCTGCCCTCTGGGAAGTCCAAGGGCCACCCACCTCCTTCCAGGTCCAGTAAGGTGAGCATCCAAACTGCCTAGGCTCCCACAAAGCCAGTACGTGCAGTAGGATCAAAACCCAGTGCCATTGTTCTTGACTTCTCAGCAGTCCTCATTGTCCACTATGTTCAGGGAGTCCGGTTTTATCCCATGCTTTTTCAGACCCAGTCCAGCTGGCCTTGGTGAGTTCCTAAGTGAGCTAGAAAGATAGATAATTGATTAATGTATATATTATACTTCCAGAGGTTTCCAACAACCACACCCAGTATCTAATCTCTCATTGTAACAATGACACTAAAGTCTAACCTCCACTGGTAGGTTAACTCATGCATATAGTTTTATAAACAAATTTTAAATAATATTTAAATTAAAAGGAAAACACATAGAAATCATGGCCTATGGTTATTATGAATGGAGAAATAATTCTTCATAACTGGCTAACTAAAATAAGAATTTGATAAAATAGCTGTCTAAGATTTTAGTGGCATACCTTGGTGGTGATCAACTTAAGAGTGGTTAGCAAGTATAATATCATGCTGGTAAGGGAAACCTAAACAACAACTCAGTGTTAATGAGATTATGATTATTAGGGGAGAAACTACAATCGCTTATTTACTAAACCAGCATAGTATTTAACAACAATGTCTAAAAATTGGACCATAATACGTGTGAATTAATGAATCGAAATGAATAGTGGTGGCATCCGATCTCAACAGATACATCTACAAAGTTTTCCCACACCCAAGGCTCAGAACATTATAGAGAGAGGGAAAAAAAATTTTCTAAGGGCCAAGGATCAGAGAGTTGGATATTAGGTTGTGCTTCCAGGATTGTCAGAAATGATACCCATGTCTCACGAGAATGGCCAAATGTGAACAAGAATGAGCAGAGGTAACAACAATAGGTGAGGCTGTAGAAGGAAAAAGAACATGTGGCATCTGTTTGCTTATTGGTTCTGTCAACATCACTAGGAAAAGAAATGTCCATCCCTGAAGGAACAGAATTTGATCCAGCAGAAGCAGCTGACTCAAGTCTACCGACTTTCTACACTTGTACATATACCATTGTGACATGTCTTAGCCAGTGGAACCGTAACCTATCTCCACAGGACTCATCAAACCAAGCTACCAGATTTTGATAAATATAGCATGATCTCTCTTAACTCTCAGAGCTAGAATCTACTTTTCTTCCTATTTTATGTAATTAAATTCATGATTACTTTAAATTAAAATTCAAACTGTTCCACAAAAATCTTTGTAATTTTACATAACTGGCAAATGAAGGAATGTGGTTAAACTGTGGTACACATTAAAGCAACCTTAAAAACAAATTACTGATTTCTGGGAGACATACTGGGCGGCTAGTTAAAGTGCTGTGGGAATCTCTTAATAGCCAAGGCTGGGTCACACTGGTAAAAATACAGCCTATATACATGATCTCAGAAGTTTACATGGCATAGGAAAGTGAGGGATAGAGTGTAAGGAAGGCCAACTACAAGATCATCCATGAAAACAGCTGTGGGTGATGTACTGGCAATACAGAAGCATCTAGGAACTGGAATGGGATTAGTTCTTAGATAAATAATGTTAAAAGAAAACAGTGGAAAGATAGTAACAAGGCAATTTCTAAACTAAGACATTTTCACAAATTCTTGAGAGTGAAATGAGCTCAAATTATTCTAAGGTCAGACATAAAATCTGTATCCTAGGACGAGAGACAGAAGAGGGAGGAGGAGAGTGGAAAAGAATAGAATTAGACAGGAAAGTTGGAATCACATCATATAGGGTATTTTTATGTGATTATTTTATGTGACTTTGATTACATTGAGAAGAGTTTACTATTTAGCCTTTAAAAGACAAGATCAGATTTACATGGTAGAAGAATGGGTGTGGGTCATGGGAACAGTCTCAGGACAGCCTAGATGCAGAATGGCTAATTTTGTCACATTGCTTAACAATGATGATGATGGATACCACATGTTAAGAAAAACACATTTTTAATATTTATTTTTATTTAGGGATATGTGTCTATATCTTCAGGTGTGTGAGAGTTTTTGTCAGGGGTTCTTGAAGGCCAGAAAAGAGAATTGGATTACATGAAGCTGGAGTTACAGGAAGCAGAGAGCTGCCAAAGGAGTTCTGAGACCCAAACTCTGGTCCTCTAGAAGAGCAGTAAGTGATCATAATCACTGAGCCATCCCTAATACCCCAAATCATGCTTAAATCTCATGAGAAGGAACGGATATCTTCAAAAAAGCTTTTGAAAATCAAATTATTCCAGAACAGTAGTGCACAATCTTTTAAAATTACTAAAAAAATTCTGGAAAATTTTATTCATATAAATATATTTAGGAAAAAATTCATAATTTATATTACTGCAACCTATCTATGTGTGCAAAAAGTCCTTGATAACTGACTGTTGCTAACTTGTGTTTGTATTACTTTGAAATTATTTTTCATATATTGTTTCATATAATTTCCTTTCAAAAGACTATTTTTATATAATATCATGATAACTAAGATGTCACCAAAAAAGGGAAAGAAAGGTTTTTCTTTTCATTAGGAGTTTTCTTAATCTGCATGTAGTTTTGATGCGTAGGAATCCAACCATGATATAAACATTGGTGGGACCCTTTTCTCTATATATATAATGTACATTATTATTAAATTACATTCATATGCCTGTGATAGCAGTTAATATAGAGAGGTTCTGGTTACTCATATATTCACATTGTTTCTTCTCCACTTATTATATGCAAATGAGTTTTGAAAATATATATTTTCCCCACACCCTCTGAACCTCTGCTCCCTCAGTGTCTACATTGTTTTTCTCGTGAATTTCCTCAGAACCAGGTGAGCTCTCACTGCCTCCAGATTTATTCAACTAGTTTTGAGGAGCAGCTTTGGCACCAGTTTTTCCTGATGTGTCCCCCAGAATCAAGCATGCTTGAGCTGTCTCCAGACCTGACCACTAAAATGCATCTTGCCTCCTTTCTGCTGGTGAGCTGAAAATCATCTATCAGCGTCGTCGGTGTTCTTATAGGCCGTACTTTGCTTGAATAATTATTGTACTGGCTTTCCTTAGAGAGTCCTTTTAGAAATGAATATATATGCAAAATGACATTATCAGTTAACCCCAGGGTATATAGGGGGACTCTCACAAGGCCCATCTCTAGATGAAGATCTATAGGCAATAAATAGCTGTGGAAAGAGGAAGAAGCGGTCTTTATTAATGGACAGGTCGCTTAATAGGTAATCATATCTCAAGTAGTCAATCTTAGTTATGTGTGTGTGTATGTATGTACGCATGTATGTATATGTGTGTGTGTGTGAAATACAAAATTTGTCTACCACAATGCCTATGTTGGCAAGCTTTATGTCAACTTGACACAAAGTAGAGCCATAATAGTGGAAGGTTCCTAAATTGAGAAAATACCTTCATAAGATCTGATTGTAAGGGATTGTCTCAATTAGGGGAAGGCTTTACTCATTGTGGATGATGCCATCCCTGGACTGACCGTGCTGGGTCCTATAAGAAAGCAGACTAAGCAAGCCATGAAGAACAAGCCAGGAAGCAATGCTCCTCCATGGCCTCTGCATCAGCTGCTGCCTCTAGGTTTTTGCTGTGTGTGAGTTCCTTCCTGCACTTCTTTTCTTGATGAATTGTTATATGAAACTGGGGATGAAATAAACCTTTTCCTCCCCAAGTTGCTTTTGCTTTTAGTAATGGTGTTTCTCCACAGGAATAGTCACCCAAGCTAAGACTAACTATAAGTTAATAAATGTGGTGGAAATAATAAGGAAGGGAAGCACCAATGATTTCAGATATAAAAGTCAGTGAGTTTTGGAATTTTAATGAGCTAGAGCTTCTACCATGACTCAGGAGTCTGCTTTTTCTTGTTGCTTAGGACACATCTGGCTTTTCCTCACTCTGGATAGAAATGAAGATTATTCCAGAAACAAAATAATCCACCAGTCCACTAGGGAAAAAAATCACAATTGATAAACCAAAAAAAAAAAATTGTGTTTGGGAAGGCATGAAGGTATTCTGTGACACTTGTTACCAAATGCTTCAAAAGTACACTGAGGCATTATGTACTCCATGGCTTAAAGTTCACTGAAAGAACACCATGCCTTCATTCTTAAGAGATTTTTTAAAAGAGTATAGTTAGCTCCCATCAATTAGTCTTTAGTAAAAGGAATACAAATTCCTTTGAACTCAAGTACTTAACTCTTTCTATTCATTGTCGTAATAGATAGTTACTGCATTATATATACAAGGTAATTAAAATATATGTGAATAAGAAATAATTTTAGAGAGAACAAAGCAAGTAGCATGACAGTATGCTTTATGGTAAAAATTAATTTCACCAAAAGGGAATCATGATCTGAGTTATTTATTGATTGGTTCCCTAAGTTCACAAATCATGCAAGCAAAAGAAGAGTTTTCACAAAAGTACCTTTCATGACTGACTTTAACAACTTATATATACATTTGTTTGTTAGAGAACATATATCTGTTTTTCTCACATGCATTTAAGTGTGTCACATGTGTGCCTGGTTCATCCACCGGTCAGAAGAGGGTTTTGATCTCTCAGTGTAGAGCTGAAGCTATGGAACTTTAAAAGCTGCTGTGTAGCTATGTGGAACTACAGACCTGGATCAGCTGCAAAAAAAGAAGTATGATAAACTGCTGATCCGTCTATCCATCCACTAAGTTGCCAAACTTTTAATGTATATTATTCATATATTCAGTTTTATTTGTACCACAATTGCCACTTTTTTTAGTAAAAATGTTATCTCCATGCCTTTATTCCACGAATCAAATCATGCTTGATTACTGTTTACTGTAAATATAAAACACATTCTCAACTAACTGTTTTCTCCATGGCAGAGTAAGAGATATTGAGTCAAATCTTTGTGGGAACAATTTTGGTTTTTAAACAACTCATCCACATAAAAAAATCTTAAAATGAAAACTTATGCAAATTATTCTTATTTCATAAAGTTATTTTTCTTCCATATATATGCAATACATTTTAGAATGTGCAATATTGTTGAGTGTATGTTCCCTGGTGACGAATGTTAATGTGTTATACAAATGGAAAAAAGTTATGAAATTTATAAAAGGAGTCCAAAGTTGCTATTTGTGGGCTTCAAAACAACTATCTCATCGATCAAATTCTTCTCTCTACAAAATGGAAACAATTATGATATACACAGGGGACTCTTAGAAGATTAAAATAAATATTCAAACAGCAATTAAACCAATTACGTAGTCCTGCATACATTTTTTTTTTTTTTTTGGTTTTTCGAGACAGGGTTTCTCTGTGGTTTTGGAGCCTGTCCTGGAACTAGCTCTGTAGACCAGGCTGGTCTCGAACTCACAGAGATCCACCTACCTCTGCCTCCCGAGTGCTGGGATTAAAGGCGTGCACCACCACCGCCCGGCCTGCATACATATTTTTAAACTTTATCTTTTACTTATGTTCCTTTTCTTCCTTTTGTTCGGTAGAATGTTGACTTATCCAACTTAATTAATGCTCATCATTAACCTATGTTCATCTTCATCCAGAAATCTACCATAATTTCACTTACACATTAGCAGCACTCTGATGCCATATCCTGTGAAGAAGCAAGGGAGAAAGCTAGCTCTGGGCATGGGTGAAACAGGCGGGGGCTCACTAAGCATAGGGGAAGGCATGCTCCAATCTGACATGGAGGGATCAAAAGCACAGAAGATGGCCTTTTCCCGTATGACTTCCCCAGATGCTTGAGGTTTATGAAACAGCTGTTTCAGTGCAGGCACAGCAAGCTTCCCACTCTACCCTCTTCTTATTGCAGATGCACTGTCCTGTCCCCAGTGGATTTTTCCCTTACAAGTTGTCCTATAAATTAAGTATGACAATTAGCACTAGCTTATAGACTTAGAAAAATAATAATAATAATTACTCCAGGAACAATAGGCAGGATTTGTCTTGCTATCAGGTGTTGTAAAAGTAAAATGTATGTGTGTCCTCCAAAAGTGCAAGATTTAAAAAAGGTCTTTGCCTACTTAAGTTCTGAGAGATATATGTACCATGGGAAACTACAGGGCATGGAAACATATCTTTCCGAAGACTAAAAGGCAAGCATCATTGGTCTGCTGAAAATGCTGGATGTTTTTTCAAGCTCAGTAATCATCTGCATTGATATAGAGAATGTCAGGCGTAGCTATCTATCTATCATAGGAACTGTGTCAACTGCAAGACAATAGTAAACCTTGGAAACATCAGCTACTGCTGTTGATATCAATAATAAAACCCACTCCTTACATTCAAGGATTCTTCTATGTCTTATAGTAACTGTAGTATTGCAATAGGACATAATCCAGCTCTGATACCAGGGAATTATAACAATGACGAGCATAGCAATTCATTCCTAAAGGTGCAGTATTGGCACGCATGTCTTGTTCGTAATCATCAGATATCTAATTGGATTCAAGGTCCATTCAATAAAGTAGAAATCAAGGCTATCATAAGAGAATAAGCCAAATAATCAAAGCTAGTGACATTAGCGATCTTAGAAGACAATCTAGAACAGTGGCTTTACTAGATCACCACAATTCTTAGCTGCAGTCAAGGACTTATCATCACAGTTAATTGTAACCGGGTGCCTCTTCAAAGAAGCTTCTCGTTACACCAAATGAAGACAATTACAGAAAAGCACAACAGGATGGCATGCAGAGATCAGTGGACTGTGGTTAAATTACAGCCCCAACTGACAAATCTACAGCACAACGCCAGCACCTAAAGACCCGGAAATATTTCAGAAGATGGGATATATAAGAGTGAGAGGATTGCTGGGCAGTGGTAACACCCATCTTTAATCCCAGCACTTGGTAGGCAGAGGCAGGCGGATCTCTGTGAGAATGAGACCAGCCTGGGGCTACAATGCGAGTATCAGACAGACCCCAGAGCTACACAGGGAAACCCAGCCTCAATAAATAACTAAATAAATCCTCAATAAATAAATAGGTGTGAATGAGAGGATCAGGAAATCTGCTATGAGATTTTGACGATTAGAAATGACAGGGAATCTATATCTATAATATCTCAATAATAGCTGCCTAAATACAAACTGAATGATTGGAGTATTAACAGACATGTTTCCATAGGGTACAGAGACATATCACTGGGTTTCATCCTAAACTAACAACTGGAGGCAACCAATGACTGCTGCAAAGAAAGAATTATCCTCTTCCTGGTATCAGCCCAATAATTGGTTAATTGATTGATTGGTTATACAGCACAGAGTGACCAGCCCTTAAGACATATACACACAGCCACACTAAATAGAGTCAGTAATGTTGTGATTACACATATATATATAGGCATGTGTGTGCATGTGTGCATATGCATACATTTTTATGTGTGTGTATAATTATACAATAAACCTAGTTAAAATGTATATGATTGTAACATATATATATTACAACATACATAGATGTATGTATGTGTTACAATAATAATTAAGAAAAGGCCATCATTTTGAAAAAGAGTGAGCATAGAATGGGATAGGTTGGAGGGAAGGGGACATGTGATATGTTCAGTTGATGACTGGGATAGGAGAAGTGACTTAATTATATTTTAATTAAAAATAAAATATAAAGAAATAAAAATAGGGTCCCATTTGACCTGTTTTTTTATATCTAGAATTGACTGTGACAAAGAGAACTTATAGCAACCTCTTCAATAACCTCAAAAGAAAGTGTCTAATAAGTATATGTGTTATGCTTCTGTTGAGCAACGGAACCTAGAAGAGTGCTGTGCAACTATATATAATCACCGTGCAGTTAAGTTATTTTAGATAATTCTATGTCAATTTTCATCAATTATTTTTTAAGCTATAACCCAGCCCCTGTCAAATCCAACTCTATTCCAGTGAATACCGGTGTTTTATCTTACATTTCTTTGAAAACTTACATTTTCTTAGAGCTGGTTAAAACATACTTAATTGCAATGAAACAATAATGAATAACCCAAATATGGCAGATCATTCTATTTTACAGGAAAAGCTGTTTCTATAGGTACACATTGCTTGAAAATATGCTCCATTTCAACATAAAAGTTCAATTTACTATAATAGTGGAAAACAATGAAAGGTTATCACATTAAAGTGTCCAAAGCATACTAATTATTTCAAAGACTGTTTAGTGAATTGGGACAGAAAAAGAATAAATTGAGTTAATTACTACACCTTGAAGCTCCAATGATAATGTGGGCTATTTAAAATAACATTTGAAATATTGATTAAATCATAATTTAGATTTTAAACAATCAGATCATGGACTTTAACAGGACTTCTTTAGCTTGTAATCATTGTTCTTTGTAGAAGCAGATCAATGTCAATATTTTTATTACAATTTTATTTTTATCCAGGAACAATCTTAGCAAACTATTTAAGACACTTCTGATTTCCTTTGTAGAAACAAAGGAAATAGGCAACTCCATGCTCCATCCAGGTGGTGTGAAGGGGTCTACGCTTTTGAAACGAATGCACCAATCTGACTTGCACCGAATTCTTTATCCTTTGACTGGCTACCTGGTGCTTTACAAGGTCTAAAAGCCTCAAAGCTTTAGCTTGAATGGTGCCCAAACATAAAGCAGAAAGCAGTGAGTTTGATCTAAAATCCATAAAATCAAAAGTTTGACTGACCACAAACCCTACATTTTACCATCTAACTGTGAATTGCAGTAGGAAATAAAGTATTGCTTTTATTTCTTTCATCCAACATGTTGAAGGACCTATGAGGTCTTGATTTATGGTTTTGAGAACGTAAGTGTGGATGTTAACAAGTAAAGAAAAATTCAATCACACAGTTGCATATGCTTCTTCAAAGGCATGCCTTTAGTCCCCAGTGCTCTTGTTGAACTTTTTGATTAAATGGCTATGCCTAGATTATATGGCCCAGAGAACAGAATTCTTTCCAGTCCAGCATTTTCACCAATGTAACTTTATCAAAATTGCCCTACGTTCTAACAATTTTATACATAAATGTTATGTTACCTGAAGTGTAGATTATGGCTATAATTCATTTAATTCACAAGCTATAAACATATTTGAAATATGCATGTTTGAAACGTAGAGAATGAACAGACTCAGATACCAAGCTCCTCTTACAAGAGAGCACATCATTTTGCAAATGAGGTTAGAAAAAGGATTTCATTGTATAAAAAAGAAGAATCTCACAGTTGGAGCTACAACAGGTAGTCTGTGCACTCTTAGGCAGACAAATTCACACAGCAATGTTTTAATTGATGTAATTCCTAAAAATGTCATTTTCTGAAACATCTCCATAAATCTCTCATAAGTTTACTAGGAGGGTTGGTACATATACTAATACCTACAGACATACTTAGTCTGCTTTCTTTGTCAAGATTTACATTTTTATCACTAAAATAAATTTTTAGAATTTATTAAGAATAGAGCTTTAAAAAAGAAAAAAAAAAAGAACCGGAAGGAAAAGATACTGTGTTGGATGTGGAAGATTTGAGCAAGATACAGTAAGAATTAAAGAAGACATTTGTAGTCTTACAAGAACCCATGAAGATGTGGCCTGAATCACATATCTGCATCTGTGGAGGACTCCATTGCTGCAAGTGCCCTGACAGATAAAACAAATGTGATTGATTGATAGAGGAGCAATAAAATTTATGAACTTTGAGACTCATTAAATAGCTGAGGGCCTTATATCATACCAGAAACTTCCTTCAGTTTGCAAATGATATTAGAAAATCTCTTATTTCTTTCTAGTTTGCTACCAATATTTGCAGTGATTTTCTTAGAAAGAGAAATATATGACTTACTTTTGTCATTTCTTGATTTATGTCACTTCACCTATTCTCCTTATTAAATGACCTCTGCTCAAACTTTATCTACTGAAGATGACAGGCAGATCTATATTTGGAGGAGGTCAAGTAAGTGGAGAGTGAAGAAGTATAATATAAGGTTAAAACTTTATTCATAATTGTGACATATGTATATACATATATGTAAAAATGTAGGTAGGTAGGCATGTTTGTATAAAACTACAATACAAAGGTCCCAATATTCATAAAAATGGGGGTGTTCACATTATTCTTGATGACAGAATCCTTAGGAGGTAAACAAATATTTAGTTTTGCAACTATTTCTTTCTACTCTATACTTTCACTTGTAACTGTGAAGTATCTTACTTAAGATGTGATAATGCAATTTCATGATTTCTCTAAAAGATTAACGTTGCATTATCATGAGTCTGTATAATGCAAAAAATACATAATGTTATATTTCATAAGATCTTAAACAATAAGGAATAGCATTCTGGAATATTTTAAATAGATAAAAAATGAGTTCAAATCAAATGATCTAGTAGCTTACATGAAATCCTTAGATGCATTGATTCATTAGCAGGTTCCCAGTGTTTGCTATGGGCAACATACTCTTTACCTCATTACAATGTAAAAGTGGCAATTCTCATTTTACAAGTTAAAAGAGAACAGTGTGCCTTAGAGACAAATCGTCCTCTGAGAATATACCAATAGTAAGTAGAAAGCAGAAAATTCCCAATTATATCTGGCTTGGGTATTCATGACTTTTAATCTGTCAAACCGCATATACCCTCATCACCATAACTAATTTTCTACTTTAAAAGATATATTTTAATTATGTATATATGGGGGTGGAGTGAATCATTCAATATAGGTGCTTGAAACCAAGGTCTGAAGGAGCTGTAAGCACTTTCTTGTTTGTTTAGTTTGAGTTTTTTGTTTGTTTGTTTGTTTTTGGGGGGTATATTTAAGTCATTACTGAGTAAACTGTATGATTTAGAATAAGGCAAGTTTCTTTCTTTTTTTTTTTTATTAAAAATTTCCGCCTCCTCCCCTCCTCCCTTTTCCCTCTCCCTCCCCCCAATCCCCACGCCCCACTCCCCTCCCCCTTCCTCTCCAGTCCAAAGAGCAGTCAGGGTTCCCTGCCCTGTGGGCAGTCCAAGGTCCTCGCCCCTCCATCCAAGTCTAGGAAGGTGAGCATCCAAACAGGCTAGGCTTCCACAAAGCCAGTACATGCAGTAGGATCAAAACCCAGTGCCATTGTCCTTGGCTTCTCATCAGCCCTCCTTGTCCACCATATTCAGAGAGTCCGGTTTTATCCCATGCTTTTTCAGTCACAGTCCAGCTGGCCTTGGTGAGCTCCCAATAGATCAGCCCCACTGTCACAGTGAGTGGGTGCCCCCCTCGCGGTCTTGACTTCCTTGCTCATGTTCTCCCTCCTTCTGTTCCTCATTTGGACCTTGGGAGCTCAGTCCATTGCTACAATGTGAGTGTCTGTCTCTATCTCCATCCATCGCCAGATGAAGGTTCTAATGGTGATATGCAATATATTCATTAGTATGGCTTTAGGATAGGGCCATTTCATGCTCTCTCTCCTCAGCTGGCCAAGGACCTAGTTGGGGACATCTCTCTGGGACCCCTGGGAACCCCTCTAGGGTCAAGGCTCTTGCCAACCCTAAAATGGCTCCCTTAATTAAGATATATACTTCTCTGTTCCCATATCCATCCTTCCGGCTCTAATCTACGATGATAGCAGAATATCATTAGGAGTCATTTTATCTACATTTTAAAACTCTTTTTTGGTCAGTATTATTTGAATTTTTCCCTAGTTCTCTGGGCTATTTCTCAGATTCATGGTCACCCAGTGTTGAATAAGGGTTCCAAAGTTTCTCTCCTGGAGTGTCCATCAAACTTTACTAATTAATTAGTTAATTAATTAATTAAAAGTCATATATTCTATTACTCCGAGGTGGTAGAAACAGGACATAGTCACAAGAAAAGTAAAATGAAACAAAAATTCAAGAGTGTACAAAGCTCAATATTGGGTTTGTGGGATTCAGTAACAATCTTCTGGGCTTTAAAGGGCTTCATTTCTCCAGATCTTCCATTGCTAACACACACAGCTTATTTCCTAGGCTAAGAGCAGCTGCATGCTACTGCTGCTGCTATCCATAGTGGTTATCTTCTGGTACTTCTGTCTCCAAAATGATAGGGTCTTCACTAAAACTGGGCGGCTCTTCCATCAATAGGCTTTCCCGGGCTATTTCTTCAGGCACTCCGAACCTGCCATATGGTACAAAGACTCAACTTTTCTCTATGACTACTTCAGCCCTAGGGTTTCCACTGCTACTCAGTCTACACTTTCAACATTGGCCTGCACTGTACTCTGGTACCAAGCCTCAGCTACTTTTCAAACCCTCTTCATTTCTTTATGGAAAAATATTACCAGGGAAAATCTTATACTATCAAGTTCAGCTGCCAGCATGAGCCTACAATGGACTAGGCTTCCTATTACAATCATCAATCCAGCATATACCCAACAAGCTTGCCCACTGAACGAACTCATAGGGGCATTTTCCCAATTAGGTTTCCTTTTCCACATTGCTTGGGGATTGTGTTAACCCTATATCAAACTAGCCATCATAATAACTAGGATGTACAAGAACTAGATTTTATTAAATTAAGTAATGGAGGATTTTATTTAAATTTTAAATTTAAATTTTATTTAACTTAAGTATATAAAACACATGAGGAGAAGTATCGGAGAAGCACTATAAAAAGCTGTAATGAATTGTGTGGGTGGAGAGGGCTCCAAAGATGTCTGAAGCCAGTGGGATCTCACTCTGCTAAACAGAGTCATTGAAATCACCAGAACTTAACATTGGTATTCAGTTGACACTGTTATTGATTATTAAGAATTTTTGTCTCTTGATTCTCCGTGATAATGATCAGAAAGAATCACCTAAATTGCTTTTATTCACAGGTAATTAAATCACTCTACCTCTCTTTGAGCCATGAAAGGAGATTACAGTATTTATCTTGTCTAATAAGGCAGAAAAACAGGAGTAATAAGCTTTTACATTGTTTCATTTATTATTACATTGATTAGCAGTAGAAGTGGAATGGAAATAAAAACATATAAAGACATAATATGCAATATGAAGCAACTTTGTCAAACACCACTTCATACCCTTTCTCCTACATGAATGTACATATTATATGACTTCCTCCTGAGACACAATGATTAAAGTATATTACAAAAGAATCGTATAGTTGATATATACTTTTCTTTGATATATGAAAAAACCAGCAGGTTTTGTCATTTTAACACTCACTACATTTTGCTTCATGCTGATTACTTTTTACTGTCAATCGATACAACCTGGCATCTCTTGGGAAGAGAATGTTTAAGAGGAGTGATCTAGTTTTTGCAAGAGTGTGACCATATCTATGTGAGGTTGTTTTGATTGCTACTATGAGTAAAAAGACAGGCACTGAGTGTGTGTAGCATAAAGTCAAGGGCTGGGCCCTGAACCTGAAAGTAAAGAAAACATAAGCAGCAAGCAAGGGTCAGTGTGTGTCCTTCTCTACTCTTGACTGTGGATGTGATTAAGTTTTTACTTTGACTTCCCAGCAGGAATGGGATTGTAAACCAAATAAACCCTACTCAGCTCAGCTGTTTTTCATGAGAAAATTTAATCACAGCAACAGAAACAAAGCTAGAACATGTACCTTAGGAATATGAATTTTCTTAACCCTGAGAAAATAGTTTTTCCCACCTTCTGTTTGTGACAGAAGTTCAACAGCTTTAAAGAAACTGACTATAGCACTTTTGGTGTTGAACAAGAACGCTCTGTAAAACTGCTCACCACAGTCCTGTAGCAAGAATAATAAAAACCCAGCGACAGATATTGAGGTTCAACCTGAAGATCAGAAAAGAAAAGCAGCCAGGCACTGGCTCTTACCTCTACCTGTAACTAAAATGGCGATCCTACCTCCACAAACCTCAGAATGAGACTGAGCATGATACCTGTCTCCTCCCATTTTATATTCCTCTCTAGTGCTGGAATTAAAGGTGTGCATGACCACTGCTCAGCCTCTAGGCTAGCCACTAGTGTTTCTCTTGGGATAAAGGGGTGTGCAACCACTACCTGGTCTTTACGGCTGACTAGTGTGGCTGCTTTGCACTGATCTTCATTCAATCTTTGTTTATTATAATACAAATAATATACCACTACACATTAGCATAACAATGTAATTCCAGGTGAACACCTATTATGATTCTTAAATGCTCATGCTTAAGAAGAGTGTCGTATGGAATGGTACAGAATTTCTGTCCCGGCATTTGGGAAAGGGGGCTGCATCACCTCAATTTCTTAGCCATCCACTTTTTCCTAGACAGTTTCATAACACCCACAGAGCCAGGTTAGATATTGAGATACTAGTTTGAAACTAAAAATGAAGAAAAAGAGGAGAGGGATGAATTAAAGGAAGCAGAGGAAAAGGAGTAGGAAGGAAGGAAGTAGAGGTATATCTTGGGTATGGAAATTTTATTATTTTTTTTATTCTTCCACAACTACTAGCAAAAATTTAGAAGTAGAAAAACCTTCCTCTAGTTATACATCTGATATACAGTATAAATCTGCACAATGATTATTAATCAATGCAAACAGAGGTGCAGATTTGCTTAACTAAGTATGGTGTCAGTCTCTTAGCAGAGGTGGGTGGATGAAAATTTACATATCAAAAGTGAGGAAACAGATATTAACCAGCAAGCTTCTCATAGATAGCATTATCCCTTAGGGAACAGAAACTTCCTGTGGAGCACAAACAGCAAAATCTTGCTTTCTGACACTGGGAATCATTAAGATAGGTTTATAGAGTAATTCATTTTATTAAGGAAACCATTTCATTTAATAAACATGCTTTTATTCCTGGCATTAATACGCTCAGGAAAACCCCAATTTTAAGATTTAAACTTTCACTAAATATATTCAAGATGAATGGTATAAAGGAAAGCAAAAGACATATAAGTACCATCTTACTGAGAAAAATGTATTAAAGTAGTAGAAAGACAATAAGAGAAAGGAAATGGGAAAATAATCATCAATATATTAATTATGTCCCTATTAGTGCTCAGTATGGAAAGGGTATGCAAATGAGTTATTTCTATGTGCTCTGCACTTCTTTATATAATTTTCTTACCCTAACATCCATAAAATTACTATTACATTTTACTGTCCAGAGTAAATGAGGACAATTAGTTTCGATTTCATTGACAAAATCCTATGATAGACAAAGCAGATAGCACCCTGGGATTATGTCACACATTTTAGATGAAGATGAAAAATACATCGCATACCTGCCCTCCATGATCACGGAAATTCAGAGGTTAATTGGGCTGATGAAAATACTGAGTCATAAAATGTAAATGTTAATTATGAGGAGTTATCACCATCTCTGTTAATATTCCTTAAAAGAGATAAGTAATCCATTTGTTATTTTATAGATGAGTATTTGCTTTTAGCAGGACAAAGTGAAGTGCTGAAGTAAACTAGAGAATACAAAACATGTCTGCAATAAAGAATAAAATGTAAATGTTATGAGTTTTTCAGGTCAAAAATGTATTATAAGGCTTGGAGATGCAAGCCAGGTCAAATGACAGGCAGGATGTTGTGTGTGGAAGGGAACTATTGGATTGGGTTTTGTATCTCAAAGAATGCAAATTGAAGCCCTAGCCTGAAGTCTTGTAGTCTGCTGCAGCTTCAAAATAAAATAAAATAAGATAAATAAATAAAAAACCTTAGCGATGTAATCACACAAAATGAAATCATATTGGGCAAGCATAGTTCCCTAATACTCCTTAATCCCATATGACACTTTCACTATGAAGAGTGAAGACAGAAACAGAAGACAATGAGGAGTCATCCCGTCAAGATAAATACTGAGGACAATGTGATGGACACAGGCGTCAAAGAGCAGTGAACTTTTCAAATAATCCCCAGAATTGGAAAGGCAGTAGCAGGCTACCTTTCTCCTCAGAAGGAATCAGTACTGCTAGTGTTGGGACCTGAGACTTACAGTTTTCAGATAATGGTACAGACTTCTATAGCCTTAGCTTTTTGAAAAAAGCAGAAAATACAGTTTCTTTGACCTGTATTTATATGAATCAAGCACTCACACAGAACATGTTGTCCCTTCCACGTTTCCTTTCTTTCTTCTTTTTTTCTTCCTCCCCTCTCCCTCTTGCTCCTTCTCTCCTTTCCTCGCTCTCTTCTTTTCTTCTTTCTCTCCTGTTTTCTACACATGTATTCTGTTTTCTACACATGGTCTAATTTCATGCCTTTGAATTACAGTAAGCTCTACCAGAGGTTATCCCTAGAAATTTTATTTTAAGAAAGAAAACTATAAATTTTCTAACCTTAATTGACTTCCACTTTTGCTAACAAATCGACCTATTTTTTCGGGTCTGCATATTTTTTAAAAAATAATATTTTTCCTGACAATGGTGGTGCATGGATTTATTCCTAGCACTTGGGGGCAGAAGAATGTGGATCTCTGTGAATTTGAGGCCAGCCTGATCTACAGAGGAAGTCCCAGGACAATCTTAAAAGCTACAAAGAGAAACCCTGTCTCAAAATAATAATAATAATAATAATTTAATTTTACCTTGAATACGGGAAATGAAATACAGGATCTCACACATTCTAGGCAAGCTCTGTATCACAGAGCATCACCCCCAGGCTTAATAATTTTATTTTTTCTTTACTTCATCTTATGTACATGAGAGTTTTGTCTGAAAATACATACATGTACCCAGTGCATGCCTGTTGCCTGCAGAAGTCAGAAGAGGCCATAGTATACCATAGAGGTAGAGTTATGGATGATTACAAGCTACCATATGGATATTGGGGATCAAACTTGGGTACTCAACAATAGCTCATAACCATTTAGCCATCCCCTTACCCCCAAATATACATTTTTTTAAGAAACAAAATTTAAATAATCTCTGAGTGGTTAGACTGCCATAATAAACTGGAAAGAATTAAAATGTAAATTCCCCATTTCTAGGAACTGTAAATTCCAAATAAAGTATGGGGAGGATGAGTTATGGCTAGGCGTGTCTCACTCACTGCCTTACCCATAGGTACTATCTTGGTGTGTCACATTTTGAGCTTCCTTCTGAGTATGCAAAGAGCCAAAATGGTCTAGTGTCCCTTCCTTGTCTTCTAAACTTAATTCAATTAGCCTAAGGAAACCACAGTTATATATTTAATATTACTCCTGTAATGCTCTAAATATAATCAGGTTGAAGGTGAAAGCTCCAACATCAGTGATTCCTTATTTATTTATTTTTATTTATTTACTTGTGTATGTTGCAGTCCAAATTCTTCAGTTGTCCATCAGATGCCCACAGGCTGCTCTAGTTCTGCTTTTGCTGAACACATTCTTTCTAACAGTCTTTGCCACCCTTATGGTCTTATGTGAACAATACAGTTATTACGAAGAAAACCATGGTTTCTTTGTCTTTCCCTTAATTCTCTAACATGTATTATAATTAAAATATTTTTCTCTCGTGCCTTACCCTACTCATTTTTTTTTCAATCTCATTTCCAGTAACATTTCTTTGGGGGAGGACTCATTTTCTTCCTACATTGCCCCAGTGGTGCTCTTTCTTCATGCGTGCTTATGCTCCCTTCATTTATAGAGTGCTTATCCTACCAAGTATACTGAATTGTCTCTTCCCCCCTTTTTATAAAATGTTTTGAGATAAGAAGTATACATTTTTCACTGCTTTACCCTCAAAATACTGTCTTATAGCTAGATCATAATAAGTAACCCACATCTTACACATAAATGCTGGTGAGGAAAAACCCATCAAGTAAAATGTTGTTGGAATAAATTAAACTGAGTAAAAAGAAATAATTCATTTTTAAAAATTATTTTGTGAGACATTTGATAATGTCTAGAGCCCATTTTCTGAAATTATGATGTAGCTCCATGTTGGATCACGTAAGAACATGTGGGGCTCTGCAGAGAATTTGGTGATAGGAAAAGATTTCTGAACAAGAAACAACCAAAAATTAATTCAAAATCATCACGATATGAACTCAAGTGTTTTTCTTGAGGTTTTTCCATGTGGTCTCGTGTTTCTTTCTTCATGCAGCCTTGACTCAAAAGAAGTATGTGCAGTTTCCAGTTTACATATGCCCATCACATCACCCAGCACCAGTGAACTCCTCCTGAAAGACACCGGCTCAAAACTGAGACTGCTGTGAACATCAACAGCCGTGCTTTTAGCCTGTGTGGCTTCTGCTGATACTGAAGCAGGTTTAATTACAGAAAACAAAATTGTAGAGCCTTCAGGAACCGGACCCGGAGCACCGGACTGAAATCTCAAGGTCCAAATCAGGAGCAGAAGGAGAGAGAGCACGAGCAAGGAACTCAGGACCGCGAGGGGTGCACCCACACACTGAGACAATGGGGATGTTCTATCGGGAACTCACCAAGGCCAGCTGGCCTGGGTCTGAAAAAGCCTGGGATAAAACTGGTCTCGCTGAACATAGCGGACAATGAGGACTACTGAGACCTCAAGAACAATGGCAATGGGTTTTTGATCCTACTACACCTATTGGCTTTGTGGGAACCTAGGCAGTTTGGATGCTCACCTTACTAGACCTGGATGGAGGTGGGTGGTCCTTGGACTTCCCACAGAGCAGGGAACCCTGACTGCTCTTTGGGCTTACGAGGGAGGGGGACTTGATTGGGGGAGGGGGAGGGAAAGGGGAGGCGGAGGTGGGGAAGAGACAGAAATCTTTAATAAAAAAAAAAAGAAAACAAAATTGTATGCTTTCCTACCACTTTTCTCAGCATGCATCAAAGTAGTGTGTCATTAGATTCCACCATGTTAGGATGCCTGATTTGAGAAACGTGGCTGATTTGACTTTAAAAACAAATTATTGAATGAATTTTTATTTTAGGATTAAGAATTTCAAAAACCTCTATAGTGACTCCGATGTTCTTTTGCCATTTAGGACTAAATATTTATTTAAAGTGGCATTATCAGCATTGAAGGTTATACAATTAAATAATAATCAACTCTGGAAGTGTTAAAGGTACTATGTGCTCTATTGTGTCAAATATGTAGCCAAGATTTAATTCTTCATTTGTAATAGACAAGTAAATAATCAATTTCATATATATATGTATATATATATTCACTTTTATCTTTAATAAATTATAAAATTATATGTTTACCATGCAATTAAAATAAATTTTCTTTTGATTTTTATCATTACATTTTCATTTGTACTCTTTTATATTAGAGATCATATGAAATTTTCTTGCATGAAAAGGGTTAACAGTTAGAAACATAAGTAGGTTCTGTTAGGAAGTCTACATCTTTCATATATCTTACCCCCCAAAAAATTGAGAAACAAAGTGTTGTATATGAAATCCTAACATACATTCCAAAACACAAAATTTTTTATAATTGCAGAAATCTAAAATGAATGTAATAATGTTTCTTTGGTTGAAAATTGAATATGATTTACTGCATCATTGAAACAACGTGCATTAAAAATACTTTATAAATCAATATTCAACACCATCAAAATTCCAACCACATTCTTCATAATTGTAAAAAAAAGAACAATCCCAAAATTCATATGAAACTACACATACACATTCAAAACAAAAGTTCTGGATTGACAAAGTCAACCCTAAGCAAAATGAACAATGCTGGGACTACCAATATATCTAATTTCATATCATACTATTGTGTCTTAGTAACAAAAATAAATTGGACTGACAACAAAAACAGACATATAGTAATAGTAAACTGAATACTATTAAGGTCCTAGAAATAAATACAAATTTGATATTTGGCAAAGATTCTAAAATAATACAGCTGAGAAAATATAGCCTCTTCAATGAATACTGAGAGAGCAACTAGGAATCCAAGTATAGAATTAAGCCAGATTACCTCTTCATATTTAATATATTAGCTTAAATTGGAATAATGGGCAAGAATTTGCAATGTTAAACTGAAACCATTGAAGGGAAAATGTATAAAAAGTCCAAGACTTACACCTACACATTTCGTTCTGAAAAAAACCTCAGTACACTGGGAACGATTTTAGGAACAGAAATGGAATTACATTACATTAAACATTTTCAATTTTTCAAAATATTCAGCAATTTCAATAAAAAGAAAAATGAAGTGAGTGAAGAGACAATCTGTAAAATATGACAGAAATTGCTAGCTATTGATCTGTTCCATTCTGGTTACTTTACTCAACTTTATACAAGTTAAATTAATCTTGGAAAAAAAGGAACCATAACTGACAAAATGTCTCCATCAGATTGAACTGTAGTCAAGTCTGTGGGACATTTTCTTTATGAATGATTGATGAGGGACGGCCAAACTTCTTAAAGATAGTGCCATTCCTTGACGGGTGGTCCTGAGTTGCATAAAAAGCAGTGTAAGTAAGCCAAGAAAAAAAATCAAAAGCTAAGCACTAAAACTTCAAACAATTCAATAAATAAATGGGTTAGTATAAAGAACAGACAGTTCTCAAAGGATGATGATCGTAGGTGGATAAAAACATACAGAATCAATATGTAAAAAGTCTTCAACATTTCAGAAAGTTGGCTGCATATTAGAACTATATTAAGGTTCTATCTATGTCATGTAGAGTAGCTCTGCCTGAGAAAATAGACAAAAATGCTTGCAAATGGTAAAAATCTTTTGCACTCCACATTGGACTATCAGTCAGGGCATCATCGTAATCTGTATGGAAGTTTCTTTCTTTCCTTCTTTCTTTGGCTTCTCTTATATTGATCCATATTTAAAGTAACCATTGTTCTGTTGTTATATTTTGTGACTCAATCTAAAAAGTGTTCTATTACAGGTGAGTTAATAAAAATCAGTAAGATTTTATTGTTTTCTAATGAACATAGAATCATTTTTCTAGTTATTGATTAAATCAGCTTCAAAAATGGTTACCAAATTGCAAAATAATTCAGAAACAGTATTTCAACATAGTCTAATCACAAAATATAGTGTAGTTGGCCAAAATCATACTGTTTTATAGCTTATAATATACATGGATTATTGTGAAATTAAAACTGAAACCCCAGAACTACAACTTCAATGGGGCTCACCTGTACCATCCCTGAATATGTAACTGAGGGACTCTAAGTCACTCCGTGACAGGTAATCTTGCAGTTTCATGTTTATGGCAACAAAACACACTGTGACTGAAGCCTCAGAAACAGCCTTGGATACAATTAAAAGACAAATGGATAAATAAAATGAGTGACATGTACATAATAAATTTGCATTTAGTTATAAGGAAGAATGAAAACTCCTACTACCTTGTAAGACAAAATTTACAGAGACAAATAAAGATTGCCAACCGAGGGGACTTAAGAGGTGAGTAACAGCCACACAGATGAACACCCCAGTTTCTAGGACCTCCCCAGTGGGACAAAACCCAGAGGCTCTTCCCCAACTCCCTTGGCTTTTATAACCAGCCAACAGGGACTTTCCTACTTTCTGAGAGAGACATTGACAGTATTGAGCAGACCAAACAAACAAAAAACAAACAAAAACTTCCAAATACTCAGACAGCCACAGCAAGGATTGGATCAAGACACAAAGACACAGTCAGTCTCATTTGAAGGAAGAGAAGGGTAGGCACCAATGCAAGAATTCCTCCAACAACCTAAAAAGCAATATTACATAACACCAGAACCCAAAGGTCACACATCAGGAAGACTTGATCATCATAACCCAGAAGTGGAAGAAAATGACTTTAAACATAACTTTATGAAAATCATGGAGACATTTAAAGAGTAAATAAAAATTCCCTTAAAGAAATAGGAGCATACTAGTAAGGTGAGCATCCAAACTGCCTAGGCTCCCACAAAGCCAGTACGTGCAGTAGGATCAAAAACCCATTGCCATTGTTCTTGAGTTCTCAGTAGTCCTCATAGTCCGCTATGTTCAGCGAGTCCGGTTTTATCCCAGGCTTTTTCATACTCAGGCCAGCTGGCCTTGGTGAGTTCCCAATAGAACATCTCCTTTATGGAGGTGGGTGGTCCTTGGACTTCCCACAGGGCAGGGAACCCTGATTGCTCTTTGGGCTGATGAGGGAGGGGGACTTGGTTGGGGGAGGGAGAGGGAAATGGGAGGCGGTGGCGGGGAAGAGACAGAAATCTTTAATAAATAAATAAATAAATAAATAAATAAATAAATAAATAAATAAGTAAAGTAACATAAAAAAATAGGAGCATACTATAGATTCAATGCAATCCCCATCAAAATCCCAATACAATTCTTCACAGACCTTGAAAGAACAATAATCAACTTCATATGGAAAAAGAAAAAGAACTCAGGATAGCCAAAACAATTCTGTAAAATAAAGAAAATTCAGGAGTAATCACTATCCCTGACATCAAGCTCTATTACAGAGCCATAGCAATGGAAAGAATTTGTTACTGGAATAAAAACAGAGATGTTAACCAATGGAATCGAATTGAAGACCCAGATATTAATCCACACACCTATTAACACCTGATTTTTCACAAGGAAGCTAAAATTATACAATGGAAAAAAGAAAGTATCTTCAAAAATGGTGCTGCCATAACTGTATGTCAACCTGTGGAAGAATAAAAGTAGATTTATATCTATCGTCATGCATGAAACTCAAATCCAAATGGGTTAAGACCTCAATATAAATCCAACCACACTGATCCTGATAGAAGAAAAAGTCAGAAGTAGTCTTCAATGCATAGGCACAGAAGGCCACTTCCTAAATATAACCCGAGTTATATTTAGACACTAAAAGTAAACAGTAAATAAATGAAACGTCCTGAAACTGAGAAGCTTCTGTAGAGCAAAGAACACAGTCAATAAGACAAAAAGGTAGCCTACTAAATGGGAAAAGATCTTCACCAGCCCCATATCAGACAAAGGTTTGATCTCCAAAATATATAAAGAACTCAAGAAATTAAACATTAAAATTCTAAATAACCCAATTAACAAAATGGCTACTGAACTAAACGATGAATTCTCAACAAAGAATTTCAAATGGCCAAATATCCTTAAGGAAATGTTCAACTTCCTTAGCTATCAGGGAAATGCAGATCAAAACAACTCTGAGATACCATCTGACACCTGTCAGAATGGCTAAGATCAAAAATACTAATGATAGCTTATGCTAGAGAGGGTGTGGAGTAAGGGGAACACTCATCCATTCCTGGCGGAAATGCAAACTTGTACAATTACTTTGGAAATCAGAAAACTGGGAATCAACCTACCTCAGGACTCAGCAATACCACTCTTGCGAATATATCCAAAAGATGCTCAATCATCCTACAAAGGCTTTTGTTCAACAACTTCATAGCATTATTTGTAATAGCCAGAACCTGGAAACAACCTAGATGCCCCTCAACTGAAGAATGGATAAAGAAAGTGTAGTAAATTTACACATTAGATTACTACTCAGCAGTAAAAAATCAATGGCATCTTGAATTTTGCATGCAAATGGAAGGAATTAGAAAACACTATTCTGAGTGAGGTGACCCAGACCCAAAAAGATGAATATGGTATGTACTCACTCATAAGTGGGTACTAGCTATAAACAAAGGACATTGAGCCTATAGTTCATGATCCTAGAGAAGCTAAGTAATAAGGTGAACCCAAAGAAAAATGTATATAGATCTACCTGGAAAAAGACAAGATTACCTGACTTTCAGAAGGAAGGGAGGTAGAAGGAAGAGGAGAAGAGGAAGAGGAGGAGAGAAGGGAAGGTTTGAGGAGAACTTGAAATTGGATAGTCGAGATGGAGGAAGTACAGATATGAGAGCAAGAAAAGAGATATTTTGATTGAGGGAGCCATTATAGGGTTAGCAAGAAACCCGGCTCTAGCAAAATTCCCAGGAATCCATAAGGATCCTAAGTAATAGAGGAGAGGATGTCCTAATTGGCCTTGCCCTGTAGTCAGACTGATGATTAACTTAAATATCACCCTAGAAATAACCTTTGTCTGACAACAGATGGAAATAGAGGCAGAGATCCACATTGGAGCACTGGACTGAGCTCCCAAGGTCCAGTTGAAGAGTGTAATGAATGAGAATATGAGCAAAGAGGTCAAGACCATGAAGGGTTCATCCACTCAAACAGTTGACCTGAGCTAATGGGAGCTCACCAAATCCAAGAAATAAGCATAGGACCAAACTAATCTCCCTCTGAATGTGGTTGAAAGTTGCATGGCTGGGACAGACTTAGGGGCCACTGGCAGTGGCACTGGGATTTATCTATACTGCTTGTACTGGCTTTTTGGGTTCCTGTTCTCTTTGGATGTATACCTGGCTCAGACTAGATATAGTAGGGAGGGCCTTGGACCTTCCACAAAGCAAAGCGCCTTACCCTCTTTTAGGATTGCAAGAAATGGGAGGAAGGGAGGAAGTGGGAATTTGGATTGGTATTTATTTTTAAAAAAAATCTAATAAAAAAATAAAGATAGCCAAATATGGCACTTCTTTTTGATAACTTCTGCTTCTCTCTGTATGTAGTTTACTACTGATACCAAAATAATAATAATAAATCTATAGCTTTGCAATGAGTGAGTACTTATGGAGTATTTTCTCATATGAATATTCTTTTAAATCTGCACAGAATTTTAAGGTCAGTTAAAGAGCATTGAAATATAGTAATGTCTCATAATCAAATAACAATAACTTTTTTGTAAAATTGTTACTTGCTATCATGAAACAAATATTGTTATACTTTGTAACTTTAATAATTTGAGATTATGATCTAGCATAGCATCCAATAATTAAATAGCATTCTTAGGTTAGACCACACCTTTCTGAAAATGTACTTCTTTCTGCAGCTAAGTGTGAGCTCTCAGACTTTGATCATAACAGTGATGAAAGTTCAATGTTTGTGATTTAATTCATTATGGGCTCGATCCTGACTGCACGAAACAGTAAGTATCACTTGAGTTGTAACTACCTTTGATTTTTTTCCACTTCATTTACCTTTACATGGTTTTTGATGTTGAGATACAATTTTTCACATGAGAAACAAAGGAAAAAGTTAAGACGGTTATGACTTTTTGAAAACACATAAATGAATTTAGCTATATTGCCTAACTATCAATTTGTTTCACTAAAAACAATCAACAACATAATTGTTTAGCTAAATTAATCAATCAGCTGAGGTAATCAATCAAACAGCTCTAAATTTCACTCATGAAAGGAGAACTAAGACAGGAATAGTATTGCCATAGTTAAAACTCCAATATAATATTTTATAAATAGAACTAACTTATTTTTTCTCCTATGAATTATATAATTAAAATGACATTATGTCAATGAAAATATAAACTTATTATAAACTATATAACATTTAAAAATGTTAGAATAAGCATAGATTTGAATATAGCTGTGGTTTTTAGATTATCATATTAGAATATAAGTTTGGCTTTCTGAAGAATATCTTGCCAATACTGTATCTGACTTACCTACATAGCTTTCGCCAATTTCATCAGTCAACTCACCATGTCTGTCAATGCTTTTCCTTTGCTGTGATGTGGTGTCAAGAGAAGTGTATTAAAGAAGCACTTAAAAGAATATGACTTTTTTCAAAAGTATGTGTTGTTATGATCAACTTATTATATGTTAGGGGTCTTTAAGGAGTATGAGTTTCAGAATTTTGAAACGACAACATTTTTTCAATAATTATTGCACAAATTTTATTTTTATATTTGACATCTACAATAATTTAGAAAATCCAAAAGTCACTTTAAAAATCTTTGATTTTGTAACAGACTCTAACACTGTAGCTATGTCTGGAATGCAAATCAATGTACAGCCCAGGCTGACTGTGAGCTCCTGCCAATTCAACTGTATGAATTTTCCACACGCTTTAGTACATGCTCCCAGATGATGTAGCTATAGACAAAGCATTTAGTTAGTTTTTTTTCCATATTTTGATTGAAATTTATGATAACAATGTAATGTAATAGAATTTTCCTGAGTTTCCTGGTAAAAGTTTGCAAAAAAAAAATATTTTTTTCTTGATTGAAATTTCAGTGGCCCTCCATTCAGAGCATTTGACTTATCAGTTTTTGTTGAAATCCTCTGGGGTTTTTGGAAAAGTGCCTAGACTCTTAACATATGCATGCTTCCACATAGTATGACAAGGAAGAAAGAGTTTGAAGACTGTAAAAGCCTGAAGACATAAAGGAGGTTGGCAGAACAGTGCCTCTTCCACATGACAGGACTTTTGATCTCATGAACTCACAGCATTAAGACAATCAACATTCTGACACAGCATATGAGGAGGCTCATGAGCCTCAACAACTATCAGAGGATCTATTTGCCATAGACGGCTTCTGAAGACAATCAGAGACTTTTGATTGTTTGTTTGAAGTTATAACTCATAGTAAGTTGACCACACTCCAGTGAATGGCATCACACTCTGAAGTATATTTTTTACCATATAACACAACTGTTGTGTCATTAATTAAATTAACAAAGGGAAGAAGATATAAAATTAGGAGTAGGTGGAAAGATGGGGTGGGTTGTGGGAGTTATGGAAGGAGGTGAGATAAATATATTTAATATACATTGTATAGCACTTGCAATAAAATTCATAAAAATATTTATTGAATAAAACTGTTATAAGTCTAACATATATAAAATCATTCAGAAAAATTATTTTGTCTCCATTAAGGTTCATATTTTGATTATTGATGACTCATATTCTTTCACTGATTGTCTATATTTCTTAAGCAATGGATATATTTATAGCAATTTGTCCATAGTATTTTATCTTTTCTAAGTCTATATTTATATGACTTCTATAGATTTGAAAAAAAGCTATATAATGTTTTCTATTAGAGATTTACTTCATCATAATTATTTAAGCCAAAGTTTTGTGCATTTATCATTATTAATTATGGGTTATTTTCTTTTCTTTATTTCTTTATTTTTTGAGTTTTGTTTTGATGTTTATTGTTGAGTTATATGTGATTTGTTATTATTAGGACAGCATTGATATATTTCAGACACTATAATAATTTCCTAAATGAAAATTTCAAGTATGTATATTATTTAGTGGCTATTCATTATAACTGTCTCGAAAACCCAAAAAAAAAACAAACAAACAAAAAAAAAACATTATAACTCCAACTTTAACAGGGCCAGATGTATTTTTTCCTTTAAATTATAATAACAAGAACTGCAATTTGTATGTTCAAGGTTCTCTTGATTAAATATTTGATTGTATATGCATAAATTGCACAGTCTACAACATGTCATCATAAATTGTTTGGAAGTAGACAGTGTTTCAAGTGATTTTATGTATTTCCTAATTATTCATAAGAGTAGGAGCTAGTTTTATATCTTTGTGATTGTCCCCTAAAAGTTTTTATAAGTATTACAAGTCAAAATTTTTATAATTGTAGAACATTACCTTCCTTTTTCTTTGAAAACAACAAAGCAATAATAGCAAAATACTTTTTAGAACAAATATGCATATAACCTGAGATGAGCTATTATATTAGCAATGTACATCGTCTTTGTTTAAGTATTGAGGGCAAAGGCTGACGATGTAGTATGTCTAAAGCTACAATCACTAGGAGCATAGGACCATGATGTTGAAAAAGTGTTGGGCAGCTCATTTTTCACACTGGTATTCTGTATAGCATGTAAGAGTTATTGATGGAGCTGTAGAAATAGCTTAGTGGTCAAGAGTATCAGATGTTCTTCCAGAGGACCAGGTTCTTATCCCACTACCCACATGGTAGCTCACAACATCTGTAACAACAGTTCCAGGGGTTCTAATGTTCTCTTTTGTCCTCCTTCAATACCAGAAATGTACATGTTGCACAAAGATACACATGGACAAAACATTCATACACATAAATTCAAAATAATTTTTGTTTTAAATATTGACACAGGTTTCTGTCCTGCCTAGTGCCACAGCTGTTCAGTCCTAAAGAAACTCACAGAGGCCTACATTAATTATAAACTGGCTGGCCTATTAGCTCAGGCTTCTTATCAACTAATTCTTACATCTTAAATTAGTCCATAATTCTTGTCTGTGTTAGCCACATGGCTTGGTATTTTTTAATCAGTAAGGCATTCTCATGTTACTTCCTCTTGCATTGCATGACAACTACAGACTGAGCCTTTCTTTTTCTCAAAATTCTCCTATTCTGGTTGGCCCTCCTATACTTCCTTTCTGACTTCTGAACAATCAGTATCTCATTAAACCAACACAAGTGACAAATCTTAACAGGGTATAAGACCATTGTCCCATAGCAATAAGGGATCTATTTGTAACCTTGGGAAAATACATGGGTGTTCAACTTTTAATTCCTTTTTATATAAAAATATGTACTTTCTTTTGATTAAAATGCATGTGTATATTAAAGAATTGTGTTAAACTTGAAATTTTGTTAGGTCTTGGAGTCAAAAGTATAATTTTATATAAATATGTAATTACCCTTGTATCATACATCTTTAAAATTATAAATACAGCATCACAAGTCTGTGAAAAAAACTAGCTGGTCTATGCCACAGTTGTTATAATGTCATATCTATTCTTACTGTACTTTATGGTAATAAGGGTGCATGTATACAGGCAAGTACACCTAGACACCCATCCTGATATACTATGCTGGTGAAACAATATTACAGTCTCTATTTAAAAAGCTTTCCACATATCAATGTTTTATTACTTCTTTATGTGCTTATTATAACTCAGAACCACTCAATGTTTAGGGAGATAATGATAGATAAATGGATGGATTAGATTGTCTAATAAAATAATGCACTAGAAATGGTGAATCATTGTTCTAATAATCAGTTATATGGTAGGGAGTAATATAATTTGTGGCCTTTCTAACACAGAAGAATTATTGTATTTTCACAAATATGTCTATAAGATACTTAGATAATTTTTTTTATTTTGGCATAACAAACACAAAAAAATCTCAGAATTGACTCAGAATATTAAATGAAGATAGAGAGCAACATAACTATTATTTTAATAATGATTTTAAAACTCTACTATTGTGTTAGAGTTAAGAAAATGACTACATAAGAAACTGAGAGTAGAAAAATGAAGAGATAAGACATTCAACAAAAAGAAAGAAAAATCCAACGAGTTTCACATTGTTTGAGTTGGGTCACAGATAAGTCTGCCAAAGGAAGAGGTAGAAAAGAGATTCTTAGAGCCCAGTTGAATTGAAGGGTTAAAACACAAGACGGACTGCTTGTACAAGGACTCTCAGTAGCTGTCCTGAAAGGGGAGTGGTTGGGTGGTCAATAGAAAACTTGCAGAGTTTTCTCAGGTGTCAAGTTGAAAGGATGGGGAAGTGTGAAGAAAGCTCAACTTGATTTGCTTAGACAGGAGCTGGTTTCTATAGAATATTTTAATGATCTGTACCTTATAACAGACTAATAGAAATAGAGACTGGAAATAAAATCAGAGCCACACAGTGAGAAACATGCTTCCAGCCTAGAGAGAAAGAAGAAAAGGAAAACCAAAGTCATAGAAATACTAAAATTTGGGTTTTTTTTTTCAATTGTCTTGCTTGCCTTTTATTTTTATGTTTTGATTTTGTTTTGTTTTATATTTGTATTTTCTTTTTCTTGTTTTTTTATAACTTGTCTTTTGGTTTGCTTGTTATTTTTTTTATTGAGACAGAGTGTTAGAGCAAGGTGGGAACATAGATTTCAGTGGGTAAGGGTATAGGAAGGCTCTGGGAAGAAATGGTTGGGAAAAATGTGATCAAAATGTGTTACATGAAATTGATATTTAACAAAAAATACAAATTATTTCATATACTCTATTTCCAAGGAATGTATGAAAAGTTTAAAATTAAAAAAACAGTAATAAGTAATTTTATTAACAATGTTATTTTATTTCAAATAATTCAGTAAAATGGGAAAATTTACAAAGATGCAAAGTGGCCCTATGAGATGCTCAGCATTAGACTGGAATTCTGGGAAGGAAAAGCCTAGTACCGTAATAATGGGATAAATGGCCTGTCTGTCTCTTAACATGCTGTGTGAACCTGTCTTCTGATGGCTGGTTCCACGGAGAGGTAGCAGACCAGCCAAACTGGAATTTTAGATCTCCTCCCAAGCTTGAGTTTTTATTCTCTTGATGTGTGTGAACTAGTTTTTTTCTCAGTGGGCTTTTAATTCTCTGTGTGATTTCTGACTCTGAAACAGTAATCCTAAAACCTTTTAAAAGAGACTGAAGCTGGGGGATAGATACAGTCCAATCTTTGTAATTTTTAAGTTACAAAGCAGTCCAACCAGCAGAGATTATGAATGTATTGCCTGGATTTCAACCTTGTATGCCTTCCTGAAACCTGAATAGGTGACTATTGTTATTTCCTACAAAAATCAAATAATATTATAATCTGATACTATAATCTTTTTTTTTTTTTTTTTTTTGGTTTTGGTTTTTCAAGAGAGGGTTTCTCTGTAGCTTTGAAGCCTGTCCTGTAACTAGCTCTTGTTGACCAGGCTGGTCTCAAACTCACAGAGATCTGTCTGTCGCTGCCTCCCAAATGCTGGGATTAAAACCATGTGAAACTTTAATCTTAAGAACTAAACTTGAAATAAATAGAAAAAACGATATTTAAAGTTTCAGCAGAAAGTAATAAAATGAGGATAAGATGGGTATGTCTAAGTGAATTTAAACATCACACAATATAACCATGTATTAGAGTATTATATTCTGCCCCTTTGATATGTATTTTGCTTTTACATATCAAGTAATCAGATAAATGCCAATTAAAATGATCTGCTATTCTGTTTATAGTTTTTTTTTCTTTTTTCTTTTCTTAATGTCCAAATATAAAGATTTTCCCTTTAATGATACTGAGAGAACCATGTGGAAATTATCTTAAATTGAAGTTTAGCATCTTTGGAGTCAGAGGCATCATGCAGACAGTAGAAGGCTGTACAGTCACAGCTTGACATAGTAGGTATACAGAAAGAGACAACAGAGAAAATCAATATTACTACCAGAATTGCCCAAGAACAATGTCTACAAGTTTATACTAGTATAAACTTTACTATTTAACCTTCACATATGGCTGTTCCCTTCCTAAGATTAAAAAGAAGATCGAGCTATCTAGAAATATGGCTTATTTGTGTGATTAGACACACCTGCATTGAAAATATTGCCCTTCATTTAGTCCTTCAGGCCAGCTGCTTAACCTCTTTAAACTGCTGTCCTTATCTGTAAAATAGGGTATTTATAACACAAACGTCAAGATACTGTAAGAGAAATTTAACCAGAATATATTGTGGATATTAAGTATTCACTAAAGGTTAGCCGTTACCATTAAGAGGGTAAAAACAGCCCTCAAAGCTTAAGCTGTGGTTCACTGAAATCTCCATATGCAATGGTTATTATCACATCATTGCTGCCTGGACTTGAGGGTCTCTAGCTGGAATCATCCCCACTTAAAAATAGATAGAATGATATCTTAATTCTCTTATATCTCTTATATATTATCAAAATATCTTATTCAAGGCTAATTTTAGAAGAAAATATAAAACAATGAATTAAAAGTATTTTACAAGTTAAGAATTCCTAAAGTATACAGTCACATGTAATTTTATTTCTCTTTTTACTGCAGGAAATCACTATTTGGACAAAAATAGCAGGATAAGTATTTGAGATGATAATAATTCTGTTGCAGGTAAAAATGTACGTAAATAGGACTGTGACATTATTATTGTAATGGATTATTAAAAATTGCTGTGGATCCCCGGCGGCGGCAGCAGGCAGCAGAAACACTGCAGGTCCCTAAGTGGTGGCAGGCAGTGGGCCTTGTGGTAACAGGCAGGGAGCAGTGGGTTTCGAGAGCAGCCAGTCCCAGGCAGGGATGGCACATGAGACCACGTGGCAGATCTCCAAAGGTGGCTGGTCTCCGGGTGAGTCATGTGGCAGGTGGAAGGGGAGAAGAACGGGGGGGGGGGGGGGGGGAGAGAGAGAGAGAGAGAAAGAGAGATACTGAAGTTGCCTTTCTGAGAGGGAGCTGGAAAAGAGAGAGAGAGACTAAGGCTGGAAGCAGGAAGGAAGACCTGCCTGCCTCAGTGGATGGGGGAGAATGTGGGTGTGGCTTATGCTATATGTCAACAGTAGATCAATATGCCATAGAAAATGGCCTACAAGACAAGAACTTATTTCACAAAAAAAAGATCTAATTACTAAATGTTAGTCAAAATCAACATTTGGAAGTTGATATTTTCAATCATAATTATCTACAGTATAAAATTTGACAAATGTTCATGTGTCAATATAGCTTGAAAGCATTATTAAGTTCAGTACAGTAGGTTCAGAATCTGGTTTTTGTAATGATTCTGTTTCACCATCTGAAGTAAGCATTGATCACTCATCACTGTGGAATACTAAGGCAGTTTCTCAAATTTTACAGGACTGAACTTATGTTATATGCAATATTTATGCTTTGTTTTCTTACTTTAACTTATAATATGCTTATTATCGGTATTTTGTTCCTTTCTCATAATGATTATTGAGTACATGTTTATGAACTTACCCAATGAATAATATTTGGTCTGTGTCCAGTTGTGTGCTATTGAAATTAAGGATGTCATTATCACTTGTATAAAAGTATTAGTATAGTCAAAGCTTTGTTTCATTCATGTACATATTCAGGAATGAAATAGCTAGCCAAATCAAGGGTTTTATTAACATTTTAAAGAAAAGCTAAACTGTTTTTAACTGTTTTATACAATCTTGCAGTCTCTCCCTAGGTAGGTGAGATTTCTAAAATAACATTTCATATGATCAGACACATTCATTTATGTTTTTATATTTCTAAAATGAAATTATTATGCAGTTTTTCCATTGCATTTGTTCTCTCCAATCCTTCCCATAAAACTTCTTGTTCAGTTTAAATTCATGGTCTCAATTTTTTTTAATACTCCATACATAACTCTGTGTGTATGTGTGTGTGTTGTTTGACTTTTATGATTTTGAATATTCTAATTTGTGAAAAGTAATATCAGTTTAAGTAGGCTACAGTTTCTATTTTTTAGATTTATTAACTTATAATGAAGAAATTTAAATGCTTTTAAATATTTAGGTTATTTTACATTCTATTTCATAGTAATATTGAGCAGAAAATGCTGAAAGTTCCATAAAACCCATCAGTTTTTTCTAGCTTAACACTCTGCACCAGAATAGTGAAATTAGTATGGTCCTCTTTGCCTGAAACTAACTCCAAAATCCCACAGTTTACAATGGGCCACACTTTTACTGTTCTACAAGTTTGATCAGTCTTATGAAGCTATTCACTGTTGCATTTCCATCTTGATGCAGCAGGTACATTAGGTTCACTACCTCCAAAGTCCCAAGTTCACTACTCCATTTGTCCACATCCTCTCTCCCTCATGTTTCATAAACCCTGCTCTTTTAAAGCCTCCATTGTTTGATTATTTTCCAGATTGTCATAGTTAGAGTCATGCAGTTTACAGTTTTTATTCAGCTGAAGCCTTTCACTTGGTAGTTTATTATTTATTTATTTATTTATTTATTTATTTATTTATTCATTTATTTGTTAACGATTTCTGCCTCCTCCTTGCCACTGCCTCCCATTTCCCTCCCCCTCCCCCAATCAACTCTCCCTTCCTCATCAGCCCAAAGAGCAGTCAGGGTTCCCTGCCCTGTGGGAAGTCCAAGGACCTCCCACCTCCTTCCAGGTCTAGTACGGTGAGCATCCAAACTGCCTAGGCTCCCACAAAGCTAGTATGTGCAGTAGGATCAAAAACCAGTGCCATTGTTCTTGACTTCTCAGTAGTCCTCATTGTTCGCTATGTTTTCAATGCATGGGCACAGTAGACCATTTCCTTAATATAATCCCATTAGCCCAGTCACTGAGAGCAACAATAAATAAATGGGGACCTCTTGCATCTTTTGTTTAACCATTAGACCATTCTCTTTCTCTTGAGTAGCAAATATAATCCATTAATTTTCAAAATTAAAATATTATTTGGAATTTTGTCTGTTCTATGTTTATGTATTACTCATCATTGTACTTTTATTTTTTTCTCACTTTGTGTTTAGTAAATTTTAAGAAATTTATGACTATAATTCCTCTGAAAATTTGAAAATGTTTACTAAACACAGATTGTACATCTGTAAAACTGTAAAAAGTTGTAAAATTTATTCACTATCTATAATATCTAAATATTATCAGTTATGTTATTCATTGCTTATATATCCTAACACTGCACTGATGTTTGCTTCACCCAGTAATTATTAAGCTATGTTAAATACAATTGTATTACTAAAAATCTTGCCATTCAGTCTTTGTATTTTCTGTTGAGCTTAGGGTTGCCTTTTATTTGTACTGATTCACTAATATGTTGTGGACTTTCAACCTTATGCTGATTTAGAATGATGATTCTATTGCCGTTTTGTGGATGTTGATTGATACCATCCTATTTCTTTGTAGCTTTGTGTTTGGGGGATATTTTAGGCATTTTGATTTTTTTTTGTAAAACTCTAGATCTGTGGCTTTGGGGAAAAAACCCTAAAGTTCTCCTGTCAGTATGATTGTTATGACAAGAAACTATCTAGATTATATTCCTTCTATAATTTCAACCTCTTACATACACTTTGAATTTAATGCAGGATTAGTTTCCAAAATGTTATACAATTTAGGTTTACTTAACGTGTCAACTAATTATTGATTTCATTTTCATGTTGCCTGGTACTATTTAGCTAGTTACCAAAGCCTGTTTCGTATTGTTCAGATTGTATCCATGTGTGTTAGACTCTGACATGAACCTAGGAACGAGGGAGCAAATTTCTGAAATCTTTTGCTTGAATCTCAGTGCACTCCATTCTTCCTCTTTGTTTCAGGTTTCACAGAAGCATCATTCCTTTGGGTTTCTGACTTCCTAGACATGATTTCCCCAGAGTTCTCAACTCTTCTATGGACTAAACCCAGTAAGTTTAAGATAGAACCTCCTTCCTTGGGATTTGAATTTGACTCTTTCCTATCCCAAACTGGATCAGTATTGGAACATTTGTTATAAAACTGCCCTCACTATAAGCCCTGGAGGAAGAATGCTTATATTTTGATGAGGAATTCTTATTGAACTTAAGAATCTTCCTTATCATAAGATGCTAAGGGAAATAAAATATTGATATATTATTATCTTATAATTTCATTACCAAAATGAAACCGGACTAACACAGTAAAACAAACAGCATATCATCTGGTTATGAGAGGAAACAAAATCATATTTTCAAGATATGAAAGAAAACAGTTTGGGAAGGGTTCATATTTAATGAAAAATTTTCTTATTAGTAGGAGTTTCTTTGTTTAAATCCATATCCAGATAATAAGGATTGAAGACAAGGTAAAGTAACAAAGTGAAATTTGATGGTAATTATGTGTTGAGAAAAGAAAAATGAGTTCAAAATGCTAGATACTGGAATACCAACAAGTGTTACACATTGTGAAAACTAGAAATTACTGGTTTTTAAATGTATATCAAAAATTCCAAATCTGTCCATTACCTAGTGATATAATTCCTCAAATATTTATAAAATTTTCTAAAATAACATTAGCTTAATGAGAAGTCAAGAGAGTTTTGAGTAAACTAAAGTTAAGTACAAGTGTTTGCCTGGTCTAACTTCAAAGATTTAGAAAGGATATTATTAGTACATGGTAAAAATCATTAAATAAAACTATTATTTGTTGAGCCTAGTATTTTCCATTCATCGACTAAAATGATTTTTGTCACATAATACTCAATAAATTCAAAAAAACTAGAGTTTCTTAGAATACATTTGGAAATTGCTTTTCTTTTGCAGTTGAGCTGCTTTTGTCACTAATTCATTGTTTATGATATTTGAGCAACATAACCCTGCAGACAAATAATAGAAAGGAGAAGAGAAGGTAGATATCTCAGATCAGCAGGCATGCAGAGAGCAATATCAGTATTTGTTGTGCTTTTGTATTTTACTAGACTTTGAGGGATTCTTGAGGAACACTGACACTGGAAAGGGACATCAGTTTTACTCAATCCTACATTTTAAATGATTGAACATTCTGGAAAACCCACCACAAGCATACTCAGAATAGCACTAAGTTAACTATCTGGGTAACCACAGTCTACATAATTTTACAGATTTATATATCACAGATGAAACCACAGTAAAACACAATGACCCCTCACTCAACATAGTATAATGTAAGCATCTGACATAACTACTCTCTTTCATCAAATGATCATTTCAATGTCTGTACACAATTATTATCTAAACAACATATTGTTTGGGTTTCACAAATTATTTGCAAATACACTTCTGTATTTTTAACTATTGCCCAAGTTACTATGTTGCTCCTAGATGTCCTGTCTCTGTGATCGCTTCCATTCTGTCAGAATCCTTTAACCTTTGCCTTTTGTGACTAATATTCCTTTTTTTTTTTTAGAAAAGGAAGGGTTTATTTCAGCTCATTCCTTTTCTTTATTGAACTCTACATTGTTCTCTGTTCCCCTCCCTGCCTCTCTCCTCCCCTTCAACCCTCTCCCAGTGTCTCCATGCTCTCAATTTACTCAAGAGATCTTGTCTTTTTCTACTCCCCATGTAGATTATATCTATGTATGTCTCTTTTAGGGCACTCATTGTTGTCTAGGTTCTCTGGGATTGCAATTTGTGGGCTCTTTTTCTTTGCTTTATGTTTAAAAGCCACTTATGAGTGAGTACATGTGATAATTGTCTTTCTGGGTCTGTATTACCTTATGTGACTGATACATTTGAACAGTATGTACAGGGTAGAATTCCATAGCTCATAGTGATTAATCATTTCTTTCTCACTTTTATTTGATATCCATGTTGTTCCAATTGTGACTTGGAGCTCTGTCAGCTCTAATAAAAAGTTTTACCTGTCTTTTGGTTAGTATTATAGGTGATATATATATATAATCATTCTTCTCTATGTATAGCTATCAATATTTGACTTATTTTTGACTTGTGAAGAGTTTATGTTAGCCAATGTGTTAACTAACAAGTACTTAAATGTAGCCAAAGGTATTAAACAACAACAACAAAAAAACTATGGTCTGCTAGTGAATAAACTCAGTGGTTGTGTTTTCTATAGTAGCATTGCAGCAAGCAGCTTAAGTCCCTTTTGCTGAGATTGTATGGCACCATTATTTCAATTTGCCGCAATTGCTACAGCAATAACAATATTTTGTCTGCTACATTGGAGGCGACAAACATATCCTAAGATGTTCTTTGGAGTATGCACATATTGATGGGTACATCAACATTAAGTGACTATTATAACTCTTTTAGATATTGTTTTCAAGTAGGAAAGTCTTAATCCTCCCCCAAATAAAAAGAGATATGAACCATTTCACCCAAGATACATTCTTTCCTATTCTAATGAACCCATCATTTTCCAATATTACTACTGTATAAATACAAAAATAGATAGGAATCACCAAGAAAATAAATAGTAGCTATCATAAAAATAATTTTTAAGTGTTGGGCAACTCCTACAGTGGAAATACAGCTTAACTTATTAGAGAAAAATTAATAAATAAAAATAATCAGGGCAATGTTGTATTTTATAACAAATACTTTAGTTTCTTTTAAACTGGTGTCATAAGGAAGATGATACTTGACAGAAAGTGTCATTCTCTAGAGCAAAAGTAGTTATCTCCTGTACAAGGATCATTTGAACATCATCATTTTACCCAATTAAAAAGTTTAACAATGACAAATTGTTCTTCATTCTAAAACCTGGTTGCTGAGCAATACCATTATTTTAGAGGTAAAGATATTAATTGAGGTTAAATCAGAAGCAGAAATTAATTTTCATTGGTGAACCTTACTATAGCCAGTATTCATATAATTTAATAGTATATCCCAGGCCTCCCTACTTGGGGAGAAGAGAAGGTCACATCAATAGTTTAGAATGATCATTTTGAATCTATAGCAGTGCACCATCTGTAATTTTATCCAAGAAGTTGCATGAGGGGAAAGACAACAAGGCAACATAAAAGATGATTATAATAAGTATAATCAGTGTTATTTACAATCTTTCATTTTAACTTAAGTTACCAGTAAAGCACATTTGTATTCCTTGGTTGTGCTGTTTGGTTTCTGTCTACTCAAAACAAGCAAGAGTCACCCAGGAAGAGAAAATCTCTACTGACAAAATGCCTACACCAAATTGTCCTATATGGGAGAGAGAAAAAACAAACAACTTGCTCTGCCCTAGCATATTAATCATTAATCAAGAAGTTCTGGGCAATTGGGCATTATAATATCTTTGTGATGAGGCAGCATGGCACAAGCCAACATCATGGTGAACTGAGTGGGACAAGAAGACCCACGCACAGGCCTGGGCTCCAAAAAGAAAACATGGGCCCACCTGGTACCTTGAAGGACCAGACAGATGTGTGCTAATAGAGTGAGCCAAGCAATGGTATGGTGTGGTGTGGGAAAGAGAGAGACAGATAGAATGGTTTAGGTTTTGTGTACAGATGCATATTTGAAGAAACAAATGGAAAAAGGGAGCAGATTGAGATGGTGAGCTGACCCCTTTGACATTGACAAGCAGCAACATGCATGAAAGTGAGTCCTGCAATTCATATGGGCAGCAGAGCAGAGATCACCCTATTGATAAGAGCACATGTGACCCATCGTTGAGACCATAAGCATGGGAGACTTAGCTCCATCCCGTATCTGCTGTATGGGCAGCATGGGGGCTTGGAGAGGTGCCCCTCCCTTCCTCACGTATCAGTGTCTAAGGCAGATGGAAGAGTTGACCCTCAAATAACAAATGTATTAGAGCTGTCCCTGTCCCCCACAAGCTACAACACTCTGGAAAATGGGCCCTGTACCTCTTCTGGCCCCCAGAATAGAGCCAAACCTCTTGGTGCAAATATGGATGACTTAGGCCCAAAGTAGTGAGATGTAGCCCCACCTCTCATCCACCGTACAGTTGTATAGGCTGGGGAGAGATGCCCTTCCCCATATCAACACCAGAGGCAGTTGGGAGAGCTGGATTTGTGTTCATAAGAATGGGAAATCTGTCCCTGACAGCTGTAGCTCTTGGAAAAGTAGGCCCTGCACCTCTGCAGGGAAGCACAATAGAGCCAATCCTGTTACTGGAGGTGTGAGTGAATGAGCCCTAAAATTGTGAACGTAGGACAACTGTACCCATTTTTCATCTGTCCTGTGGTAGCATGAGTGAGGTAAAGATGCCCTACCCCACACACCCCAATACCAGAGACAGGTGGTAGAGCTGGCTATGAGGTTATAAGAGCAGGAGAGCCAGGCCTCCATCTTTGTGAGCAACGTAATAAAATTAGCCCTGTTGGTGAAGGCATGGGTGAGCCAGCCCTGAAGTAATGAACAAGGGAGAGCTGTCTCCATTACTTATCTGTCTTGAGCTGGCATGGGCTTCTTAACCCCCTGACCTTCAACACCTGAGACAGGTGAGAGACCTGGCTGGCCCTGTGGTCATTAGAGCAGGACAGCTGTCTCTGAACCCCAGCAGCTGCAGCACTCAAGCCCTTCAATGTGCGGTCTCAAGAGTTGAAGAGCATGCCCTATAAATCACCACGGCAGCACAAAGGACCCAATCCTGTAAGTTCAGGTGTAGTCAGAGGCTTCTTGTTTATTTTCTGGCTGCTCACTGAAAAATTACACTGAAACTATATTATTACAACACTACTTGGTCTATTAGCTCATGTTTCCTATTGACTAACTCTTATATCTTAAATTAACCAATTTCGATTAATCTGTGTATTGCCACATGGTTGTGGACTACTGGTAAGGTTCCATCCAGAATCTGGCATCTGTCTCCTGTGGTGGATACATGGCTTCTCTCTGAGTCTTCCTACCCTCTTCTCCAATATCTGCTTGGGATTCCTGCCTTGTCGCATTTTGCACTGCAATAGGCCCAATGCAGATTCTTTATTAATGAATGGTATTCACAGCATACATAGGTGAATCCCACATCATTTCTGCTTTTCTGTCTAAATTTAAGGAAGGTTTTAACTTTAGCATAGTAAAATTACAGATAACAAACAGGTATCAAGCAAGAATTATAATCACAACATTTATATCTACTTTATCTTTTATTATAACTAAAGAAAACTATAATTATAACTATCTATTCTTCAACTTCATCAGAGACTCCAGAAGGATATATTGCCTAAGTTAAAAGGAATCCATTGTAAACAAATTACAAAACTCCAGAATTGACAGAGATATCTTACTGCCTGGACAGTCATCCAAAGTAGTTCTATAACACTGAAGTATCCATCTTCAGCCTACAGGCCCATCGTATCCAGCAGACTTTTCCTTAAAGCAGGAAATTTGAAGACCTCTTATGCCTTGTACTGGCAAAGTTCATCAGTTGCTTTCTTCTGTTTCCTGGAAAATGTCTGGCAATTCTCTCACGACCAGAAACCCTGAAGGACCTGTTTCACCATTTTTAGGCAAGTTTAGCAGTTATTTTTCTGTGGGTCCTGTATGTCCAGTTCATGCACCATAACATCAAACAGTACAGGAAAGATCAACTTTTGCCCAAATGGCTAACAAACTCCATAAGGAGCCTCTTCAATGCCTAATATCCTCTTGAATAAGATTGGTGCTTCCAGGAACAGATGTGTCTTATTGTCATGAAAAGTCTTAAATTCTTAAAACATTTTAAATGTCATATTCTGTTAGTCTTTGAAAGGGTTAAAGAATAACTATCCATCTGAAATATATCACTGTACATCTAGAAAACCTAAGTATCATGACTTCAAGCTTTACTATTATAGATGATTATCTATTAATCTGTATTTCTTAATTATATATTACATTTTTATGATATGCACAAACACAATACAATAATCAAGAGCAAAATTGACCTTAAATTTGTATCAATAAGACAAGATGAATACCAATACAAAGTAGTATTGATCTATAGCATATCCCACTTTAAATATAAGTAAATGTTTATAAATAGTATTTGCAAATTTGGTCATAGTTCTCTCCAAACTACTTTCTGATCTCTTTAGTGAAGCAATTTTGGGGTTCAGAGACCTTAAAGAATATCTTGGTCCATTAAATCACACTAGTCTGGAAGGAATCCACAAGTTCTTATCTTCTGTGGAAATAAAAATAGAACCTCTTTTCCAAAGCAACATATTCTTATACCCAAATTTTGAAGTAAATATATATATATATCTTTATTTTAGCAGCCCATAGAATGAAATGTCTCTCTGTATTTAGCTCATGCACAGTCAAAAATTTCAAAGAAAACACAGTAATGTACATAATCTAGACTCTCTGTGTATTGCCCATCTTTATGTGGCTTATTTTTCTTTACTCCTTTAATCTATGACTGTCTGTACTCTGTCTCTTTAAAGGCTTTGTTTTATTTCTTTTAATGATTTATTTCTTTTTGTAACTCTCCATACTCTTTTTCTTCTCTCTCACAAGCCTATATAAATTTTTTAAACACACTGTGTTTCATTTAGAGGTCTTTTATGTCTGAATCTGTCCTGTTTTGTATCTGAAATTCTTTTCTAACAAAACACATTTTAAAATGGTCAGCAGTGTGGTTGCCGCAGCCGTGGATGCTGGTTCCATCTCTCTCAATCTTTTAATATGGCAGAGGTAATTAATTCACCGACTCTTTTGGGAACACTGGGAGAGAGTTGTCCTCACCACCTCTACTCTGGTAAGCAGTTGGCTCATTTTGCCAACAAGTAACTTGTAGTACACTGCCCACAATCTCCTTTCATGTGCTCAGCCTCTTGAAGGAGAAAGAGTTCATGCTGGCGGCACAAACCAGGAAGCACAAACAATATATTATTGCAACACTGCTTGGTCTATTAGCTCACAATTCTTCCTGGCTAGCTCTTAAATCTTTATAATTAACCCATTTCTATTAATCTGTGTATCAGCACATGATTGTAGCCTTCCAGTAAGTTTCCATCTGGCATCTGGCATCTGTCATGTGTCTCCTTTGGTGGTTATGTGTCTTCCCTGACTCCGCCGATTCCATCCTCCTCTATGTCCTTGGTATTCCCACTTTGCCTGCACTGCAATAGGCCCAAAGCAGATTCTTTATTACCAATGGTATTCACAGCGTACAGAGGGGAATCCCACATCATGCAAGTGTGGGTAAGCCATCTCCAGATTTGTGAACATGGGAGAGCTGCCCCAAATACTCATGCATTTTGCAGTGACATAGACAGGAGAAAGAGCCACTCCCCCTTCCACCATCAGTGCCTGAGGCAGGTAGGAGAACTGTCCCTGACTTCCCAAGAGTGTGAGAACTATTCCTGCCCTCAACCAGGTGCAACACTTGGCAGAGCAGACCCTGCATCTTCCGGAGGTAACGAGGTAGAGCCAGTCATTTTGCAGAGGTTTGGGAGAGCCACCCCTAAAATTGTAAGTATGGAAGAGCTTTCCTCACTTCTTTTCTGTCATGTGCCAGTGTGGGAAGATGAGAGGTACCTCTTACCTCTCACCCCTTATCAACTAAAACAGACTAGAGCAATCACCCTTCCTCTTACCAGCTGCGACACTCAGGAAACAGGCCCTGCTACTTACACCTACTACACAGAGCTTCCCTGTGTTCAGAGGTGAGGGTTACCCATCCCAAATGTTATGAGCAAAACAGAACTATCCCTATTCCTCATCCAACATGTTGCAGCATGGGCAAAGGAGACGTGCCCTTCCCCCACCTCCCACCCATCAAGGCCTGAGACAGATGGTGGAGCTGGCCATGGGGTCAAAAGAGTGGGAGGGATGTCCCTACCCCTCATCAGCTGCAGCACTCAGTAGACTGGCTCCCGTACTTTGGCTCAGCAACACAATAGAGCTGGACCTAAAGGTGTAGGAATTGGAGAGCCAACCCTGAAACTGTGAAAGCAGAACAGGCAACTGGACTCATATTTTCATGTTTGTTTGCAAAGCACTTTCCCCAGTAATGAATGTTCTTTCTCTTCTCTCTCTCTCTCCCTTCATCCCTCCCTCCCTCTTCCCCTTCTCCCCTTCTCCCCTTCTCTCCTTCTCCCCTTCTCTCTCTCTCTCTCTCTCTCTCTCTCTCTCTCTCTCTCTCTCTCTCTTTCTCTCTCTCTCTCTCTGTCTCTATCTTTCTCTTTTCCTTTCTAGAACATGCTCTGTTTCTCAGGCAGGTCTAGAACTCATTGTATAGCCCTATATGGTGGGCCCATATATGACCTCCTGCTTTTCTCTTGAGTGCTGGGATTGCAAAAATGTGATGCCATATCCAGCTAATAGTTATTTTTTAATTGAAAATATTTTTATAATTTTTTGAAAATATAGCACTCAAATCAAATCCTGACAAAACCCTTGAGAAGCAAAGCTCTCCTTTATATTATGTTCTAGTAAATCTTCTAATTATAAAACTCTAGATCTTTGTTGTTGTTTTGTCTTATAACTGATATCTGTTCTATTTCTCTATCCAAGCAAACTCTTGGTGAAAAGTTAATTTGTAAACTAAACAGTGGGAAAGGCTCTTCTGGAGTTCATGTTTCTATCAATTCTTTATTCTCTTCGGTCAGACTGACTCTAAACCTACATATTACAAAGACCATTTTAGAACTTAAACCTAGAAAATATAAAGTTAATGTCTGCATAACTGGACTTTAATTATTATATACTTAATTTGTTAGACTTTTGCTTTTAGATAAAATTATAAAAAAATGTGTATCATTAAAATTTTTTTAAAGTCTTGTAAAATGGCGTCTATTCTTAAGTGAACATTTTACTGTTCTTCAAGGCACAAAGAAAAAAAAGACAACAATCATTTAAAAGCACATATCCACTAGTTTAAGCCGTTCGAATTAATCACCCTGGAAAGGCTTCCTACCTCTGCAGTCAATTGAACAACTTACTTATGGAGCTGTGTCAGATTCAATCCCTTTGCTTCTCTCTGTTCCCCCGCTGATAGCGTCTTACAGGGGATTGCTGACATGCTGAGTACTTGAAGGATCTAAACTCAGATCACAAACTTAAGCCAAAATGCATGCTCCCAGGAAGGTGGACTCCTATCTGTTACAATACTTCGTATGTCGAGAGAGTCCAACAAGAGAAAAACACCTTGCAAGGATTTCTCCTTATGAGATTTTAATGCTGAGCCTCAAGAAAAGATTCTCATGAGCAGATTACAAGTGTTCAAAAGCTTGCTAAAGATCATAGCACAAATCCATGTCATGCACGTATTCTTCAGCCAAAATCTCAGGGCAGTGGATGACGTAGAGATGAGAGGATAATTCAAATAATGTCTTCTCCCAGCACTCCATTAAACAATTGCTTTTCTTTGCTATAGATAAGGATGTTTGGAGCAGCATTCAGATGCTATTTCCATAACTGCATAACAAGGTAAATCTTTCACATGCAGGTAAAGTCCCCAGAGAGCACACTCTTTTTTGTCTGGCCTTTAAGACTTGAACTTTCATTTGTTGTCTCATTGTTGTATAATTAAATCCAGTTTATAGGCTGCAAAAGATCATATAATGCAGCAACCCAACAACTTCAGACAAATATAACATAATGTGTAATTGAATTTCAAAATTCAGTTACTATTACTTCCATATTATAAAGAAACAAGCATTGGAAATAATGTCAACAGACATTTTTCTCAAAGTTCCTCGAAGCTTAAATTTGAGTTACAATTTCATCCTCAGAAAGCTTCTATAAGGCCATTGAAGCCACACAGTCCAATATGATCTGAAAAAAAAACAGGCAATAAAAATTGCACTTTGAGTAGATTGTTGAAACTGACACTTCGTAATGGGTGTTGAACTTTGGTAGTTTTAAATCCACGCAAGCAGGTCAGATACAAGGCTTCTAATTTTCTAATTTTCTTTTAATCTCAATAGTTTCCAGTATTTAGTCCTCCTTTTACTTTCACTGCTAACCAGTAATAATATTCAAATAAATTCAGTAAAATAAATCTCTGAAGATCTTTTTTAAAAAGCTAGTCCTTAAGGAATACAGTTTTAATAATGTGTAAGGGAGAAAAATAATTATGATGATAATACAATGATACATATGGACTTTTTCAATGAGTTACAAAAAGCATGACTGAATTTCAAATGTGTACTATGGCATCTAAGTCACCAGAAATTTTTCTAGCTTAAGATGAACAGAAACTGAAATAAAATGAAAATAATACTAAGGATTAGAAGTTGTGATTTTATCATATTAATTATTGATACTAAATGACAGCCTGAATGTGAACATATCGCCATATATTCGAGGTTTGTGAAATAACCTTGTTTTCAAACTAAAAGGAATACACAGAGGAGAACATGAGAGGACTTTTGACACTAAGCACACACAATGTCATATCATCTTTAGTGATACCTAGGTGACCCCGAGGTTAATGTCATTCAGTGATTAGAAACCTCAACTGATAAAATGACCCCATCAGATTGGCTTGTGGGCAAGCCTGTTGGTAAGTTTTGATTATTTATTGAATCAGGCTGGAAGACCTATTAGAAGCAAGCCTTCAAATTGTTTATCCTTCTTTTTTTTAACTCATGTATTATCAAAAGGATGAATAATACTAAATATTTAAGAACAAATGATATGAGATAGAAAGTGTAGAAATAATCTTTAATATCTGTTTCAAATACTTAACAAATAAGTGTGTACATTCAGCCTTCAAAATGCTTGGCTTCTGGCAGCTCTAGTGTTTGGAGAACACAGGTGCTTTCACTGTGTCATCAGAGAAAAACTAATTTCAGGGGAAAGTACTGAGAACATCTAAAAATAAGAAGAAAGGAAGTACTTTCCTTTGGATGAGTTCAAATTCAAATAAGAAATTATGCTTCCATTTAAAGATGTGAGGGAAAGAGATAGGCCATAGAAATATGTGCTATTCCAATTCCTGAACATTTCAGAATTATGGGTTTGTCTTTTTCTCTTGTAACAGAAAACATCCTAAGGATAATATCTCGCTGGTATAAGAAAAAAACAGCAAATGATACTTCTTGGAAAGGTCAGGATTATGAACAAGCTTAGGACCCATGCTTACGTGGACAGATTATGGCTCTCTTTGACAATGTCCACTCAGTTCTTGTGAAGTATTGTTAGATAGATATACACAACCTGGGATAGCAAACTTCTCAGGGAAATGTAATGTTTTAAGTGCTGAGTTGAAGAAACAAAAACCAGTTACTTTGAAATGTTCTACTACTAAAATTGTGCCTGTTGAACTCTCTAATGAATACTAAATTATTATTCTACTTGATGCATGAATGAAAGCTTATGGATTCATTTTTGTCTCTTTATGCTTCCCCTAAAACAAAGAGACAAGAACTGCAGAGGTTTGTTTATTTGCTCCATTTTGATGTGTAGGTTCTCAAAATCTGATAGAATGAAGAGAAAGAGATGGCTCAATTTAGCTTCTATTACTTTGATTTTAAAAAATACAAAAAACAACTTGGTGAAATACAAAGGGTTTATTATAGCTCATGATTTTAATGTCACGGTCTATTTCTATGCCTCAAATAATTTCTGGTAGAAACTCAATTAGGACAGGCCCCTGGATGTAGTAACTGAAGCAAAGCCAAGGAGAAATGTTGTTTACTGGCTTGCTTCTAATAGGTCTTCCAGCCTGATTCAATAAATAATCAAAACTTACCAACAGGCTTGCCCACAAGCCAATCTGATGGGGTCATTTTATCAGTTGAGGTTTCTAATCACTGAATGATATTAACATATGCCAGTTTGAACAAAAACTAGCTAGTACACAAAGATTTTATTTGGTGAATATCCTATCCACAATCGGGCACAATACACAACTAACTAAACTTTAGCTCAGGTTAAATATATATAAAGTTTTTGATGCTGTTTGTTAAAATGGGCCTGTCCTAATTGAGTTTCTAATAAGTTTTAATACACTAAATTTAAATTTATTTTATTTAATTTCTAGGTTGAAGTTGTGTTTTGTATGAAAGGACATTGAAAACTTGTGGAATATTCATTAGAAACTGATCCAAATTTTATTTGATGATTAATGTAGCATCTTAGGGATAGATAGTACATCATGCTGAAGGAATTCTTATTTGCCTAGGGCATAGTATACATACACTGTTGGCCTGCTTTGTACTGTGGACATTTTAACTTTGTATAATTTATGAAGAAGACAACTTTTAGAGTCATGTAACTTATGTTATTTCACTATAAAGTGTCAAGCATTATTTTAACTTCCAGGTTTATTGTGACAGATCAAATACTGATCATACTGTTCACCAGACTCCATATCAACCTAATTTCAATTTTCTTAGTTTATATATCAGGGAAGACCCTGCAGACTTTTCAGCCAGGAGAGAAACTGTCTGGATGAGGGAAGAATGAACCTTGGGTGAGCTTGATTTAATTTACTGAAAGTATCTTTATACTGAAAATAAAAGTATTGTGTATAACACATATAGCTAATGAAGTAAATGGCTAAGTCAATAGAACTGAGGTATTTTGATGTGATCATAGGTGAACAAAAGAGAAGCTAAAACTTATTAGGGATTGTCAAAGTATGCTTTTCTTCAATTTAGAAACTCAACTTTGAAAATGGTGCCTAATATTTTATTTTATTTTTAAGATTGAAATTTTACTAAAATAAAAGTAAACAGCAAAGGGAGATCATAGTACAATGGATGCTCATTCATTTCTTCTCATTTCTCCTGATCTCTAGCTTAGCAAGTAATTTGATCAACTTCTAATAAAATTTCATTGAGACCAGAATTCACATTTTATTAATTTCTCATTTAATGATAGTACATCAATCCTTGTGCAAATTCTCTCATTTCCACCTTTATGAGATAATACAGTCACAGCATGTATACTTGTCTTTACTGTCATTTACTGAACTGGTGCACCAGAGCTGGTAAACATTGCTTAAGGCCTTTCTACTCAAACTATGATCTATAGACCAACAATGTTTTAGTCATATGGGATCTTATTAGAAAAGCAAAATCCTGAATCAAAGTATATGCACATTAAAGGTCAAAAGTTTTCCTATTTACAGAAAAACATGATGTTCTTTGTGCTGTGCAATAGAACTCTCATATGACTTTGGGATTTTACAATGTATATGGTGATTGATAAATTAAGCTATGAAACCTTAAAACTGTGACCAAGACTATAGCAAAGAAATTATCAGATATTTCATGGGCAAGAAAGGATGAATATATAGTTGTTAGAATTACACTTTTAACTTATAAATCTTATATCACATTGAAACAATCATTGAGTATATATGGCACTGTGATGTCATAGCTATGGTTTTATCCTTGTTGTTCTTTACACTGACAATGAATGATCATTGCACAAACCTAAACTGTTAATAAGAAAATTATTACCACATGGAAGGAATAATTTATTATGAAGAATGGACAATATGTTTATCAGATATCAGTGAGACCACTATATAGCTCAATAGCTCAACTCCCTCCAGAGGATGAAGCAGAACCTACTCCCTATTTTTGTCATGACACAACATTAGGATATTGTTCCCAAGAATGAACAATTTATAATTTATCTTGATTAGTTTTATGGTGCTTATTGATGTTAAGAAACACATAGCAACTTTCTAAGAATTGTCTTGAAAGTAAATGATAATGAACCTGTCAATAGATGTGACTGATCCATGTGGAACAGACAGCAATGTTGAAATATTATTGAATATCTTCTTTCTTTGTTGAGCTACTGATGTACACAAATACCCATATCAATTTCTAATAAATCCTCCTGAGTAGGAAATGTCTATTCATTATGTGAGTTTGCCATACATATGTTAAGACTGTGGATTCCTTCACCCTATAGCATAAAAAAAATCAATCTTTCTCTAAGATGATAATATATATAACTGCTGTATAATTATGACAGAGTATGTCTATATAATACGAGTATGTCTCATAAAATTTATGAAAATAAATTTTAATCCATTTGTTATATTAAGAAATAGCTTTGTTGTTTCACTAAGAAATCAAGAATTTTAGAATAATAATTCTAAAATAATATATAGTTTTATATATTCATTCATTAATTATATATTCATATATTTAACATTAGAACTAATATATTTAAGTAAACTGGTACATAATTTAAAAAATGAAATACAATAGTTGTCATTGCTCCTGGAAGCAAATGATATTGAAGGCATACTGGCAATGTAGATTTTAAATGTGTATAGCCATATTCAGATTCAGAGAAGACACATCTCATTTTTTTCTTGATTCTATCATCCTCATTAGCTGCTTGTATTTTTTTATGTAATAAGTCAATATAGTAGTTTTTTATTTTCTTGTTTTTTTTTCTTTCCTGTTAGTATTGGACATAAATTGACTGATGTTAAAAATTCATCCTCAAGCCTCCTAAAGACTCCGAGTTAAAATTGCCTACTAAACAGGCATTGGTGATCTGTGTTCATGAAAATGCATTAAATAAATATTTAGAAATATAGTTCTCCATGCATAAAATACTGGTTTTAGCTAGGAAGTGGTAGAGAATGCCTTTAATCCCAGCACTTGGAAGGCAAAGGCAAGAAGATTTTTGTGAGTTCAAGGCCAGGCTAGTCTACAGCGTGAGTTCTAGAACAGGCTCTTAAGCAAGACAGAAAAAAAGAAAGAAAGAAAGAAAGAAAACAGTCTTAAAACACAAAAACCAAGCAAAACAAAACAATTAGCTTTGTTATCTTAAAATAATTTTTACTTAAGCAAATTTAAAAAATATTCTTAGACTTGACCTCAGAGGGCTATAGCTCAGTGGTAGAACACTGGACTATCATGCATGAGTCCTCACTGTCTATCCACAGTAACACCAAAGAAGAAAAGCAAAACAAAGGAAACATATCCTGGATCTGGACAGCCTAACTCATCACTGATTAATGATTCAACTTTATACATGCATATATATACACATATATATGCTTTCAAAACTTCAACATATTATGAATAGAAAGATAAATTGGTATAGTGAATATTCAGTAATACTCTAACAAACAAAACACATCATTTTAAAGCTTGTAAAATCTGTGATGATGCAGCTCAATACTAATGTTAATAATATATTGACATTACAAAGTATAGAAATATTAAAAATAAAATATTGATCATACTGTTCACCAGACTCCATATCAACCTAATTTCAATTTTCTTAGTTTATATATCAGGGAAGACCCTGCAGACTTTTCAGCCAGGAGAGAAACTGTCTGGATGAGGGAAGAATGAACCTTGGTTGAGCTTGATTTAATTTACCAGTGCTGGACCAAGATTGCAAAGGTCTGATCAACAGTTTGCTTATTTTTGCCACAATTTAGTAGAAAAAAAAATCTGAAATTAACTCAGTCACATGAGTACAACAAAGCTTAAGACATGTTTACAATGAATCTCTTATATGGCTAATAATAATAAGATGGGTTCTTATTTTCTTAGAAGCAATGCTCAAGACAAAGATCTAGGGAGAATGACTGAGACAACATACATAATACCTCGGGGAGTCCATATTTGGCCTTGCTCTAAGATAAGTAGAAAAGGCTGTTGTAAAGTACAAATGACACTTCTTACAAGTGCTGTGGGCCAATGGTCTTGTACCCTGTAACGATTTGTAACTTTTATTGGTTTAATAAAATGTTGATTGGCCAGTAGCCATACAGGAAGTATAGGCAGAGCAACCAGAGTAGAAGAATTCTGGGAAGAGGAAAGGCTCAGTCTACACTAATCATCTAGATGTAGAAGAAGCAGGATGAGAATACCTCACTGATAAAAGGTACCAAGCCATGTGGCTAATACAGACAAGAATTATGGGTTAATGTAAGATGTAAGAATTAGTTCATAAGAAAGTCTGAGCTAATAGGCCAACCAGTTTATAATTAATGTAGGCCTCTTTGTGTTTCTTTGGGTCTGAACTGCTATGGAACTGGACAGGACAGAAACCTCTGCCAACATACAAGTATGCATTTTATGGACTAGAAGAAATGTTCAAGCTTTTAAGTGGGAAAACATCTAGATAAACAAGCATAGTATTCTGGGGGATATGGATGGATCCTGACTTAGCAGGAAACAAACGATTACCAGGTTGTAAACTACATTTTCCCTCAGCATTCAAGAGAACAGCCAATTAGTATCACCCTTTGGAGAGATCAGATGTGTGTTTAACTCTCCCTGAGTTCTCAAGTGTTTATTTGTGTGCATAAAGACTTTTTTTACCTCTTCAGATATGCATGCAAATTTTGGAGTAGACTTTTCAATATGTCTTACTTTTTCTTCCTAGACAACAAATCCTAACTGGTAAAACTCATTTTATCAAAGTACCACACTGTTTTACTGTATGTTTTTATGAAGTAATAAAAGAATAATTTTGTTATAAAGTAATAAACAAAATAAATTTATTATTTTGTAATAAACAAAAATAAGGTAATAAATAAAAGTATTTTATTATCTTATTATGAGGTAATAAAAGTATTTTTCAATCCTAACTCAATCAAACACTAAATAATTGCTTTATTTTATTATTCAAATATCGTATTTATTTTTCAAGTTGCTACTCCCCTTCTGTTTCCTCTTTAGAAAAGAGAAGGCCTACAAGAGTTGACAGTAAAACAGACAAAAACAAGATACAATAAGGCAAGTCAAAAGCTTTTTATAAATTCATAGAGGCTGGATAAGACAACCCATTTGGAGAAGAAGTTGAAATATTAATTTTTGATTACTTTTAGAATATAGGTATATACATTTGAGCATGGAGTTTGGGGAAATCAGAAAAAGTCACTGGTTATACTGGAGCTGAAGTTAACATAAATGATTGTGAACCTCCCAGCATGGGTGCTGGCAACAGAACATGGGTCCATTGCAAGAGCATCAAGTGTTTTTGGCAACATACCCATATCTCCAGACTCAATATGTCCTTCCCTTTGTGTTTTCCATAAAGAACAAAAGCATTGCTAGTGTTGAAAAACCATGATATGATTGGTTTATATTTATTAAGGAAAGGATTACTTCTTGAAGAACAAGTAATTTCAAAGGCACATAATGATCTTAACTAAAAGAATAGTAATGAGTAAAAAGAAATACAAGTTTCAAAGAAGAAAAACTTTAAATAGTACCCCCAATATATTTTTAAAATTTTCACAACTCTATTTGTTCCTTTATAGAAAAATAGATAAATTTTAGGACGAATAGAGAATGAGAGGACAAAAGTGATATTGTTGCGGCTCCCTGGTCATACTCTGCTACAGACAAGATGTGCACTTGTAATATTCCGGTTGGGTAGCACTAAAAGCTGTCAAATTTTCACCACAGTGACTCTCCACTGACCCAAGTTATGGCAGTGCTTGTTCCAAGTCCTAGGAGGTATTCCAGGAGTTTCGGGAATACTTCAGTAAGAGGAAATTTAATAAGCATTCCTGAAAGATTCACTCCACAGAATCCCCAAACTGAGGTTTGCAGGAGCAACTATGATACCATTATTTTAAAATGGAATAAAAAGTTTTTGTTTTTGCTTCTAAGTTTAAATATGACCCAACAATATGTGATTCTTAATGATTCACAAAACACAAGCAGGTGAGCATATAGCAATTTGAACACTTATGTCTATTTTTCAGAAAAGCCACATATTTCTTTAAAAATTACAGCATTTTAAAGACAAAATACAAAAATACAGTTCCAAATAAAACTCTACATTAACTAGTTTCACACTTTTAACTATTATGAACATAATCAGTTAAATCCATCTGTTCTAAGAATATCCTGGTATTCACATAAAATGTCCTATCTTTCATTATTTAAAGGGAATGTCTAGAACCATCACTTAAAATGTTCATTGATAAGCATATTGGTAAAGAAAGACGCAAGCAGAGATGGAAAAGTCTGCTTGGCAAGTGAACACTTGCACACTATATGAGTCTGATAGGAAACTGTGATCATATAGAGTCCAGTACAGATCTCCTAAAATTATGCTGACAAAAAATTAGAAGATAACACAATCTCTTTTTATTAAATCGTTCTCATTTTAATTTTTTGGATAGGAATATGATGTACAATTTTCCACAGTCCCCTTCCATCCAGCATCCTCCCCTTCCAACCTCCACTCTGCCCTCCACACCTTTAATCCCAGCCCTAGAAAGGTTTATAAAATGGGAGCAGACAGAGCACAGATACAATCTCACCCTGAGATTCCTGGAAACGGGATCACCATTTGCAGACTGAGGTCGAGGTAAGAGCCAGTGACTGGCTGTTTTGTTTTCTGGCCTTCAGGTTGAACCCCAATTTTTCTCTGAGTTTTTATTTATCATGCTTCAGCCAGAGTCTCTGCATGTTTCTTATCGAAGTGGTTAAAGTATTAGCCTCATCAAGCTCACCCCAATGTAAACATCATCTCATGCAGGAGGACTCTAGTGACAACCTCGAAGAATTCAGCACAGGAATTTGTCTTGAAATGCAGTACCAAGCCCTCCACAGAAACACCCAGAACCTAGAAGAAGTCAGAGTTTAGAAAGTGTTCAACGGTAAAGCTTTCACTGAGTTCCAGAGGCACGATGTGTTTTGGCCTTACCACCATAAGACAGGACATGGTTCTGCTGCTAATCTCAGAAACTGCACAATATCCTTTAACTGAGTTGCCTGAAGCAATGAGCCTTAGATCTTACCTAATTTAGCATTCTCTGTAGCTGCCAGGGCCTGATTTCTTCATTTCTTTTGTGACTTTGGGCAGAAAATAAGGACTAAGGCATTCAATTGCGGTATATTGCAAAAAAATGGGCATAAGGTTTTGTTGGAACTCAGTGTTGGATTATTTGAAACCAGACATTACACATCCTAATGTTCCCTACTCAAAGGCCAACATCTATGGGTGAAACATTTCTAAACATCAACGTGCAAAGTTCTTGCCATCTTTGGCAAGTCAGAATTCTATCATAGTCACCATTATTTCAGACTGGGTGTAAACATCCGAGTCTACAAATTCATGTTAACAAAATTCTGATGCTAGAATTATAGGTCTTACTTTTGTTCTTGTGCTCAATAGTTTTGTTCAACTATTACCTCTGGGTATGACTCAAGTTTTCACTGCTAATGGTTTGCTTTTCTCAACTCTGGGCTTACAATACAGAGAAAGTGAATGCAAAATTGGCATTAAAAAAAGGAAGACACCAGCAGGGCTGTGGTGCGGCATGCCCTTAATCCCAACACTTGGAGACAGAGGCAGATTGATCTCTATGAGTTTAAGGCCAGCCTGGTCTAAAGAAAAAGTTCCAGGACAGTCAGGGCTACACAGAGAAAACCTGTCTTGACAAGACCCATAGGTATGGGTCCATCTTGACTAAATATAAGAGAGTTGTAATTTACTTCTCTTCCTTCAAGGTTAATGTCAACAGTTCAAGTAGCAGATCCACATCAAAGAGTTCTGCTCTCTCAAAGTTACTGTTAAGAGGGGTGATGAATATCCAAACCTTGTATTTCTACTTCAAACAAAAGTCTACTCCCTTAGGGAGATAACTATGGATTCCACCCAGGGAGATTTTTGCCTACAGAATGTTTTGTAGGGTATGAGCATTTCTTGTCTTGTTCTGGCAACAGAATGTTTAACTAAGGATGCAGCCCGTAGTCCTTCAACTGGTCTGTTCATTCATTGTATTATGTGAATGTAGATATGTTTTTAAATCTTACTCCTACCGTTTGGGGTTGGGATATTTGAACAAATGGAAATTAAATGTGGGTGATTTCAGTATTCCCTGGAACTCCCTCCCAATGCTATCCTATAATTTCTGTTTATTATTTTCATTTGTTTCTTCATTGTCTTTGCTTATTTTCCATGCCCCTACCCTGGTAAGTGGTATCCTTGTCAAAGCTGGTTTCTCAAAAAAAAAAAAAATCAAAATGAATAAATATAAAAAAGAAGGGAAAACCAAGTGACTGCATTGGAGTCTAGGGATGTTACTTGAGCACAAAGTCCTGAGTCTGACAAATTCCTCTAGTGCCAAAATATGTCCAGATGAATAGGCTGGAAGCATCTAAGCACAACTTTTCCCCAGAAAAAATGTTCATGAACAAACCATCTTTCGAAATTGTTCACATCCTTCTTAACAAAATAATTACCTATGGGATGAGGAGAAATCTGGATTTGAGGTGGCCTCTAATATTGAGATAGTAAAGCATAACAATAAACTCATGGCAAACTTAGAATTTAATAGGCTTGTAGTACTGAAAATTTCTAAGTATACAGTAAAGAAAATAAATGACAATATTTTCTAGAAAATGCATAAACACAGACTATGGAAAATATGAAAAATACATTTAATGCTTCAGTGAACAGACAGCATCATAAGTCAATAAGAAGTAAGAAATATCAAATAATTATTTATCACACTAGATAAACAAAGAAATGTCTCAGTAGCTAAGTACATAACAACTAATATTTTCAAACTCATGGATGAAGAATTTCAAATAACTGATCTAAAGAAAATCAATGAGTTTAAAGAAAACACAGAAACATAACTCAGTGTACGCAGGAGAAACTTAATGAAAAAATAATTTTAAAAATTAACAATAGAAACTAGAGCTAAAATTTGCATTGTATGAAACCAAAGGGGTGGTCAACAGCAGTAACAGATTATGTTATGAATCATAATGTATGTATCTGATATGCAGAATGTGTTATATGTGACCCCTGTGGTGGTCACAGGTTGACAACTGCTGCTTTAAATTCTTATCTCTATATAACTCTTAGACCTCATCAGATAATGTGTGTGTGTTTATGTGTGTGTGTGTGTTATGTCTGTGTATGTGCATGCATGCACTCACCCAATAAATCACAGTTCAAGCAGAAACTCACAGCTGGTTAAAGTGCAAATGATAAGTTTTACTGAAACACTCAGTCAAAAATCAATCCTCTCCTTAAAAATTAGGGACCATTAAGAAACCAGATTTAAAAAAAATAGTAAGAACCATTGACCATGGAGGGCCACACTAAAATAGTGCCTTCTAGAAATGGCAGAGCGACTAACTTTATTGACTTAAAATAACAATACTTACCTGGACAAGCTCAAGTAAGTCAACAGTATAGCACAGAGATGTCTGGAGTTAATGAACTCCCAAAACTAAGAAGCTTTTGACACATAAAGTCTTCTGGGGAAGGAAGGTCAATTTTCTTTAATGGCATAGCCCAATCAATCAGTTTCCAGTGTATGACCCAACACCCAAAAGTACATAGTGCAAATTGGACTCAATAGATTATTTTAATTAATAAAATAAATAAAAAGTGGAGTATCCGTATATAAGTAATCTGATCAAGATGTGGGAAATAAGGGGAGACTCTAATTAGGTGGAGGGTGATAAATACAGAAGGAGAAAGGAGATTTAGAAACAATAAAAATATTTAAAAAGTTGACTATATACCTATAATATTTAATAAAATATGTATGTTTGTATATAAATATACATATATGATTTAAATGAATTTTCATCTGGGCTGACATTAATTCCCTCTAAAAGTCAAAGGCTACTTATCAGTAATCTCAACACCAGAGATAAAATGTTTCATTCCGTTGTCCAAGAGACTCCTAGAACTACACAGCCCTTGCTATTAGCCTTGATTGTCCCTAAGAGTTGGAAAATAACTCCCTACTGCTGAAGACATCATTCACTTCAGACACAGAGCCCCAAGGGTCCTGAATTGCACATTTCCCAAAAATCTCCTCCCTGAGAACTAACATTGATGGCACCACAAGATGTCATACAAATTTCCAAAGGAGGGAAGTGATCAAGACAAGAGTTCTATTCAGCTACAATGTCTATGAACCACATCAATATGGTGTCAATGTGACATTATAATGCTCAGGGTACAGCACTAACATGTATGCCTTTCTGGTAACCAACAGCTCTCAAGTTGGACTTAGACACACTCAAGAAGGAAATTGTTCCTGGCACTGGAAATCTATCCAATTGCCAAGATTAGTGAAACCATGCTTCATAGGGGAGAACCTACAACCCCAACTACACTAAAACAGCATAATTTCTAACTACATACTAAGCATGTGTCCTTATACCTACAGATATATGAAGTCCTTATCCCACATCAAGGAAAATAGATGAAGATGGCTAAAGAAATCTAAAATCGATCTAAATGCCCAGTTCCAATGGATACAATTACAAACAATTCTTGCATGTAAGGATAAAGACATAATTGCAGAAGAGGGAGCTGAAAGATTTTAAGCGTCAGAGGATTGGCGAGGACTGGGACATGGAAAAGTTCATGTCTTTTTCTTATGGCAGAAGCTACATCCATAAAGTCTACCAACATAACTGCCCAAATGTGAGTTTAAGAAGGATGACAACACTGTTTTGGTCAAACTGTACAGAGAAAAACCCACAAGCCTCAACCACAAATAAAGAACCATAGGCAACTGAGGAAAGCTGGGAGCAAAAAAAAAAGGGGGTGTGTGTGTTTCTTTGAAAAGCAACTAATTAGTTTCTTAGTGCAAAATGGTCAGTCATAGAATTATTATTAACTTTTTTTAGACACCTGCTTGTATTCTAAGAAAGAGAAAGAAACCACGAAGATCTGGGTTGGTGAAAAAGTGGGGAGGATCTGGGAGGAATTGGAGGAGGTGGAACCACCTTTATAAAAATGCATGTACAAAACAAAGAAAATCTATTTTCAACTACCACAAAGCCCTATGCTTCGCAAAGCAATTTACAAATACCCACCTGTCTTAGTTTGTGTTTCTGTGGATGTGTAGAGACACCATGGCCACAGCAACATTATAAAGAAAATCATTTCTGAGAAGTTTCCGCATCCCATTAAGCCTCTCCGCCAATGCAGCAATCCAAATCAGACCAAATCAAACTGAATTAGAAAAAGCCCAGTTTTAATGAATACAAAACTCCCAGGTGATTTTCCAGTCCCAACCCTGTGAAGAGATGGGAAAGGAAGACTGGAAAATCATGCATGTTTTCTGGGGGGCAATTAAAGTAACTTGTGGGAGTGGCCTTGAGCATCTTTTGGGGAGGGGTCATCATTTGCTGGGCTTTCTGAGATGCAGCAGGATTTGTAGATAGATGGGGTGGAGCTTCTACCCAAAGATTTCAGACTCTTTAGATGCCAGGGGCTGGGGTGAAGCTTCCAGCATAACATCCTAGACTCTTTGGGTATATGGATACTAGTTCATGTCTGCTGCTTTCTATGTGCATGGAGCCATATGGGGGAAGGCAACATTGGGAGTTGGTGGGCTCATATTCAGTGGTAGGTGTAGGTGGAGATGTATCCTATTAACTGTCATCCTGAAGACCTCAGGCATTTGTTTCTTGAGGAAGCAGAAAAGGCAAGTTGCTAGGGAAAAAAAGAATAGATCATTAACAGGTGTCTTAGTTGTACTGACAAAAAGGAATATGCCAGGAAGAAAAGCAGACCAGCCCTTCATTGTGACATCTTGGACATCAGATGGTGGATGGTTCCAGACAAAATATCTTGAATAGGTATCCTCTTGAGCCTAGAGTGGTTGGTTGTACCAATGGTAAATTCCCAGGAAATAGTGCAGGTGCAGGCCTATAGGTTGTCCTTGCCTTGAGACTGGCAGAATGGGTGGACCTGTAAAACAACTGGAACAGATTTATATCTTGGTGTCATAGCAAAAGGCTATGGCTTTAGCCTCAAAAGTGTGAACATTTTACAAGACAATCAGAGAAAATTTTAAACTTTTGAACTTCTAGAGTTACATCTGAAACCTGTTAATTCTGGACTATAAAGCTTATGAAAAAGACACACCTCTCCTTACTTTTAACAGGAAACTTAACTAATCAACTAATGAGCTACCAGTGCCCTAGCCATCAAACACCGTCAGATAAACTTGAGAGGGATAAGTAGATGAGCAGAAGCAAGACAGTTTTTTTCCAAGCTACTCAGACAGTTCCGGGTTTCTATGAAATGAGAAGGAGGGAGTCCCATCCATCCCTTGGTAGGAATTGGGAGGGAACTGTATGGAAGTGAGAGGTTAAAACAGATAGGTAGTCCCCAAGCCCAATAGAAAGTCACTGAACTTATCTGCTGCTTGCATTGCCCTAGGCTCAGAGAGAGCAATAGGAGTCAACAAGTCTGGGCCATGTCAGTCCTCCAGCAGGCTGAGGAGATCGATGGCTGGCACAATCTATGCTAACAGTGTTGGTAAGGCTGGACCTCTGTGGCATGACATAGAGGATGAGCCTGCTCAAGGGCATTTCCGTGATTTTCAGTGTGCACGCTGTGAGCAAAAAAGGCATGTCCTCATCTGTGGCTGAGAGTCAGGGCAATATCTCACCAAATGTTCATACTGACTACATTTAGAGCAGACTCCTGGCAGAGTTGAGTTAGGCTGAGCTCCTGCAGGATGGAGTCTTGTAGTTTTCTTCCCTTGTCATCTTTGTGAGGGTCCCTATGGCATCAAGGGAGTTGCTAAGGCTTGGGCTTGGAGCTAGCTGTGTGTGTAATCTCTCAGAGCTTATCAAACTTAACAATATTTTCTGAGACCATCTCCATGTCCTGAAGGAAGCAGCAGACCATAATGTTCCATCTCTATCAGCCATTCTGACCTGGTTGATAATCCCAGTATGGTTTTTTAGTTGGGACTGCCACATCTTCCACAGGGACCGTACTGTCTACTAGGTGAGTCTGATCTACATACTATCTAGCTGCTGCCTGAACACAACTTTGCTCTTTGGGAGTGATTGTGGAAGCTTGGATGACACAAAGGTCATGCCAGGTCAAATTGTAGGCCTGGGGACATAAAACCAAACTTCTTGATGTAAACAGAAGGGTTAGCAGAGAAAGAATCCAACTGTTTTTCTGTTTCTGAGAGATTCTATAGAGAAAAGGTAGCATGGACTAGAACAATTCCCTAGGCTCCAACTACCACTCAGAGAGAGCAGAGAAGAGCAGAGGGGTATGGAGAGACCAGGTACAAGAAGAGACCAGGGAGGATTTGGGAGAATTAGGCCAATGTGTAGAGGGGGACCAGCAGGTAGGTTTTGGCTGGGAAGGATAAGGATGGCTGGTAGGAGGAAGGGGAGTAAAGAAAGGTAGGAAAAGAAGAGTTTGTTCCTCAAACTTTGTCCCGAAGGGGGAGGAAGTGGGGAAGGGTGGACAGGGAGGAATGTGAGGAATGTTAGCCACTGAATGGATCATGTGATCCCAAAGGAAGGGGTTGGGTTGGCAAGGGGGAAATAAGGGAGTTGTCAGTGTCTCCAGCAGCATAGTTAGGGCAGAATGTTTAGGGTACCAATTCCCAAATAGGTGGAAATCTGGAGGCACCAAGTCCCCAGCCAACAGGACTGCTGCTGGGAGACACTGGCTACTGAGGGAAGAGCAGGAATTCAGTACCCAGAAGCCATGGGTATATAGGAGATCTGTCCACTTGTCCCTGTTAAGTTGGGAGCATAGCCCCCAGCTCCTCGCATCTGTCCCAGCCTCCCTTACCTGGGAGTTGCTTTGGTCTGGACTCCAAATCCTAGCGTGCCAGGTCCTGATCCCTCCCTGTGGAGAGTCAGGACCACTCCCACAGAGTATTTATGTGAGTTTCCTTTAAACACATGGTTCTGTGCCCCCCCCCAGCCTTGCCTCTCCCGATTCTCCCTTGGGGCCACCCGAGAGCACAGGAATCCTATTAAACCTGGATATTTCTTAATTTGGCTTGTTGTGATTTGACTTGATTGGGATTTTTGCATCCGCAGAGAGCTCTTGTTAGAAAAAATTTCTAATACTCCCGTGCCGTCAGAGAGGATGGAAATCTCATTGTCAAAAGCATATTGAGGCCAGGCCTTAGTGCACAGAAATATTAGGTATTCAAGACAAATGGTGCCAGATAGCCCCGATTTAAATAGATTTGGTAAAAAGCAGCTTAAGGACATTTTGGGATCTGGCTTTGAATTGCAGGTCCCATTTCACAAGTCTATGTTGGGACCCAAACCCTAGCACAATGTGTTTCTGTGGTAGGCCTTGTATCAAAAAACGGGGTGTGTGAAATATTCCCTTGAAAAATACGTCTTCTGAGAATGAGTTTTCATAGGAAAAGGCAGGTCCTTGTCACAGTAACAGGTCATGGGTCTGGCATGGATATGTCTTTAGCAAGACACATGGAAAATCGCAGGAGACCCTGAGCCTATAAGACAACTTACCCATTCAAAAGCAAATCTTAGCCTGTCAGAGAGTAGGCATGGGGGAGAAGGGTGTTTTTCCTCTGTGATGTTAAGCTGGGAGTCACACCAGCCCCTGGCATTCATCCCAGCACCAACTCCCACCTCACCTGGGAGTTGTGTTGGTCTGGACTCCAAATCCCAGCATTCCAGGTCATGACCCCTCCCAGGAGGGAAAATATTCCCTCAGTGGAACTTCCAGATAAAAAGTTTCCATACTCTGTTAAGCCTCTCCAATGATGTAGCAAACCAAATCAGACTAAATCAAATTAAATAAGAAAAAGCCCAGGTTTAATGGATACAACACTCGGGGATAATTTTCCAGCAAGGAGACAGGAATGGAAGATCAGAAACCACACATCTGTTTTCTAGGGGGCAGTTTAAGTACCCTGTGGGATTGGTCTTGAGCTTCTCTGTGGGAGGGGTCATCTTTTAGCGGTCTTTCTGAGATGTAGCAGGGTTTGGAGAAAGATGGGGGTAGGGACGCTTGGTGTGGAGCTTCCACGCAAACATTCCAGACTCTTTGGGATCATGGATGCCAGGGCCTGATGTGAAGCTTCCACCTGAACATCTTCATTGGGGCTGGCTTATAGTTCAGAAGTTGAGACCATCACCCAATGAGACCATGGCAGGAAGCAAGATAGTGCGTAGGCAGACATGGTGCCGGATAAGGAGCAGATAATTCTACATCTGCATCAGCAGGCAGCAGGAAGAGAGAGTAAGCTATTCGGCCTGGTTTGAGCTTATGAAACCTCAAAACCCACCATCAATGACATCCTTCCTCCAACAATGCCACACCAATTCCAACAAGGACACACTTCTTAATAGTGCCATTCCCCATGAGGTTATGGGGGCCATTTTTGTTCAAACCACCACACTACTCAATTTTATGGTCTCGCTAACACACAGAAAACAAAAGCAAAAATACACAGGGAAATAAGCTGTGATTCAATTGTGCTATCTCAGAAGAACAAAAGAAATGACAGCTTTAAGAGACATCTTGAAAGACAGGTTATGCAATTGATGCACTAGCAAAGGGTAGGTGCACAGGATATGTAATTACTTTCAATAGCAAATAAATGAATATTCATTAAAATGCGAACAACTCTAATAGATGTTTCATTGAGGAATTTATGTAAACGAACAACACATATATCAAAACAAGAGCACTACAGCACTAATCAGCAAACAAATGCAAATACAAACCATAACGAGAAGCACCTAACCCAGGAATAAGGCTTTGTATTGAAAAGACAAAAGCTAACAATGCTTAGGAGAAGGTGGAAAAAATTCTACAATTCTCACAGGTATACACCTCTGGAAGAAATGATGTTAGTTCATCACAGGCACATGAATCTCCCAAGTTTCTCACAGCAGAAATGTCTCCTCTTTGTAATCTAGACAGGAAATCGTTCAACATCAAATGACGAGTGGATGAAAATAGAATAAATTGCACAATGGAATACTATTCAACCATAAACAGCAATAGGAATCTGCTGTTTTTGGTAAGAGGAATAACAGCCAAAGTTCTGAAAACATGTTTTTATTAATTTAATATGAGTGTGTGCACGGTGCAGATTTGGAGGAAAGAGGGCAATGTGCAGATGGTTTTTGCCTCCTATGTATAGGACTCTGGTGTAGGGCTCAGATCTTCAATGTTTGTAGTAAGTGCCTATCTCTGATAAACCATCTAGCCATCCTGACACTGAAGATCTACAGTTCAAAGAAGCAAGGAAGATCCAGACTGACAAGAGGCATTTGACCTCAATGGAGGGACGTGGTGAAAAGTTGATCTCATACAAACTGATAATCAAACAATGGCTACAAAATACTAGTGAGAAAAGAGGAGAGCTAATAGGAGAAGGCTTCCTGGATACCTCATGCAGTGGAGTGAATATAGAGAATAGTAAATTACTACAAATAGTTAATAATCTAGTTAAAAGATTTTTATGTGTTCTTTCCATTAAGAAGTTATAAATACCTGAAGAGTTAGCAATATTGACATGCATACATTGAAAATATCATTGAAATCATGCACGGAGCCTCATCTTTATGCATAAATTCCGTGTCTGTCACAATATCTTCAAAAAGGACAAAAGTTTTTAATATTTATATTGTTAGAGATTAAAAGTAGAAAGAAATTAGTTATAATATACAAAAGGTTTAAACTGTGCTAGCCACAGTTCTTGAAGCTGAGGTTCAGTGTTCTTAGTGAATCTAATTTTCATTAGGTTGTGGTCATATGAACAAAGTTTCTGAAGCATGGTGTGGAGTGGTGATGCGTATAATGATTTTATGGAGGAAGGTACCTGTTTGGGCTAAGGCTTCACCCCAGCCCTTGGCACCCTTATCCCCAAAGAGTCTGGAATGTTTGGGTGGAAAGTTCCATCCCAAGTCCCTCCACTGGGAGTTGCCTCAGTCCAGACTCCACTCCTGAGAAAGCCCACCAAATGGTGACCCCTCCTCAGAGATGCTCAAGACCACCCTCACAGGGTATTTAAATTGCCCCCAGAGAACAAACACACTTCTCCATCTCTTCTCTGAGGGCCTCAAAGGCAACTAAAAAGTGCTAATATCCATTAAATCTGGGATTTCTCTAATTCGGTTTGATTTGGTCTGATTTGGATTATTGCATCAGTGGAGAGGTTTATTGGGTCACAAAATCTTTTTAGTACCTTGGTAGGTTGGAGCCATGGTCTACCACACCATACAATGGGGCTCATGTCGGAGGTTTATGGGGGAGGTGCAGAGGCAACCTCTGAGTCAGAGCAGAATTGAGAGAGGGGAGAGAAGGCGCTTTCTTTTGTAAGGGGATATAGTGCAAGCACATAGGGAGTGCTAAACTCAGCATCAGTAGTAGTCATGTTGTCACAATTTGGGCTTCTGATAATGACATTTCCTGCTGTCATCACTTCATCCCTAAGGGCAGGTCAGTGTAAATGCCTGATTGCTAACATTTATCCATTTGGTCTATTATAAAGTTGAGAAAATAAGAAAGGGAGTGGTGAGGCAGGAATGGGGGAATGCTCTTTCAGATGTTTCCTGCTGTCTTGGGGGTGTAAACATTTTTTGTGTACCGTTGGTTCTTTCCTGATGGTTCTGGGCATATTCGGTAGTCAGAGTGGCTAGTAGTTGGTAGGCCTGTAGCAATAACTAATTAATTGTTTCATTAGATATTTTTGCATTTGTCATTGGAGGAATGTAGAAAAGAAACTGATAAAATAGTGCTCAATTAGTAGGGACGGGACAACAAGGAAGGGTCAGGAAGGGAAATATCTGCTTCCATATGGAGTTCTCAATGCAGTAGAGTCCAGCAAGGCTGTCGGGAGGAAAGCCTCATTCTTCTGCAACCAGTGACAAGGAAATTGTTCTCAGTGTCCTCTGAAATTTAAGGGATCAAGATTCTGTTGGAGTTCATATGTAAGAAAGAAATTGTCTTAAGGCAGGGGAGTAAAAGCCTTAAGATGTGATAGGTGAAACCAATGAGGGAGGCTTTCAAGTTTAGAGGATGTGGGGTTAGGGACTTTAGTCTGGGGTGAGAGAGGGTGCTGATCCTCAAAGTTTATCAGTGGGACAGGTCCTGTTGTCTTCAATAAGTCCCCAAGAGTAGGTCAGCTTAAATGCTTTAATGCTAATTTTTAAAACAGCCTTCCTAATTGATTTGAATATTGCCACAACCACTGCAATCAGTTCAGATACGATCTTTAATTAAATATGACTGGAAAACAAACAAATAAATGAAAATAACCATAAAGCAGCCATTTTAGAGAACTCCATCTTAATCTTAGGCCAACCTTCTTAGCTACCTGAGGCTTTTAATACAAGGAATGTTAAGATTGTGAAAACCTGGAGTGTTTCTCATACCTGTGAAAGCATAGAGCAAATTGGTCCCTTTGCCTTTAAAGATGGGCCTCCCCTTTGGGTGGGCCTCAGTCTCAGATCCAACCAAAAGATCTGTGGTCAGCTACTGCAGTTTAAAATAAAAATGTGGCTGATTATAACTGTATAGAGTCTAGTGGTTTCTCCTGGTGGTCTCGAACTCCATAATAAGAGGAAAACAGAACTTAATGACAGCAACAAAACAAGTTGCCAAATATTTTTGTAACTTTTTTTCTGTCTGACAGAAAAGCAAATTTTCTATCTCTGTCTCTACATGTATATATAATATACTTATTTATTGGGTTTATATCAATGTATGTGTATATATGTGTTTGTGCATGTTAACTTGTAGGAAGTTACTTCTGAATAATGGACTGGATCTTTCTTTAATTCAATAATAATGTCTTTTAAAATGACTTTTTATTAGATACAAGAAAGCTAAATCGTAATTTGTAGGAAATTTCAATAATAATGAGCGCACAAAATATGAAGTCTATTCTGAATTCAAACAGGAAAGAAAATGACAATTTTATTTTTTACCTTTTTAACTGGACCAGGCAATTTCTTTTCGCAAAGAGGCCATGCCACCACCTAAACTGGGCTAGCAAGCACACAGGAAAGGAGGTTCACTAAGATCTTGCTCTAACTCAGGTGGTAACCTTGTCTCATCCACCATCTCACACTATTGACTAATTTACAATTAGCACAAAGGAAATGAAGAAAAATGGGAGGATGGGGAGGTGTCTTCAGTTCCTGGCTATCAGGTTCTGGAATGCAGGAGGATCATTGCATGAGCAAAAGTTCTGTCAGGGAGGGAAGAGAAAAAGATTTGCATGAAAGTTTTACAAGGTGGGGGAAGATTTGTGAAATTTATGGAGAACTAACTACCTTTCATAGAAAAAAAATGCTCACAGAAACTAAGAAGAGAAAAGGTATTGAAGAATTTGTATCGTAATTTATGCCGACTTTTAATTGCAACATAAAGCCAATTTGGGACCACAGATGAAGTATGAATAATACTGAATGGCTGACTTTATGGGCACACATAAATTCAATCTGACCCTTCTCCTTGCTACCCCTGGAATTACCTGGTGCAAGTGAGACGGAACCACAAAACACGAAACAAACCCGCTAAAGAGTTTATTAGAGGGTGCACGTACAGCTCTGGGCAATCTGTATGGAGAGAGAGAGAGAGAGAGAGAGAGAGAGAGAAAGAAAGATGGCACTTCCAGCTTTTTAAAAGCTGCCTAGAGCGTGTGCACAGGGGGTTGGTGTGATTACGTCATACGCAGATGATGGGGCTCACACATGTGCACAAGGGCTTAGCTGAGTCATAGTGGATGTAACCATTTATGTGCGCACGTGGGTCACGCATGTGCGAATGTAGGTCATGCAGGGCCCTTTAACATTCAGGCACTTCTGCCCTAGGGCTTCTTTGCACGTGCATGGCTCAAAACCCAGAAGTGCAGCCTTATTGGTGGCTGAATAATTACAACCCCCATGGGTTGTATCTGTTAATAGGTTTTCTCTATGCACTGGGTGTAAATTTTTCTTCTCTGTAAAACTAGGGAGATGGAGGTCTAAGTAACTTAGGCCCTTTTTTGAGGTTCTCAAAAAAGGATGAAATTCACCCCCAGATTCTGCTGGAGGATGGGCAGATGCATCCACGGCAGTTTTCAGTCTAACGGGCTCCCACGTATGTCTGTACCGTTGAGGTCTGCACTCATGCCTTGTGCTTTCTCTTTAAAGCAAAATTGAGCAGAGAACACAGCCATTAGAAGCTAAGTCTCAAAATCAAAAAGGCAATAACTCTTTGTAGGTTTGCTGTGGAAAATCCCACTGCATTTCTGACCACTTTCTAGTCAAAGATAACATTTTTAAAGGTTGAATTGCACCCCCTGTGTTTTCCTTAACTAGACACCTGAGAAAAAAAAATACCAACTGCTAAGCCATCTCTTAGTCTGTGTACAAGAGACTTAATCCATTAACTCCCTGCCATGAGATTCTGCCAGCAGGAAGCCAGAACATATTAATTAAATGCTTCAATTCATTATTTAAATGTTTAGATCCCTTTGCCTCCAAATGGAATGTCCAGTGAAAAATGTTTTAGGGTTTTGAAAACTAATAAAATAAAGCGATTTTCTTAGAAACTAATTTAAAAAATGTATGAGCTACGTATGGGTGGATCTTTGTTTTGTTTTGTTTTGTTTTGTTTTTTTTTTTTTTTTTGATTTTTCGAGACAGGGTTTCTCTGTGGCTTTGGAGCCTGTCCTGGAACTAGCTCTGTAGACCAGGCTGGTCTCAAACTCACAGAGATCCGCCTGCCTCTGCCTCCCGAGTGCTGGGATTAAAGGCGTGCGCCACCATCGCCCGGCGTATGGGTGGATCTTAACATAACAACATAAACTTAGAGCTAAAGATATTTATTTTATTATAAAATGTTTTGAGTATATCCCACGAAGCTAACTGGATTTGTTTAGCATCTCACAAACTAGACGACAGCTCAAAGTCTAAATTTAGAAGAACTGGATGCAGGGTTCTCTAAAAAAGCACATGCAATTTGTAGATCCCTGGGACTCATAGCAGGAGAGAACTGACTTCTGTAGACTGTTCTCTGACCTCTACATGGGCACCATGGCACCTACACATGTGTGTGTGTGCACATGCACACATACACACACACACAGAGAGAAACACACAAAACTAGATAAGTAGGTGAATTTTTTAAAAAGTAATTTAAAAATAGCTGGCTTTAGAAGTAAAAAAAAGTACATTTCGGTAACATATGAATTTTTATTACAGGGTATTCCTCCACTCCGAATATGTTGTCTACCTAAGGAGTCATTCTGGGGTGGTCATTATTTTATACAGTACAGAACAGGCCACTATATGATAGAGTGGCTCTGGATTTTTACCAAACATTCATGGTAATATAGACTTTTTTCTTTCCATCAAATTTCATGCAAAAAATTAGGAAATTTATTTCATATGTGTGTATGTTTATGAACATATTGTTTGAAAGCATGTACTAATGAGTTACACATTTTTTATGTGTGTAAAGAAACTTCCATTCTTAACAACGAACTAATCCTTGGCTTTCTCAGGTAGAACTTTTTTAAAAATGTGTTCTGGTTCTAACGAAGAAAAAAAAAGCAATGAAGAAAATAAGGAATGTTCCTCAGCAGCAGAGGCTGACAGCCCTTCCTGACACACCCAGATAAAGAGGAACAGGGAACTGATGCTGCGCAGAGAGCTGTATCAACTGAAAAATATTTACTGTTCCTATTAAAAATGAATTAACCCAAACAGACAGCCTTTTAATTGAAATCTTTATCACATTACCTTCCTATTTAAATGCAAATGTAAAATCCTTTTTGCAACCTAATAGAAATCAGAAAATGAAAGGTGAACGGCACTTACTAATGACACCATCACCCTGGGCAATCCAGGCCTGATGTCATGTGAAATGCTGAACGCCTTAGACAGTCTTGCCCAGAGTTCACTGCATCTTGCCAGTTGCTTTAGCTAATTCTAGAAACATTGTTTTGTTATTTTTTTGTCCAAATATTAGGTTTTTTTTACACTAATCGATGTGTGATATATATTTTATTACTGTGTTAGAATAGAAAATAATTTGTTTCTCGAAGTTGCTTTCTGCATTATGAAAATATACCATATTTTAACATCTTTTTCTAAACAAAGTATTAATCAATGTTTATGTTGCAAGCAGAGCATTGTATAAGCATTGGCCGAACAATGTATATATTGCATAATGTGACCAGATACAGACTGAAAGGGGACAATTTTTGAATCACTTTATGGCTCCTGATCTAAGGAATCAATGAAGGAGACTGTTACTTTAAATTTTTCAATTTAGCATTAAATTCTGAAAGAAGGCTTGCACCTGCATGTGTAAAATCACCATTAGATTTCTTTGAATTTCATGGCCATGAATTTCTCATTTAGCTACTATAACATTCTTTTGAAAATTCTTAGATTTTATGAGTTCTAAGATCTGAAGCTTGAAAGCGTATTCTTACCTCAAGTATGGTAGGGCAAGTTGCAGCGTGCTGGCTTTTGTGTTACAGGTCACATTGTGATTTTGTACAATGTGCAATGATCAGTCAATTTCATATTTATGGCAGCTTCCTGCATCATACACCTCTAACCCATTTTTCCGCCATTTAGCCTGCATGATCAAGAGTACAAGGGAAAAGTTCAAAGTAAGAATACTTATGCTCCTGGAAATGAAAATCTTGGAGACACACACGCACCAAATACTACTTAATGTCAGACATCTATAAGACCCTTAGAGTTCATTTTATTTCAAAATGCTTGCTGTTTCTTAAGAAATTGGGTACTAATAGACAAGTGCCATTACTGAACCAAAATTATTAAAAGATATGATTATACACATTATTTAGAAAATAATTAGAGCAGAAATCAAACTTGGCAAGCTTCTGTTTGTCATCTTTGAAGAAGGAGCTCTTAAGTTCTACTGAAGTCAGGACTGAGACAGCTTTGTGTTCCAGCATTCTGAAGCTAGGAGTCACACACAATCAGCAGATCCTGTGAAGACTCTTGGCCTCAGAGACTACACTGCAATAACCAGGCTCTCCATGCCACAGTTGTTGGTATACACCACCTGAAGCCCTGCCAACTCTCTTGTGCTCTGATATCTAGGCCTTGTAAGTAGTAGTTTTCTTATCTGTTTTGACTATCTGGTGTGATGTAGGCAGAACTGAAGCACAGACATCCATTTATGTAGCTGTCAATTTTCCTACATTTAGTAATCTGTTCTTGTGTAATTTGGTGACCTCCCCAATTTCTCCTATGACTTTTTATTCTGAGTAAATCTGGGAGCTATTTCTTATCCACATGTAATGCACCAAACAAAGCAGTGAAAGTTGTGCTTAGCTTGACTGCAGTACACCATAATTTACTTAAGAAGATAAAATATTTGGGTGGTGACCGGTATTCATTACACATATACGCATGCAAAGAAAGCTATTTACACATAAAAATAATAAATGAATCAATTTTTTAATTAAATGAAAATCTGATTCTAGGAAAAAAAATATGGAAATACTTACCACACAGAAATCTCAAAGTTGATGTGAGACTTGTAGATTGTGTAGCTAGCATAGCTTATTTTGTAAATAACTGTTTATTTTTCAGAGCAACAGCAGTGGGTAATCATGACTGATTCTCACTCTTGATACAATCTGCATGGGCCAGTGCAAAGGTATGTGCCCCTCACACTGCAGGAAACCCATAGTCTTCTGTGTCTCAGATGGAAGAAGATAATTATTTTCTGGCTTAAATTCGTGTCTCTAGAGTTCAGAACATCTGCTTGATTTGCAAGATGGTGACTTTGCAGTGTCCACCGACTTGTGTTGAGAGATCTATCTCAGTATACATCCTTTAGGATTTAGCAAAGGCCAAATGGGTCATGTGTCATCTGTGATCACATGAATGAAAGATGATAGAAAAACAAATTTGTGTTTATGTTTGGATTTGCATCTGTACATGTGTGCAAGTAAAAGTGCATGTATGTGGATTGGTGTGTCTGGACATGTATACATGTAAATGTGTAGGTGTTTATATGTGCTGATATGCCAGATGACAATCTGTTCTGTGCATTGTTTTCTGTCCCTAATCCATTCTGTTCATTTCACACTATCATCTAGTGCAGTAACTCTGGCATAAAGGAAATAAAAAGGTCATTTTATAATATTGTTATAGTTTTGTTGTACTATAAATGTATTTCAAGTCACATGCAGAAATGGTCTCGGAATGGCATCATTGAGGTGGTGGAGCATTTAGAAGGTCAGCCTTAGTAGAAAGTGGGTAGGTAATTGGATTTGGTGCACTGTGAAGAAATTAATATATTCTTTTTAAAGATGGTGAGTCCCAATGAAAAGGATTGAGGTAAAAGAGAAAATTTAGTTCCAGAACCTTCCTGCATATCACCTTCTTTCTGGTGTGCGCATACGCCAGAACACCTTCTGCCAGGAAGTGACACAATCACAGACTCTTTCCAGAACTCGGCTGATAGTGATGCATTCTCTTGAATCACCAAACACCAAATACATTAAATACACTTCTTTTAAAATTATATTTCTATGTCCTGCTATTCTATTTAAGTATCATAAATCAATTAATACAAATAGACTTGTAATCTTAAATGCTGTAAATGTTCTGAACATCTCTTGCTTTGCTCATTTTTAGCTGTTCTGTCTCTCAAACATATTAAAATCTATTTTATGTTCATTTTTTATATACATACAAAAGCAAGCATGTAATACGCTAATTCCCCAGTGTTTCCAATACTGCTTCAGCACAAGGAAATTTCCTGCTTCGATTCTTTACCCAGAGCTTTCCTCCAAATCACTGGTAGAGGACAGAAAGATTTTCAAACCTTCCATAATACTCTCTCTGAATGCAACAGGATACCTCCAGGCCAGAGAATGCTTCTCAAACTATATCTCATATCAGCAACTTCACAAGAAAATAGTGAAGAATTTCCTGAGCATTGACTTATAGTAGGCTAGACTTGCCGTCACCTAGCTTCCCAAATCCTTCTCTCCTTCCTCTGTTTATCTCCTTCTGTTTTTATTTTGTTACTTGATATAAATAAAGGTCCAAATATAATAAAAGCTGTGGTCTGGTGTTATAATCTACTGATGGGTTCTACATTGCTCTTGCTGTGGACCAGTCTTCAGTTTTCAGATCCCTCCATGTGGGTGGGAATAGCTCATTTACCTAGCAGAATTTTATTAACTGTGTTTTCCTGACATTAAAGGTTCTGCAGCTCCATTGTTACCGAACTATAAGGATGTCGCAAGAAGCTGAAGAAATGTTGTGTATTTTCTTCTATTCTCATTGAGAGACATTGGAATATCAAATCTGTTTCCTTAAAAAGACATTTGTGAGTAGTCCATATTTCCATCTAATTTTTCAGTCACTCACTTAAACTGGGGATTTTCTTGCATAATTGATTTATGATTTTTCCTTTTGTCTTTTTTAAGTGAAGCAAACATAAACTTTTGTGCTGGAATTCCCAGAGTAATTATTCAAGTTAATTATTAAATAAATTTTGATTTAATAGCACTGTCCTTAAAATATATGTTCGGAGAAGTTGTCTGTGTTATGCTTTTATAAACTTCCAAGACATAAAATTGCCTTTCCAAAGTACACATGCTTTGTTCACTCTGCACATCCTTCTAGTTCTCAGAATAGAAGTGCTTCAGCTAACAGGCTGTTATTACCAGTGCTTTCCCCTCCTGCTCACATCCATCTGGTTGCCCGCGTTCCCTTGTTTAGATTTGTCTTTCATGTTAAGTGCATTCTATGTGCTTATTGTTTTTTCTTCCGAAGATTTGAGAGAGCTCATGTCCTGACCATGAAGCAGTCTATGCAGGCCATTTGATATCTGATACGTAATCCATCTGATGATTAAGCGTGTTCAGAAATGTCAGTGAAAGCTTTTCCTAATCTGTCTTTACACTGGTAAGGAAAATTTTAGGAACTGATATGGTATTCTTCTCTGTGTGCTGTTAATATCATTGGTTAATAAAGAAACTGGCTTGGTCTGATATGGTAAAACAGAGCAAGGCGGGGAATACTAAACTGAATGCTGGAGGAAGGAAGGGTGGAGTCAGAGAGAAGCCATGTAGCCCCACAGGACACAGACGCTGTAACTTTACTCAGTAAGCCACAGCCTCATGGCGATACCCAGATTACTAGCAATGGGTTAAATTAAGATATAAGAGTTAACCACTAAGAAGCTAGTGCTAATGCCCAATCAGTGATTTAAATAATATAGTTTCTGTGTGATTATTTCTGGACTCAGCTGTTGGGAACCAACATGCAGCCCTCCTTAGTACAAACTGGTGTCTAATGTGGGGCACTACACATGACCCTGGGAAGAAGAGTTCCGTGCTCTACTGACTGAGCTAGCCGGGCACCAACAAGCAGCTCCCCTTACTATAAGGAATATCTGTGGTTTTGTGCTGGTGGGCAGTTATTGAGTCATCCGATCTGTGTCACTCTCTGTATTACTCTGTATCTTCTCCTTAGTGCTGGCCTGTCCAGAGAAGGAGGCTCTGCCCTAGTGTCTACGAAGAACAAGCTATCAATTTTCTCTGGTGATTAGGAATTACAGCAGAGGCCCCTTAAAGGAACTTCTGAGAAAGAGTTAGTAAGCAGTATGTTTGTGCAAATATTTCCTACAGTAAATTTCCAATTTATTCATGCCCTTGCTTTTTAAATGACACCTATCTCTATTGATTAAGAAGTTATATGGTTATGTTTTAATGTAACAAGTCAGTACATGCTTAACCCTGTATTTTGTATGACATACTCTGTTAGGTTTTCCATTGTCTCCTTGAATTTCATTTGAAAAGAAAAAAGACATCTTATAAAAAACAACAACAAAAAAAAAACAAGCATTGAAAGTGGACAGTGATGAGTAACTTAGTTATCATGGCTTTAATGCTGGTTCTGAATTCTGTAAGAGAGAACATTCATCATTTGTCACAAAATAACAATATTAGGATTTGCCTAAGTAATCTACACACTGTAGAAGCATCCCAGAGGGGGTCTGGGTTCAGAAATTCAGGTCAGTCTTCTTGTTATATGCAAGCTGCACAAGTGTCTGTGACAGAAGAGGGATTTGCCTGACTCTGGGAAGAAGTCTAGATCCTTAGATTACTAAGTACATGGGTAATGGAAAGTGGCACGCAGAAGATGATACTTACACAGTAGTCAGCTGAAACTGATTTTTTCCTTTCTGGGAAATCTGGTGTATGCTGAATAAGCCTTTAATAAAATCTTCTTTTAATGTGCACCTCAGCTGTTCAGTAGAGAGTGAGCTGACAAAGGGGAAACCCATCTCTAACCCCCAGCACTCATCTCTAAAAGGTTCCTTTCTAGTAAATGGCAGTCTAGTAAGGTTCGTCCAAGTCTTAATCAAAGCACTGCACAAAAATACCTGCCACTGTGTGAACAGCTTTCTCCTCTCTCCTTAAGAGTTCACATCTCTAATTTATAGCACTCCTGGTCCTGCTATGCAATCACTGGGCCCAGAGTGGGGCTTCTCAATCCCTGTGGTTCTCAGTGGCAACAGGAAGTTGAGGGGAGTGGGGGGCTGTAGAGCCAGGCAGCAGGGACTAGCACCGATGCTGTCGAGATTGCATTACACTGCTCTCTGGAAAAGATAGCTAGATCCAATTGACACATACCGAAGTAAACAGGCAATGACATATTTGTAGACAAATTGTCATACTGTAGATCATCCACAAAACAAATGTTTTTTGATTCACACTCAAAGATTGGGGAAAAAGTCTGCCAGCACTAACAGCTGCTCCCGTTTCAAAGGAAACTAGCAGTTAATGAAAAAATTAATTTAAAAATAATGTTCTACTGCTGCAAAAATTCCTTAGGGGAAATATTTAACACGGCTCAAAACTAAAAGAAAATATACTTGTTTCAAGACCTCTAGAAATGTCTTAGTTTCCCTAGGGGAAGTGTTAGCTCTGTAGTTGAGTTTTTGAAATCATGTGAAAGTTTTGTAGTGTTGGAACAATGTTATTTAAAGTAATAATAAAATAGTATAATAATATATCTAAATATTTTTCTTATGATTCTTTTCTCGCTTTTCAAAATTTAATAGTGTCCCTAAAATAACTGATTTCATTTTTTTATGTCATCTAGGTGGCAAGTTATATTTGCTTTTTAAGGAGCATTGTTACATTCCGGGTTACTTCATAGGGTCACTTGAAGATTACTATGAAAACTGCAGTCCATCTACACCTTTAAATTCCAGTTATCCAAACAGTGACTGGTTGTGCTTTATGAAAAGGTTATATCATCATTTATGTCCCTGATTTTTCTTTCTGAAATCAACCTCATCTGATATATTCAGGCTAGTATAACAAAGCACCAGATGTGGTCCAGCTAAAATAACAGATATCAACTGTTCCCCATTCTTGGACTGGTAAGTCTGAGTTCACAGGGCCATTATGGCCAGACTGTAGTAAGAATCCATTTTCTGGAGAGTGTTCCGTTGATCCTCTCTGTACCTTCAAATGGAAGTGAGAGGAACAGAAGGCAAAAAGGAAGAAGCAAGAAGGTTGGAGCTCTGATGTGTGTCTTTTTCCTCTGTCAAGGATAGTGATACCATGGAAAGTGACTCTACCTTCATGACCTCATCTAAATCTTAGTAGTTCCTAAATCCTTATCCCCTACCACTATTGCAAGATAGCTGTGGTGGTTTGAAAGAAAATGACCTCAAAGGGAGTGGCACTACTAGGAGGTTTGGCCTTGTGGAGTAGGTTTAGTTTTATTGGAGAAAGTATGTCACTATGGAGATGGGCTTTGAGGTATTTGATAAGCTCAAGATACCACCAAGTATCTCACACTACTTGTTTCCTATAAGATGTAGGATGTTGCCGGGCGATGGTGGCGCACGCCTTTAATCCCAGCACTCGGGAGGCAGAGGCAGGCAGATCTTTGTGAGTTCGAGACCAGCCTGGTCTACAGAGCTAGTGCCAGGACAGGCTCCAAAGCCACAGCGAAACCCTGTCTCGAAAAAACAAAAAAAAAAAAAAAAAGATGTAGGATGTTCAGTTACTTCTCCAACACCATGTCTGCCTGTATGCCACCATTCACACCATGATGATAAATAATGGGCTGGATCTCTGACCGATAAGCAAGCCATCCCAATTAAATGTTTTCCTTTATAAGAGTTGCCATGGTTGTGGTATCTCTTCACAGCATAGAAACCCTAACTAAGACAGAAGTGAAAATATGAAAGAGCCTAGACTATTTCTATGCTGTAGGAAAAAAAAAAAACTCAGCATAGAGAGGAGAGGCTGATAAAGAACGAGAAGATGGGAACCAGGAGAATAAAGCACTTGAGAAGATGAGAAGGATGGGATCAACTCTGAGAACAAGTGATAGTTTTTTTTTCTTTGCCTGAGATGTTTCATCCATGTGACAAGAAGTGTATGGGAGATTGTGAATCCCTTGGCAAGATAAGGAATGTGTGGTATATCTTCAAGAAAATAATGTAAAGACAACCTATGTATTCCTCCAACTAAGCATGGGCTCCAGGACACACTCTTCTATCCGTGCACAGCTTCCTTTTATTTAGTTGCTTTTAGTAGTATAACATGCTTCTGTAAAAAGATTACAAAAACAAAAGCATTGGTAATGACCAATATCTCTTCAGAGTATGCCACAATCCTGGTACCAACTTCTGTCTTAGTTAGAGTTTCTTTTGCTGTAAAGAGACACCACAACCACAACTCTTATAAAGCAAGAATATTTCATTCGGATGGCCCACATTTTCAGAGGTTTAGTCAATTATCATGGTGGTATGCAGGCAGACATAGTGCGGGAGAATTAGCCATGAGTCTTACATCTTGACACAAATGACACTGGGCATGGCTTGAGCGTATATGAGACTTCAAAGTCCAGTCCACAGTAACATACTTCCTCCAATAAGGTTATACTTACTCCAACAAAGTCACACCTCCTAATAGTGTCACTCCTTTTGGGTATTATTTTATTTAAAACCACTAAAATAGTATATAGTGTCAATATATAAATTTGAGTGAATTACATACAAATATCTGGCCCATGACATTACTTATTATAGATAGTCCACTGTCCACTACTACCTAACTCCAGAATTGAGTTTTAGTTTCCTCTCTCAATGTTTCAAGGCCACTCTTGATTGACTTTATTACAATTATTTTAATTGTAATTGATCAACTAGCCAGTGTGACTGATTTATTTAAACCTATTGTTGATACTTGGATCAAACTTTAATGGTAACTCCAAACAGCTATTTATTGAGACTGAGCATTTAACATGAAAAGCAAAGATCTGGGCAACCTGAGTAATACTCTTAATTTTTTAGTGGAGTGGTTCTCAACCTGTGTATCTTGACCCTTTGGGATAGAATGACCCTTTTACAGGGGTCACCAAAGACCATCAGAAAGCAAGAATATTTACATTATAATTAATAACAGTAGAAAATTATAGTTATAGAGCAATAATTAAAATAATTTTATGGTTGAGGTCACCACAACATAAGAAACTATATTAAAGGGTTGCAGTATGAGGAAGGCTGAGAACCACTACTCTAGCTTTTGCCACACTACCGATCCTCATCCACTGTCACACAGAATACATTTCGTTTCACGAGCCACACTCCTTTTGACTCTCACTGAAGTAAATTTTAGGTAGTACATTGGACTTTGAATGTTCATTCATCAGATTAGCCAAATGTGCAAGTTAATATTTGTAACTTGTATAATATTCCTTAATATTGCTACTTAAACCATCTTTTCTCAGTTTCTTTAATCCCATTTCCCTATTTAATGCCATTATGACTGACAACTTTAATTTATCTGCAATCACTGTTTTCTATAATTTATAATGCATAGTATTTGCTGTTTTGAATTATTTAAAACTTTAAAATATTGAGAGAATATATCTCATGCAATGCTTTCTTCCTAAAGCAAGAAACTGATGTGCTATGTACATCATTTCAAGCATCAATTTTCTTCCCCATTTCTTTATATTATTCTAAATATTTGACCCCACATCCATGCTATCTAATGTTTCATTCTCTGGGATTAGGAACATAATGCTTGTTGAAATATTTCAGTACCAGAGAGACCCCTGAAATCATTTGAAGTTGTCATTTGCTATTTCCAAGTGTGATTGTATTATTTTTCTTAAAGGCAAACTAAGTCTTGCTACCCTTCCTGTGTCTCCTCTTTACACTACTCGGACAGTGATACCATCGACATATCTCTACTTCCATTTAATATCATATAATCTTCCATTTAGATTTACTCAAATTATAGAGCTAGAAATAAATTTTTCTAAGTTTATGATCCACTATGATATAATTAATTGATGAGTGAGTTTTCATAATGCAATAGGAATCAAGGTTTAGAAAAAAATTGTAGAAGTAGTTGAGATAAAAAAACTTTGTGTGGTAATTAAGAGGTTGTATTTGAAATCTAACTCTCTAATTTATTTTTATTTAATTTTATTGGGGGAGGGCTAAAAATTTGAGTTACTTCATCTTAACTTTATTATCCATAGAATAGTGATAAGGAGAAAAGAAGAGAGGATAGAAGAATATGTTTATATGCAGTAGAAAGCAGTCAATGAGATAGTAGGTTTGCATTCAAAACTTTCTATTTGACTATGCTAATGTGCAGAATGACCGCTATTATTATTTCCTTTATTTCCCCTACTGTCTACCATAATAAACTGGATGTCTCTAGAGAGCTATGAGCAGGAATGTTTAAACTAGCTCTAGTTTACCTTAAAAAAAAAAAACAGTGCAATAAAATCAACATCACCCTTGAGCTATTTAGGATTCTTTATAATCATCAAGTTTGAATGTTTGTTGAAATACAAAGAAGGAGGAAGGATTGTAGTTTTGTGTGAGTTCATCTCAGTCACTTAAGACGAACAGCAGCTTCCTTAGTTCTTAACCTCCATAAAGAACTTTTCCTCTTAATTTTAACTCCTCCCCAACCCCAGAAATTCTATAACCAATAAGCTTATGGAGACCAAGGGAGTTATATTCTTTTTCTTTTTATATTAATTTATAAACTTAAGAAACAGGTCACACTGTCCCTGACACTGGGAGAGAAATAGTCTGATGGTATTCACACAGTCATATGCCAGAGGGCTGCTGTACACAAGGTTATGAAAAGGAACTGGCCCTGACACACATGGGCAATAAGAAAACAAGGAACTTGAGAGGGCCAATGATGAGTAAGGGGTTCTAGGAGAGTGACAACATGCTCCAGTAGCAGGTGATGATCCCCAGGCAATTTCTATTTAAGTCTCCATTCTTAGTCTGTCTTTCTGTGGAATAGCTCTTTGACTACATAATGCTTTAGTTCCTAAACTGTACAACTCATATGTCATGAATAAATAAGGTGATTTAAAGCAATAGTATAGGTTACTCATCTTTGAAACCATTACCAACATTCTACATATCTAAAGTTAAAATTCTTAAGGGAGATGGATGCTATTAAAACGTTGGGTCAGAAAAAGAAGAACGGGTACTATCCTCTCTTAGTAAGTGAGATCCAAGGTAGGAGTTGGGGGCAAATGCAAATAAATAGGCCAAGTGCTTAATAATAGCATGGAGTATAATGTTAAAGGAAATAGTGTCAGTTGTGCAGGGAATGAAAGGGCAGGGTAGTAGAGAAGGCGGGGAACTAGGACAATTTCAGAGATAACTTAGGAAAACAAGTATCTCTCAAGTTATCCTAGTTGTGAGACATACCAAACTTCTTCATTTACACAGAGGAGATGATGCTTTGAATATCAAACGTAAGTATATAATGTGTGTTTGGGAAAAGAAACCCTATCTTACAATTGTCTATTTGTTTCATTTATATTATATGTCTTTTATTTTATCATTTAGATATAAAAAGCGTTTCTGAAGACTAGAAATATGATGTAGCCAGTTGATAATTTAAATTACTAAAGAGTGCTGAAAACTTAAATTATTCATTTGGAGTAGTCCAGTGTCATACAACTGACAGTATTTACCCGAGGTAAACCTGACCACAGGAGCCTTCTGTTTTCCAACTCTTATGACACAATTCAGAAAACAACTTTGCCCCTTTCCCTTCTCTCTCAGTTAGAAGCTTTCAAGCCATAAAGGAATGGTTCCCATTTCTTTCTAATTGTGAGCATCAATATAAAATATTATACTATAAAATCATATACACAGGGTCTCCTGAGTGCTTAGGGCATGTCTGTTTGCCTACAACCCTGTCACAGGGCTCTCAAAGGGTGCAGAGCATGCTAAAAAAGAAGAATGACAGGAGCATCTATGTGCTTGTGCCGCGTGATGGAGAGGAAGAATGAGAAGCACAGCTGCTGCCTTGGCTTCTCGGAGCAGCACAGACATCCATGACTCTAAAAGAGAGAAACACTCAGTTCTCTATGTAAGCAGGTAAAAGGTTAGGACATCATGAGTCCTTCGCACTTGTCTCAGAGCCTACTAACTCAATCTTTCTAGCCAAGTCCAGGCTACAACAGAGCAGAGACACATTTGGCTGAATATATCAAGGAATGCAAAAGACCTGCTTTTATTATTTTCTAAAATTAAAACTGACCTGAAATATATCTTATTGCATTTTGTTACATTATAGCTCTATGCTGAGCCTAAAATTAAACAAATATTGCACTAATCACCTTGGGAACCAGACATCAAAGGTAGTATCTAATTGTTGGTAGTCCACACTTAAAAATTCACAAAAGACATTAAACTACTTATTGGTCTACATAAGCATAATTGTCTTGAAATAACAAATAAAGCAGGGACATTGTCTAAAATTAAAATGTGAAGCACCCACCAAAGTAGACATTTTTAATATACACTGCTTGCTCCATCCCACTCCCTCCTTGTTGAGTAACATTTGTATTGCTGTTCTATTATTATAGTTAGAATAAACTTTTGGGACATTAATAAACAGGAATGTTGGCATTTAAATTCTAAATATGATCTCTTAGCACTTTCGCAGGACACTTTGAATGAAATAAATTCACATAAATTCTCTAAACTCATTAAAGTATGCCAATTTTTCTTGATATCCTCTGCTTCCTATCCCAGCTCCTTGATGGCTGGTTATAGCATAGCGATGCTGATGCCTCTGTGTGGCTCAGCTCCAAGGGCATTATGAACTGAATTTGCCTTTTGCATTCTCATTTTTAAGGATTTATGGTGGGATGTTGTGGGGACACATGGTGACTTCCACCAGTCTGGAGCACCAGCTGGTGGTTCTTGGTTGTTAAATAATCATCCAGATTTTTTCTTTTGTCATTTGGAGAAAAGATGGATTAATAATACATTTTGAATTAGAATTAAAAAATAATAATGCCCTTGACAATACATTCAGAGGAGTAAAATTAATCATCATGGAAAATTCTCATCTTTTGTACAGATTGGTTAACCTGATTAACAACCAAGAACCAATTTGCTCATTACCTAAGCAGGTGGACAAAAAAAAGCATCAAGGAGGAGAAGATGTGGTCATTCAAACACATTAGAAGCAACTCTGGGCCAGCCGTTGAGCATATCCACTTGAATTTTCCACTGCAGTATTTTATACCTTTGCTGCATTATTAACTAAGAGCTTATAGGTACACACTTTCAATATTGATTATTATTTTTATTTTTATGTCAGCATTTTTCTAAAAGTTAAATAGATTAGATTAATACAACTGTGGTTGTTTCAATAAAACTTTACAAAGCTCTTCCAAAATTACCCACCAAACTTACAATAACAATGTCATTAATATTCTACTTTAGAAATAAAAGAACCAAAGCAGTATAAACATATTTTGTAAAAAAAAAAACCCACAATTACAAAATTAATAAAATGTAGAACCTGCTTTAAAATTTAGTCTCATGAGACAAACTTACTCCATAGGCTTTAGCCTGCAGAAAGGGAATCAACAAGATGACTCACCATGATGACAGCTGAACTTGAATCATTTTTAAAAAAGATTTAAAAGTCTCTGTAATCGTGTGTGTATGATTGCATGTATGTGAGTGCGTGCCATGTATGTCAGTGCCTGAAGAGATGAAGTATTCTATTCTATGGAGCTGGATTTACAGGCTGATGTACGTCATCTGATACTGGTGCTCAGAACTTGAACTTGAGTCACCTGCGAGTGAGACACGTGTTCTTAACTGTGAAGACATCTACATAGGCTCCCCGGCCTCTGCTTCTTGTCATTTTTTTTGAATTCCAAGGCCCATGGTGACACTCCTAACACATCCGTAATACATATTTTAAATTAAGCAACGCATGTTCATTATTTCAGAACTGAAAGGTTACTTTTAATTTTGTAATTAATAAATATATAAAACTTAATTATTACCTAAAAAAACTTCATGAGTTTTTTAAATTTGCATGAAAGCTTTTTAAAATTACTATATTTAAAGGTATTTTGTACTAACATACAAAATCCTAGGCTTTATTCTGGTACTGCAGTGCCTAGGATGTGGTTTGCTCATACTTGACTCCTAATACTGTCTTTTGTTTCCTTTTCCTCTCTTAGTAACCCTTATACTCTCAAAATTACCCTTCTATGTTTCCATTTTGGGTAGGAAAAACTTGCAAATATAGGTTCCCAAAGAGAACAAAAAATTAAGAATGCAAACAACAGCAGAGTATTTTTTTAATTGAAAAGAAAAAAAAATTTCCGCCTCCTCCCAGCCTCCCATTTCCCTCCCCCTCCTCCCGCCCCTTTCCCCTTCCCCCCACTTTTCTCCTCCTCCCTCTCCAGTCCGAAGAGCAGTCAGGGTTCCCTGCCCTGTGGAAAATCCAAGGTCCTCCCCCCTCCATCCAGGTCTAGGAAGGTGAACATCCAAACTGGTTAGGCTCCCACAAAGCCAGATCAAAACCCCGTGCCATTGTCCTTGGCTTCTCATCAGCCCTTATTGTCCGCCATGTTCAGAGAGTCCAGTTTTATCCCATGCTTTTTCAGCCACAGACCAGCTGGCCTTGGTGAGCTCTCAATAGATCAGTCCCACTGTCTCAGTGGGTGGGTGCACCCCTCGTGGTCCTGACTTCCTTGCTCATGTTCTCCCTACTTCTGCTCCTCATTGGGACCTTGGGAGTTCAGTCTGGTGCTCCAGTGTGGATCTCTGTCTCTATTTCCATCCATCGCCAGATGAAGGTTCTATGGTGATATGCAAGATATTCATCAGTATGGCTATAGGATAGGGTCATTTCAGGTTCCCTATCCTCAGCTGCCCAAGGAACTAACTGGGGACATCGCCCGGGGCTCCCAGCAGAGTATTTTTAATGCATTTTTCTAAGGCTAGCAGTAGAGATGGAGCCCCAGGGTTGCCTAGCCCGTCTACTCCAACTGGTAAACTCTATGTACAAGGAGATACTGTGCTCCAAGAAGTAGAAAAGGTAGTAATAGTGGAAGATAGTCCGAGTCAGCCTCAGACTTCCACACATGCACATAGACAAGCAGACCCACAGGTGTGCACACGTGTGCATATGCTACATGCCCATATACATTTCTAAAACAAACAAATGGCATTCAAATAAAGAAAATAGTTCAAAAAGGTAAGAAGCAAAATTTCACAAATGGGCACACAATATATCCTGTCAATATATACTCTCAGATGTACACACTCAGCTCTTCACCATTCTTCTTCCCACATTCTATCTCTCATATTCATGTTAGTTGAGTCTTTTGTGACCGGTTGAGCTTAAACAGGACTGTCCTGTGACCAAGCGAATGGAGTAATCTTGGGGGAGCCCAGAGAGCTCAGTAGTGAATAAGCAGCTGAAGGCAATGACTCCTCTTCTTCCCAGAATCTATCTAATTCCAATAGCTTAACAAGAAAGGGTAGGAACCTACAAGGACCATTGCTTTTCACCTCTTGTGTAACTCCTGCCACCTCTTCTACAATGCTCCTTTGGCTTGTATACAGCTGTCTGAGCACACAACAAACCATCACTTATTTTCTACATGAATATCAGTCTTTTATCTCTACATCCGCCATTGTATAAGCTTCCTGAATAACTCAGAGCAGCTTTTGTCTACAGATATAAGCACAGATATTTAGAAGCTATTTTCATGCTATGTCAGTTAAGAGAAAACAGAAATAACCCTGTTGTTTGGCCTTATGACTTCCCAAGGCTCTTTTATAACCAGGCTTAGAGTGACAGGAAAAAAAATTTTGTTCCATAGAGTGGTGCTCAAATCCAATCAGAGTAGTTGCTTATCCACAGCTTGCATTTTACACTTGAACAGGCAGATAAAATACTGCCTCTTAGTGTTTGGTCTTTTGGTTCCTAGTGTTCAAAGCTGGGTGAGACCAATGATGCCTTTTCTTCTTTAGCAGCCCACATGACAACCCCAGGCACTTGAAGTCCAGCTAGTCAGTTTCCAGAACAACTCCAGCATGCTTTACTTATACTTTGAGACTGGGGTGTGCAACCTCTTCCACAATGTGACCTTATCATTTAGTTCTGTTGAAAAACTAGGCAGACTGGCAAGAGCATTATATTGAACAGGGGGGTTGGGGATATAGAGGGTGTGAAGAATATGGAGGGCATGAAATATGTAGTCTCTTTGACAAATTGTCGTGAAAGTCTCTCGCACCTGGGAGTGAAGACTATGCTCAATAAATCACTGCTTCTAGAAGCAGCCTCTGCCACCACAGGGTAATCCCACTGATTACTTCTTTTTGTATTTTTATTTGGATTACAAGATAGAAAGCTTTCCATATGGAAGTATAAATTTTTAATGTGGGATCTTTTAGATGAAATACTATCCCAAGAAAAAGTTGAATAAAAAACAATAAATGGTTTTTAGATTTGACTGATCAAGATAAAAATGGTTTTATATTTTAAGAAATGATGAGACTTAAATTGAGATTTAAATGAGCTATATTTTTTCAAATGTCAAATTAAAATTATAAAATATAAAACTACATAATATGTTTTTGAACATGTTAGTTTTAAACTCAGCCTTGTTGAAAACATGGAAATTTTTTTCTTATTGAGAATTTTAACTAATGATCTTATCAATTTGCAACTCCCCAACTCTTCATAGATCTTCTGCCTCTTTCCTATAAACCTAACTTTGTATCTTTTTTCTTTTAAACTCATAAATTCCAATTTGTGTACCTATATATTTATGAATGTGCAGCCTTCCATTAGAGCATGGTTAACCTACAAAGAAAACTGAGCCCCCTTTTCTGAGCAGTTATCATGCTCCAATAGCTCCTTAGTTGTGACAAACATTGAGAAAATTTCATGTCCCCATGCTGAAACTTTATCTAGTTTGAACTGGTCCAGAGTTTGTGTATGTGTGTGGTCAATACCCCTATGAATTCAGATGTACTACTTTTCTGTTGTGTCTGGAAAGCAGTTTCCTTCCAATTGTACACTACTTATACTTCTTTCAATCTTTTTGTTTTCCCTTCCACAATGATTGGTTAGATTTGGGAGGAAGAAATATGAAATACATGGAGATTTGGGAGGAGGCGATGTGACAGACATGTTTCATTTAGGACTGATCTCTCTGTAATATTATTGTCTGTACCTTGATCATTAGCCCCTGTGCTAATTGTCATTTACTGTGTGAAGATTTGATGATAAGAATTGAGAGATACATCAATATATATGTTAAATCATTAGAAGTCAGTTTAATTCTCTGTCACTTTAGTAGACCAATAGTAATATGTTATGGATGGTGCCAGGTATGGATTTTATTTTTCAGAGTTTCATTTTTACTTAAATTCAAGTCAAAAGTTGCTGGTTAGTCCCATTGTGTTGGTGCCACTATAATACCAGTGAACATGTCTTGCTGAAGCCCTCAGTGTTATCATTCACTAGGTAATACTTATGAATTCTTTTCTCCTTCAGGTAAGGTAGATGGATCCTTTTCTTCTTTGGTAACAAGTATAGCACTGTCCAGACATATTAATGTTAGCCAGTAGCGATGAAGTTTCCACATCACTACCAGTTTTATTTCTGCATGTTCTATAATTCAACTATGTGGCATCCTTAGCAATACAATCTACCTGTCAATTTCTGAGGTGATGGAAAGTGAAGAACAGTGGCAATAGACAATAATGTTTAGGGTAGGGTCTATGAAACCTTACTGCTCAACTACTCTAAATGATGTAATACATTTCTGAAACTGGACATTTTATTAGCCTGTTGTATCTAGAAGGAACAGTGTTGCTCTGATAGAAGGTCCCCATCTGAAGTATTTTGAAAGACGTGTGTGTATATATTTTAGAAACAGTCTACATTAGTAGTAAGATTTCCACATGACTTTTTTGAACCATCTTTAGAGTTCGTTACCTTCTTCCGTGTCCTCTTCAATCCTCCCCTTTCATTGAGGTGTAACAACATCTTTTAAGTCATCCATTATGTAACATATACAAGCAATAGAAAGGTAAATTCTAAAAGGGATGGAATTAGTATGCATTCGACAATGTGGATGAACTTTGAAAATTTTCTTCTGAGTTAAATGGAAGGACTGATATTTTCTATATTTCAACTTACGTGATATACCTAAATAATTAAATTAAACACTAAAAGGGGAAAATACACTTAAGGGACAAAGTTTGTATTGAGAAGCAATTTCTATTTGATGTAGATTATTTTTGAGCTAATGAATCACTCTAGATAATGTTATTATTATGGTTGCATATCAAAGAATGGTTGTATTGAATTGCATACTAAAAGATGTGTAAGTGTTTAACTTATGGCCTATATTTTACTGGGTTAAAAATATGTATTGATTATAGTTCTGCATTGAGTGAGAGTGAATTACTTTACAATACATTATGATATTCTAACAACTGTAAGCTTATAACATAATCTGAGTTGAAAATGTGTATATATCAGGAGAAAACAGCTATATATAAATCATTGATATAATATAAAGCTTTGGAATATGCTTATATGAAAAAGAGGTAAACAGGAAACAAATTAATTAATTAATTAAACATCCTGCCACACACACACACATACACACACACACACACACACACACACACACACACTGTGCAGGTGATGACATAAATTAAAGCAGAAAATTGGCATATTGGCTTTAGATAAAGAAGACTGAATCCATATCTATAGAAGTGGTTAGAAAATCAGAGATAAAATGCAAAATAAGGAAAAAGCCACTGACTCTTCGATAGAAAATCTGTAAGTAAACTCCACCCATACATTTGTAGACTCCTGAGTCAGATACACTCTAGGGAAAATTCTAAGCTCCCAGAGCAAATTTACAGCTGCAAATTTGAGAACTGAGCAGTATCCCGCTCACAAGAAAAGAGATCTTGCAGTTGGACCCTAGTTAGCTTACTGCAGGCATGAGAGTCATCAATATTCAAAGGAAGATTTCACATCCAGAACTATTGTAATATGTTCCTGCAGTGCTCAGAGTAGCATCAAACAAAATTATTCACAGTGTGAGAAATTAGTAATATGTATTAAGACTACTGGGATTATTTTTAACTATTAAGGTATTTTAATGACCTAATAAATTGTGCCTACTGAACAGGCTTGTGATGCTTTAGATAAAGTACTTGAGAGACCAAAGAAGAAAGGTCACAGGTTCAAGGCTTGTTGTGTTCATGAGAAGGAGGGAGTTATAGTCCAACCCTAATTAATTATCAAGATGCTTCCTCACGATGGAAACTAGAAGCAGGGCCATTGATACAGATTAGTGGTAAACTGCTGTCTGACATGAAGTTTTGAGTTCAGTCGTCACTTCAGTAAATAAATAAATCCAGATTGCAAAAGCTAAAAATCTAATAGGATAAGCAAAAATGTGATCATATATTAATATAATTAATATTAATTTGTTTTAACTTTTGCAGCGAGATTACTCTTATCATCAATAATCATGTTGTTCAATGTGTTTAGTCATCAGGAAATGACTAGATAAATTACTATATACTGCCAATACATGCTTAGTGCCTAAGACCAAAAATCTGTACTCATAAGAGTTATTAAGAGATCATACAACTGGAACATTTATACTGTGATACTGGAAGTATAAATAAATACAATTCTGTGTTTATATGGAGGCAGTATTTTTTTTTACTTTTTATAGATTACTAGTTGCCATTCCTGTGAAACTACACTTTTCCTTCTATATATACACAAAAGAAATAAGCAAAATATATTTTCATAATATACAGATTCATTAAGACTCAGAGATTTTTTGGTGAAGAATCACAAAAATATACAAACAAACATAAATATCCATTAATTATTGGAATGAATGCATATTTATATGCTAACCATCTGACAAATTAAGGAAGATTGAATGTTAATGCATAGTGATAAAATACATGAATGCTTACTTCTAGCAAGATCTTTGAAAATCTCAAATAGGATGTGTACAGCAAAGAAGGTAAAAGGAAACTAGAATAGATTTTATGGAAGGATGGGTTATGTGGGAACTAATTAGTTGAAGAAGAGGATGTGGAAAGAGACAGCTAGAAATAAGGGCTATTGGAAGTATGAAATTGAAACCCAGTGCAGTGGAAACTGCCCAAAATCGATGAAAGGAACCTTACTGAGATCTCCTAAAAATGAGGATACAGGATCTCAACTGGCCATCTCTCATCACCAACTGGATTGGGTTGCATTCAGTTAAGTTATTGACCTAGGATATTCCATGGGAACCCCTAAAACAAGACAGGCTGTTTCTAAGACAGTGGGTTACTCTCTGAAAACTGACAGTGGAACCCCATTTCTGAAGACAATACACATCATTAATCATTGGGTAGTCAAGCTTGTCCTGAAGTTAGCCTTCATGCCTATATTCTAAGGTCTCTGGTGTGGGAAGGTATTCTGCAAGCTATCAGAAAAGAAATGTGAACACTGTTCCAGCTACAAAACATTTGACCTAAAATCTGTCCAGCCTTTAAAATATTCCAGTGTAATGGTAGCATAGAACTGTTTAGGAGGCCATCCAGTAACTGATTTGACTTAAGGTCCACTCTACATGATGAAATCCATTCCTGACATGGCCTGGGTAAACAAGTACCTGGAAAAATAGGGTAAAACAAAGTATTGCAGAAAATAATAAAAGTGTAAACAAATAAAAGTATCATTAAAATGATTCTTAATGATATTCAGTCATATTCTTAGATTCAGGGCATTATTCAGTTATCATCAGAGAAGTTTCATCTTTCAGGAGATGGGAACAAATGCATGTACATGTCTCCTTAATGTTAGACATTAAGGAGACATAGAGTCTAAAAGAGATATTTCATCAAATTTCTCTCCTCATTGATTAGGGACCATGGAGGAAACAGAGGGGAAAACAGTATAAGAACCAGAGTGGTTAAGTACACCAGGAGAATATGGCCCTCTGAACCAACTAAGGAAGGTACATCTGAACTCATGTAGATTGAAGCAGCAAGCTCAGAGGCTACACGGGTCTGTATCAGGTACTATGATTATATACTACAGCTTTTAGCTTAGTATTTTTATGGGACTCCTGAGTGTGTTGACAAGTGGATCTCTGTTTTTGTGTCTGTTCTTGGGACTCTTTCCCTCCCGTTGGTTTCTTTTTCCAGTCTTAATGTTATCATTTTTGATTAATTTTATTATATTTTATTTTATTGTGTTTGGTTGCTATTTCTTTGTGTTTGATATGTGTTTCTTGTAGACAGCAGAATGTTGGATCCTGTTTTCGTATGCACTCTCTTAGTCTGTGCCTTTTTATAGGTGAGTTGAGTCCATTGACATTAATTGATATTAATGACCAGTGGTTGTTAACTCCGGTCACTTTTTTAGTAGTAGAGTTTGTGCGTTTCCCTTCTTTGAATTGCGCTGGTGAAGGGTCTCTAGATGTCTGAGTTATTGTGGTCATTGTTGGACTCCTTGGTTAGTGATTTTCCTTCTATTACTTTCTGTAGAGCTGGATTTGTGGCTACGTATTGTTTAAATTTGTTTTTATCCTGGAAAATTTTGTTTTCTCCATTTATAGTGAACGAAAGCTTGGCTGGGTATAGTAGTCTGGGCTTGCATCCGTGGTCTCTTAGTTTTTGTAGTACATCTATCCAGGACCTTCTGGCTTTCATGGTTTCCATAGAGAAGTCCGGTGTAAGTCTGATAAGTTTGCCTTTATAAGTAACTTGGCCTTTTTCCTTTGCGGCTCTTAATATTCTTTCTTTATTCTGAATGCTTTGTGTTTTGATTATTATATGGCGAGGAGATTTTTTTTTGATCCAGCCTATTTGGTGTTCTGTATGCTTCTTGGACC
>JABTXL010000001.1:14404505-14455909 GCA_025134845.1 Neodon shergylaensis
TCATAAAGTCAAATTTTTCTGCTTCTTCTTGGTTAAGGTGTTCCTGTGCTCCTGTTGTGAGGTCGCTGGGTTCTGGTGGTTTCATGTTGTTCTTCAGATTGCTGGGTGAATTCTTGCACTGGCGCCTGCCCATCTCTTCCTCCGAATGCTCCTCTATGGATCTTCTTTTACAGGATCAGGTTTCCTTGCCCACTGTTGTACCTTCCCAGTGATGACACTCCCCAGTGATGGCTCTCCTAGTGCCCCAGTGATGACTCTCCTGGTGCCCGGATTGGTTCTCCGTGCTGCTTGGGTAGCTCGTAAACAAAGGGCCTGACTTGCTTGCTGTAGGCAGGCCGTCCAGATGGAACTTCTCAGCACCTAAACCTGGCCGCCTGGTGGCCCAAGCCTTAGTGTAGGAGCTTAAAATTGTTCTTGAGCATTGGTCCTAGCTTACACCAGGGCAGGGTTGGGGGGAGGGTGCTGGGGGGCTGAGTCGTGAGTAAGAAAGAAGGCCCTGCAGAAGGAGCAGGGGGAAGGGGGGTTGTGCTCTCCCCTGGGACAGACCGCCCCTGGATCACACACACTCACCCGTCCAGAAGGAATTCCACAGGGCTGGTTGCTATTTCTTATAAACCTGTTCTTTTGTAATGAGAGACAGAAAGGAAGTCAATATAGAGGTAAGGAGAAGAGGGGAGAAACTAGGAGAAGTAGAGGAAGGAGAACTATAATCAGGATATATTGTATGAACAAAGAATCTATTTTCAAAAAAGAGACAAAATGGAAAGGAAAAGAAATCTGCAAAATAAAGTATAGAATTTCTGTTTGTTCAAATAGGTTATAGAAAGGCAGTTTGCTCAACTTGTAAAATGTTTTAGTAAAATTTTAAATCTCAATTCTATTTTCTAGAAAGACAACTAATAATTAAAAAAATTTCAGCAAAGACAAATATTTCTTGCAGAAAAAAATAGATTATTAATTAATCTCCTAAAGAAGATAAGTAAATGGCTTTTAAGACAAAAATAGCATATATAATTAATTCAAAAAGACCTGTTTCAAATTTTATAAAACAAATCAATATTCTATCAATATTTTATACAGAAGTGGTGAAATAAGAGACCAATGCATCTTTTTTTAGAATAAATGAACACTATTTTTGAAGGTCCATTTTGCAATTTAAGACAAAGAATGAAAAAAACTTAAATTGGTCACATTTTTGGCATAGGTATTTAACCTCATGTCTTTACTCAAAGATGTATTTAAATAATAAACAGAGATGTATCATAAGAATTTAATTTTAACAATCGATCTTAACATATATGCTATCATGTGCTGTTTTCTTCATATATTAAAATACATCATTTCACTAAAAGAAGAATTGCTTAATTGAAATAATAATAGAATATGAGGAAAATATGACAGTGTATGGCACTTTGAAAATGGCACAACAAAATTGTAAATAAATATGAGTAATTTCCATAGTTCATATTGATTAATAGCATGTTAAACACAAAAATACTTTAACTAAAATAAAAATTACTGTATATGTGTGCAGAAATGCACAAGAATATTAATTATTTCTGCTCTGTGACTTTTGTCTGTGGGGAGATGACAAGATGTTCTGCAACATTCAACAGTTTTATACTTCTTTCCTCTGCTGTTTTGTGTTCTCAATACACAACTGAAGACTTTGACATGAGGAATTGGGGGCCCGTTTTGTCCTCTACTCACAACAGACACTGGATGATCTGTTGAGGAAAATTGCTCTGATTTTCAGTACCTTGGTCTTGCCATTTTTTCAGGCAGTTCCATTGCTTGATTTCCTGTTTCATTTTCCTTTCTGAAAATGTACCTATGTCACTGCCCAAAGACTGCTATCAATCATAATTTATCACAATCTTGAGATGAATTCCAAATATAGACTAAACATTTTTCAACTCTCTGTGAATGATAACTTAGAATAAAAACTAAGACAATTCCAGGTACATTTCCTTAACTGATGACAGGTTCTTACTCTAACTCAGAGGAACATTCAAATTAAGTAGGAAGACAGCTCTGTCTTAACATGTGACATTTATTGACCATCCCAGTCTTTAAAGTCACACTAATGATTCCACTGCATGATCTGACTTCTATACACACTCCATAAAACATTAAAAAAGAGGAGGTTGAAAATTAACATTCATTAATCACCAGATTCTGTCAAGCATAATGCTGGGCATTTCTCATTACTTAAAATATTTTTTTTTTCACAACAACACTTGGTAGATTATAGTGACATTTTACTGGTCATAGACAACTGTGTTATAGAGAAGTGACAAAACTATAAACTATAAAGAAATGCTTAGTGATAGAATTGGTGCTTGGATTTTTGTATTTGCATTCAAGAATAATGATCCACTGCTAGGATATGCTGAGTTAACATGTCTATGGAAGAACTTGCAATGAAATATGGCAGTCGGGACCTCTGTTCAATCCACATACTGGACTAAATGCTATGCTTTCTAGCTATATGACTATATTGCATCTAAAGGTAAGGAAAGTTTTAACATCTATAGGCACTTCTGTCTTGACATAAACTGTAATTACCATTTAATTTTTAAGGATAATTGACTTTTTTCAGAGGATAAGATGTTAAGAAGATAAGATGTTTAAGTGTGTCAATATTCTAGCATGAAAAAAGAAGTGAGTCTTTAGGTCTCACCTGTAGCTGAGGAGCTCTTAGTACTTGATGACTGCTAGGAATAGAAAACTAGTTTTATTCATGGTTATCACTCTTTGTAGGTTACCCCATGCTCCAATGAATAATCCCATACTCATTCACACACAGAGAACCCTAGACTCAATATGGTCTTATCTTCCTTCCCTGTTGGTATGGTAAAATAAGGACCATCAAGAACCTGGGGAAGAAAATATATATTCTAGCTTACAGGCTCGCTGTTACTGGATGTCAAAAAAGGGAATCAAAGCAGGAACTCAGGAAGAGCAACTGAAGTAGAGACATGGGAGGAAAACTGTTTGCTGGTTTGTTCTCCCTTGCTTGCTCAGCTACCTTTTTTATATAGTTCATGCCCACTTGTCTAGGAATGGCATTACCCAAAGTGAGTTAAAACCTCTTCCATCAATTAGCAATTAAAAAATGTTCCACAGACATGGCCACAGGCCTATCTGATCTAGGTAATCCTTCAACTGAGGTTCTCTCTTCTCAGATGACTCTAAATTGGTTCATGTCAACACCTGATATATATAAAGAAGAACGTAAGAAGAGAAAGAGGAGGAGAGAGGAAAGAGAAGGGGAAGGATGAGAGGAGGACTTGAAGCTTGTGATACAAGAGAGAGTCAAAGGCTCTGGGAAGAAAAGATAGGAGATGACAGGAAAATACAAAATGTACTATTTGTGTATGAAATTAACTAATTTCATGTATTTATTAGCATGAATTCATTATATTTTATTAATATGACATTCTTAAAAATGCTTTTAAAATGAAACTCATACTTACATGAATGTTTTAATAGTACATTGTTTTCATCTTAATACTTAGTTTCATCCTTATAAATATTCATTGTTGAAACTAGTTAAGTTTTGGTTTATTTTTGGGAAGGCAGAATAATCTTGTGATTTGTTTTAAGGAAGTAATATTCAAAGCATTTTTAATTAAATAAATTCTTTCAATAATTAAACCTATTACAAACTGTTGCTAAAGCTTTATAAGCTGTCAAAAGAGGGAAACATCTGATAATTCTACCAGATGTGATGCCTATAAATCATGAAAGTGATCATTATAGAAAGACATCTCTACAGATGCAATAGTGGTACTTAACATATTAGTAACCAAGAATTGTATGAGTGGCTAACTTAACAGGAGGTATATCATAAATAGTGTTGGGAATCTAATCAACCATGGAGAGTTAGTGAGGTCATGGATCTTAGAGAAGAACTAATATTACCACTTTACTGAGCAAAAATAATTTATAGCTGAATTTTAAATACTCATCTTTATATTCACATATTAGCATCTTTCCCATCCTCATTAAAGAAGCTTCTAGATGTAGACTATTACAAATAACAACATTTTGCAAAATGTAAAGAAATACTGATTATTGTGTGCCAAGTGTAACTGTTGCATCCACAATGTAACTTGTCCACTGAAGGCTCTGAGAATTTCATGGAAGAGGGGAAGAAAACATGTAGGAACAAGAAGACCTGGACATCTGCTGTGAAATTATGTTTCCTAGAAAGGACAGGGAAGTTTCAGCCTTGGTAAGTTAACATTATGGCTATCTACCAAAACTCGAGCAGGGATAATACCAAGACATGCTAACACAGAAAGGAGAAATCTCATAGGGTTTTGCCTCTGTGCAAAGAGCTGCTTGTACTGAAGGAATGATGAGAGGTAGAAAGTAAACTTACCCAGAGATAAATCTGTAATTGGTTATCCAGTAGCAAGTGGTCAGCTCTAAAATCACATTCAAGCAAAACTAAGTGGATTTTGCAGCTATACTCATATATTATTCTCTTCTTTGGGCAATTTTGAAAATTATCATTAAGAATTTTCAATTTGTATGATTTCATTTGAGTAGAAAATCATAATAATTATATGCAATAATTATATATTATTACTATATAATTTTAATGAGAAGAAACAATAAAAGCTGATTCTAGATTTGAACCTTGCATATTCCTTAACCAATACTTAGTAAAAATCACTGTGTGTCTGTGCTGGCCTCCAAAGGTAGATATTTTTAAATTATGTTTTTAAAACATTTTAATGAGGCTCATTGCATTAAGATTATTATATGGTTTAGTATTTTGAAGAGCATATTAGGAAGTTATTATCAACAGTAAGAATTATTGACACACACATATATATATATATATATATATATATATATTAGCTCAGAACTTTTCCAAGATGAAAACATGTTTTCTTCATTTATATAGCTATTGAAATTGAGTGACATTTTTACTAATGTAAAAACAATATAATGATATATTTATGAGTAACAAAAGCATGAGAAGGAAATACTTGGCTGGGTTCTGACTTATAAGAAAGGAAAAGTTCATGATGGTTGATGATCAGGCTAGCATAGTGAAGACAAATGGAAGAGCCTCTGCAGTGAAAAAAGAGACACAGACCTTCTACAGTGTTTAAATGACAGAATGAGACATGTGGGATAAAGACACTGGGATAAATCTATGGCCATTAGACCTTACACACACTAGGAGATTCTACTCTGTTGAGGTTGCATGTAGCTCTGTATGCTTTGCCATTGGAACCATAACACTCAAGCCCCTGATTTGATAGGGAATTTATTGAAATGTGATTTTATTCTGCTTCCATAGTTAGCAGCCTTTGGTTCCACAAAGGCCGAATGCAGATGGACCCAATTAGAAGGCTGTGAGAGCCAATATCAGATGGACCTATCAACATCTGAGACATAGAAAATAATCTGGTATATGTTCCACCCTGAGCAGCACTAGATGTCACTGTTAGTCACTTGAAGGAGGAGGGTTTTCTGGGAAGTAGTTTTCTCTCTCTATCAACAGTGTTTCTTTCTATTTTTGATTGTGACATTCTTCTTTTCTACTTGTTTTAGACAGGGTCTTTTACAGCCCAGGTTGACCTTGTTTTCCTCATCTTCTTTATTTCTGTTTTCTTAGTGCTAACTTTAACTCTGTGTGCCACTTTGCTTGAATATCATCATATTTGTCATTAGCATCAAGGGCCTATTGTTTTGATGGTATTAACCTACTTGCCTCAATTCCAAAGACCAGTGATTATTTTTAAAGAGGCTGATTTAAGTAAGAACAAAAACAAAATGAAACCCTTCAAGTGTTTTTTTTTTTAACAAAGCTATACATAGGTGTTCTCTGAGAACAAAGAGACAACATCCATATAAAAATTTCAAATTCTACCGATATCTGCAAACTTTAGTTTGGCAAGTACTTGCATCAGTAACTGAGCTTGAAAGAAAAAGGAAATAAAACAGTAACTTAAAACAGCTGAAAGAGGAAAAGTGTTCTTCCTTCTCTTTGAATCATTAAGTTTACACTGTGGTGTAAATGGAGGCCTTTTCTGCTTTGCCTAGTTCCACAGCTAATTTTAAGATAACCAAGCAAAGACTTAATATTAATTACAAACTGCTTTGCCTATTAGCTCAGGCTTATTATTAACTATCTCTTAAACTAAATTTTGTCTATTTTTACAATGAATCTCATGGCTTGTTACATCACATATTGTTTCCCTGACAGCTGCTGGGATCTCTCTCCCTCTGCCCTTCTTATCCATGTCTTTTTGCTTGGACTTTCCATCTGGCTCTAATATTCCTGACTATTGTCCAAATCAGCTTCTCTATTAACCAATGGCAATAAAAGATTCACAGCATACAGAAAGATGTTCCACAATATTTCCCCCTTTCTGTCTAATACAAAGGAAGGTTTTAACTTCAACATAGTAAAATTGCATATGACAAAGGTTATTAAGAAAGAATTACAGATAAAATGTTTAGTTTTATATTTTAGTTAATATTTTAGTTTAGTAAAATTTTAAAGAAATATTTTAACAACTGTCCTATCTTTGTGAGTCTAAAGTTTCAAATTTAATTTATCTTTTATCATAACTAAGGAAAACTATAATTATAACTCTCTAGTCTTTTACTCCATCAGTGACCTGAAAAGGATATGATTTACTTACTAAACTAGAAGTGTAAGCAAGTGACTTCTAAAAAATTCAAGAAATGACAGAAACAATTGGCTGCCTGGACAGTCTCCCAACATTTTTCTGAAATGTTGGGGCATCCAACTTTGGCCATAGGCCTAGAATATTTGACAAACCATTTTTAGAAGCAAGAAAATTAGAAAAACCATCCTACCCTGTCTTGGTAAGGTTTTGCATTTGCTTTTTCTTTCTTTTTTTTCTTAAAAATAACTTACTGATTTTTATTTTTTGCACATTGGTATTTTGTCTGCATGTCAGATCTTGGGATTACAAACAACTGTTTGCTGCCATGTGGGTACTGGAAATTAAACCTGGGTCCTCTGGAAAAGCAGTCAGTACTCTTAATCACTATGCCATCTCTCCAGTCCCCACAGTTGCTTTTTCTTGTATACGGGTTGTCCAGATTGGACAATATGCTTACTGTCAGCAGTCAAGGCAAGGGCAGTTATTTTACCCAATAGGCCAGTTATGCCAAGAAGAAAACAAACTCTATATGGAATGTCTTTGGTGCTCATCATCCTCTTGGGAGTAAATTAGTGCTGTCAAGAGCAGACATATCTCACAATGAAAGACTTTAAAGTTATTAAAACATTTTAAATGTCATATTTTATAGGCATTTGAAGATTACTGATCCATCTAAAATATATCTCTGTATATCTAGAAATATATATATATATAACCTTAAGTTTGATTATTACAGATGACATTTAATCTGTATTTGTATTCATAGATTATATTCTTAAAATAATTGTATAAACACAATACTTTAAACAAGATTAGAAATATTTATAGAATATAACAAAATTAAACTTAAACTTATATCAATAAACTAAAATCTATACCACTGTATGAAATTTTGATCTTAACAATTGTTTTATATATTAAAAATTTAGATTCAATAATCTAACTTTTTTCCTCATTTCTATATCACATACCCATTTTTAAGAAACAGATTGACTGACCAATAACAGTTCATAACCAATCCCCTTCAAATGAAAACAAATATTTATAAACAATATTTTGGAAATTCAGGCATAGTTTTTTAGACTACTTCCTGCTGATTGTTGGGCACAGTTATCTGTGAGGGACCCTGAGAAAATTTAGAGTTATCGTTAAATCTAGGTAGTAGTTGTTTGTGAGGTTGTATCTTCTCAGCATTTGTTTTGAAGTTGTTCTGTGTGTTAGATCACCTGGGCCACCACTCCAATTGGAGACCTTCCAGGGGGAAGTGCTCAATCATGTCATATTAATCTGGAAGTAATCTCCATGTTTTATTTTCTGTTGAACAAAAGCACAATGTCTTTTCAAAATCTCATATCCTTAGACCCAAATTTTGAAGTCAAGATACCTTTAAAATATATATGTTGATTTAACTCAGCAGCCCCCACAATCAAATGTCTCTCAACTGTTAGCTCATTAAGAGTCAAAAAATTCAAAGAAAACATAATAATATACATAATCCAGACTCTCTTTGTATTTTTATCTTTGTGTGGCTTATTATAAGTTTTATTACTTTATATTTAAGGACCTTAGTTTTTATTTAATTTTATTTTAATTTATGACTTTGTCTATCCTTTATCTTCTTTCTCCCAAGCCTATGCCTATTTATCAAACTCATTGTGACCTGTTTAGAGGCTTTCTTTTGTTTGAATCTGTCCTTATTGTGTATCTGTAATCCTTCTTTGTCCAGGTAAGATTTTAAACTGCTAACTGGGCATGGCTAAAACCAAAGAAGCAACTTCTGCAGCTGGCTTTGCCGACTTGGCTTTTCTAACATGGTTCCCAACTCTGGAAACTAGTATTAAGTAGTATACAGCTGTGTTCTTCATCCAGCAGCTGTGCTCTCAAGACTGTAGGCTGCAGCCAGGAGAAGTCTCTTTACTGTGGTTCATGTAAGAGGTTGCAGGAAGCTGTCCACAGCTGAAGCCCTCTGAGGCCAGGGAAGGTGGTTCTGTACTATGGCCTGCAATGATAGACATGTACTATAAAGCTGCTCTAGGCTCTATTTTGTGTGTCTAGAACACATTTTTAAACTTTGTTAGGTCTTTCTTGCTGACATTGGGCACTAAATGTAAATGAAGGCCTTTTCTGTCCCACCTGGTCCCAGAGCACTTTTAAAATCACCAACTAGAATTGTGCTTCCGTACTCCCCTATCCAACCTTCCTTTATCCCAATCAACCTGTTTCCCCTAGTTTCCCTCATCCTCCCCTTCTCCCTTTTCTCTCCCCATCCCCCGATACTCCCATCCCACCCCACCCCCAAGATCCCAAATCTTCTACCCGGCAATTTTGTCTACTTCCCATAGCCAAGAGGATAATTATATGTTTTTCCTTGAGTTCGCCTTCTTATTTAGCTTCTTTAGGTTCACCAAATATATACTCCGTGACCATTATTTATGGCTAGAAACCAATTATGAGTGAGTACATCCCATGTTCATCTTTTTGGGCCTGGGTTACCTCACTCAGGATAGTGTTTTCTATTTCCATCCATTTGCATGCAAAATTCGAGAAGTCGTTGTTTTTTACCGCAGCGTAGTACTCTAATGTGTAGCCACCTTAGGGTTGGCAAGAGTCTTGAACCTAGAGTGGGTCCCAGGAACCCAAGGCGAGGTCCCCAGTTAGTTCCTTGGGCAGCTGAGGATAGGGAACCCGAAACGACCCTATCCTATAGCAATGCTGACGAATATCTTGCATATCACCATAGAACCTTCATCTGGGGATGGATGGAGATAATCACAGAGACCCACACTGGAGCACCGGACTGAGCTCCCAAGTTCCCATCGAGGAGTGGAAGGAGGGAGAGCATGAGCGAGGAAGTCAGGACCACGAGGGGTGCACCCAACCACTGAGACAGTGTGGCTGATCTATTGGGAGCTCACCAAGGCCAGATGGAATGAGACGGAAGAAGCATGGGATAAAACCGGACTCTCTGATCATGGCGAACAATGGGGGCTGATGAGAAGCCAAGGACAATGGCCCTGGGTTTTGATCCTACTTCAAGTTCTGGCTTTGTGGGAGCCTAGCCAGTTTGGATGTTCACCTTCCTAGACATGGACGAAGGGGGGAGCACCTTGGACTTTCCACAGGGCAGGGAACCCTGACTGCTCCTTGGACTGGAGAGGGAGGGGGAGAGGAGTGGGGGGAGGGGGAGAAGGGTGGAAGGAGGGGGAGGGAAATGGGAGGCGGGGAGGCGGGGGAAACGTTTTTTTTTTTCTCAATAAAAAATTAATTAAAAAAAAAAAAATCACCAACTAGAGGCTTAATATTAATTGCAAACTCCTTGGCCTATTAGCTCAGGCTTGTTATTAACAAGCTATTAAAACTAAATTTACCATTTTTATTAGTCCATATTTTACCACGAAGCTTATGCATACTCTGTTACCTCATATCTTGCTCCTCTAGCAGCTGCTGGCATTTCTCTGACTTTGCCCTTCTTCTCCCTGTATCTTGTTCGGGATTTCTGCCTGGACATATTCTGCCTGGCTATTTACCAAATTAGCTTTTTACTAAGCAATGGTAATAAAACATATTTATTGCATGCAGAAAGACATCCCACTACACTGTGGCCTTTGTCCTGGTTACCACTGAGGGCAAGTAGAGTAGGGGTTTTACTCATAATGGGAAATGCCACAGACACAGGAACAAATGCCTGTTCTCTACCTGATGTTGGAAGAGTTAATAAATTGCATGAGAAAGGAAAACTTTGCTTAAGGGTTTAGCACACATGGTGAAGGTTGATGTTTGTCACCCAAATCTGGGAGTGGTAGGAAAAAAAGTTACAGGAAGTTCTGCTTCCTAAACCAGCATGAACAACCTGATTTTTTTTTTAAAGTAAACATTTGTTGTCAAACAACAAATGTTCCAAAACCTGAATGAAAACAGAAAGGCCCAGGACTTAAAAGTCATTCAACATTCATGTAATAATATTCAATTGACTAGATAATATACTGAGTCCAATCTGATTCAATAGAAAAGAAATTAAAGTCTCACACTTCAAAGAAGGAGCAAATTTTCTTTGTTACCTTTAATCTGCTGCAGCCACTCTAATATGTCAAGTGTTTCTCCTAAATAAATGAATGAGCACATCCAAATGTCTTCTGTTCTGTTTTTCTCTTCCTTTTTTTTATTAAAAACATCCACAGTGAGATTTGCATGAGTCTTATTGAGTATGGTTATCATTCAAATAGAATTTTAAAGGTCCCTTACACACATTGATAGACTGTCAGTTTAATTGCAGGTGACTATGACATACTAAAATTTAAAGTCAAATTTTCATTACAGCAATCCAAAGCCGAAAACAGATTGAAATGCCAAATGATGTTCAGCTGAGTTGTGTCCTCGGATAACATTTTTCTAACTGCTGTTCTCGCTTTCGAGAACAGCAATTAGAAAATTACATATGCCAAGAAAGAGGCCGGAAAATGCTGGAGATTCTGCTTCACCATTGTTAACAAAGTCATACACTCTGCCTTTCTTTATTAACATTTTTTAAGCTGAAGACAGCTGAAAAGCAGGGCCCATTCAATGTCAAATTGCAGAAAGGCAAAAGAGTCTTTGATAACTGCATCTGAAAGAGTATTATTTTTTCACCTGTTCATGTGGCGAACATCTGTGGATTTTTGGCAATTCGTATTTCCACACTAAAGAAATCACCTAGTTCAAAGACACATCCTCCCTGTATTTGTCTGTTTGAAGTGTTCCCTAGGATCTCTTCAACTATGGGTAGCCAAATGATTTTGGCATATGGAGTATAGACTCATTACAAATTGTGTGTCTGTAGTCAATACTGTATGACCTGGTCCATCTCTGTATGCTTCTAGTTTTTAGTTTTTACTGCATTGCCCAGGAAGCCTTGCATTTCATCAGAAATTCCAACTTCACCGGAAAATACAATTGTTAGTCTAGCACAAGCATAACTGTACACAAATTCTCACATGAAAAGAAATGAAGATGATGATTAACTGACAACAATTAGATAACAGAGAATAGAGAAGGCATGCATGCTGGGAGAGAAAGGATTTTTAGAAATGCTTAATGAACATTATTATAACACCTCATTATGGAGACTGTCAGCAGTGAAATGCCACTTGTTCTTTAAAAATTGTTTATGAAAATGTGTTTAAAATTTGAATTGCAATTTGCAGCTCAAAATATTATGAGTTGAGCATGCAAGACATATCCTTTCGAAGGGTCAAATGGACAGAGTCCTTGCAAATACTTTCACTTTTAACATAAATTCAATGAGCCCAGCCATTATCACTGACAGACGCACTTACCATCCACAGCTACTAGCTTTCACAAACACTTATAATTACCACAATTCTCTAGACATCTGCTAATGATCATGTAGGAACAATCATGCACTTCCTATATCTCAAATTAAATAAATATTAACTTGTGTTGAAAGTACTGATTTCATCATGCATTTTTGTATTAGATTGGAAGAGATTTCAAGAGGTTATGTTATTGTAATATGCATTTATTGTTTTTATTTTGTCGCAAATTATTCCTCAAAGAATCCCTTAAATGATCATTCTTAATTTTTCTGTTTCAAAGAAAAGGCAGAAAGCATAGAGCAAAGAGATTTTTCAAAGACAAGACTGTTTAAACAGAGGAAAGAAGGCAATCCTTGCTGAGGTACTGACATGGATTGAGCTAATTCTGCCTTTATGAATAAGTGGTGTTAGTCATGTTACTTTCTCATTTACGATCCAGGCACTTTAACAGAGTATCCTTGTTCAGGAAAGTTCATGATTATTCCTAGTATACTAATACAGTTTCAGTTAATACACTCAAAAGGTGACTGGAAATCCACTGTAGTTTTTAAATAAAAGAGGAATCATTTATTTTTTTTGTCTTTTTTTTTTTATTGGACATGCAAACTACAGTTTTCCCCCCTTCTCTCCTCCTGTTCCTTCCCCAAACCTTCCTTCTACACCGGCACCCCCTCCACATCTGTTCCTCCTTGATCTCTATTCTGAAAGGGTAAGGCCTCCCATGTGAGTCAACAAAGCATGGCATTTGAGACAGTTGAGACAGGACCAAGCTCCTCTCCACTGCATCAAGGTTGAGCAAGGCATCCCTCCATAGGAAATGGGTTCCAAAAAGCCAGCTCAAGTACGAAGGACTAATTCTCATCCCAGTGCTGAGAACCCCACAAACAGACCAAGCTATACAACTGTCACCCACATGCAGATTGTTTAGGTCAGTCCTATGCAGGCTCCCTAGCTGTTGGTCTAGAATCCATGAGCTCCCACAGCTCCAGTAAGCTGGTGTGTGGATTTCCTCATCATGATCCTGGCCCCTTTGCTCATATAATTCCTCCTCATTCTCTTTAACTGGACTTCTAGAACTTGGTACAGTGCTTGGCTCTGGATCTCTGCATCTGCCTCTGTCAGTTACTGGCTGAAATTTCTATGTTGACATTTTGGGTAGTCGCCAATCTTATTACAACAGGCCAGTTCAGGCATCAAGCATCCTTTCCACTATTGCTAGGAGTCTTAGCTGGGATCTTCTTTGTGGATTCCTAGGATTTTTTGTGGCACCAAGTTTTTCCCTAACTCGATAGTGGCCCCCTCTATCAAGATATCTCTTTCATTGCTCTCCCTTTCTATCCCTATCCCAACTCGTCTATCTGGATCCTTCATGTTCCCATCACCATCCCCTCCCATTTACCCTCCCCCCACACACACACCTGAACCCAGTTTACCCAGGAGATCTCATTTATTTCCCGTTCCCAGAATGAGAATGATCCATGTGTCTCTCTTGGGTCCTCTGTGTTACCTAGCTTCTCTGGGGCTCTGGATTATAGCTTGGTTATCCTTTGATTTACATCTAATGAGGAAAAGTCACTTATATGCTTCTTATTTGATGAGGAAAACTGTGGCTATTCTGTAAAATTTATGGCTTAAAATATATAATCTTATTTATAAATATAAAGTTTAGTTGAATTGATTCATCTTAGACAGTATTTAAGAAAAATAGTTTGTACTCTGCCTCATAACCTTTTGTTCTTATTCATTTAAATTGCCTATCAAAACACCTTTCTTTTCAAGTCAAAAATTATAATATGATCACGTTAACTTCACTATATTCTTGGTATATGACTCTTGGAAAATGATAAAATTGATGATTATTGCTAGCACATGCTGATGAGTTAATATATTCTAAAATTATATTAATGTAAAACACTCAAAACATTTAAAATGCACAAGTCAATTTTTAGATGAGGTTTATACACGAGTAGTCTTCCAGCAAATAACATCCTACTACAGCTTTCCAAGTGCTATAGTTAATAGGTGTGCACCACCACACCCTATACTTCAACCTCCCACACCAGAGGGTACATAGGCAATGCCAGACAGTCACTCAAATGAGTCAAAATCAGAAGCATAAAGCCCCCTGGCTAGCCATGATCTTAAGAACATTTCTAGCCAATATAACTTCATACATCTAAGACCTTGGGTACAGGATTTCTTCTCATGTGCTTGTGCAAAGGAAGATATTAGAGGCACTCTTGAAGATGATTTTTTTCACCTTAACTCCCCCTAATAAGTTTTCACCCATTCTGTCTTTCATTCATTCATTCTTTTCATTGTCTTTACTCACTGGACTAAGAATGTATAAAACTGCTCCAACATTTTGCTAAGGTTCCACCAGCAGTACAACAGTCGCACATCTGTGATGTTATTCTGCAGCAAGAAATGGATCAGGGTGGTGGCATTTTCAACAACTTAGATTCATGTTTATACCATAGCAGTTTGTGATTGAATTTCCTGACTTCTACTTTTAGATTGATTCATGGACTTCTCTGACATCTGGCAGCTCAGCTCTCTTTCACACAGCTCAGATGAGTGCTAAGATAAATTTTACACATATAAACTGATTTGAATTGGTGAAATATTATTAAGACTGCCAAGAGGAGAATTCACTGTACCAGAATGAGAATAGCCACCACAAATATCCACTGAAACCTCAGACACCAGATTACTAAGGACATATTTAATAAGTAGTATCATTTGTGAATAATAATTAGAGACAGAGAAAAGTGAGGATAAAGAAGAGATAGAAATATGTCATAGAATGAATTGTATTTCTCCATCATCCATTTTTACGTATTGCAGTGTGAGACTATATTACATATCTTAAGAAAATAAAAGAAGGTCACTGGAGTAATTTCTAATTTGAAACGACTAACATTCCTAAAAGAGAAAGAAATTTTGGGAAAATCAGTAACAGAGAGAAAACAATTTGAAGTTGTGGGGTAAAGACTGAAAACCAAAAATAGAAGTATAAGATAAAAGATAAAAGTAACCCCACCTGCACCTTGATGTAGGATTTCCTCCGGGTCTGTAAGGAAAACAACTGTTAGTGGTTAAACAACACAGTTTTAGTTATAGCAATTAAAACAGGAAGATTAGAAAATGTCTCCCTTACTTGTTCCCGTTTTTGAATTAAACAATTGAATATTACTACTTTGGTATACTGAAAATGAAGGTGATTGGTGAAAGTGACTTAAAAGAATAAGAGACAAATTTTGTGTTTGACTGAATTTGAGTTTTCATTGTGTCTCCTTATTGGGAAGCCATGAAGGCAATCCAAGCTGCTCTCCTCTTGATATTCAGAAAAGGTTTATGTCAGAGGCTGAAATCTATGAATTCTGAAGTAATATGTAAAATATTAAAATCTCATTCAGTAATTAAAACCATTCTCAACCATCTAGTCTGGAGAGAGATGCATAGATATATTCCTTTATATTGTTAACTTTCATTATATTTCAAGAAAGAGCAATTGAAGTCTTCCTGAAAAACAGCAAAGATAAAGATCATATCAGTCCCTCATAAAGGATTGTAATGAGTGGACAAGACACAGTGGAAGGGGAAAATTAGGACGGGGGGAAGAGTGAGGGCAGATAGCATACGAGTGTTATGGTGAATTAACATTGATTTGACTATCCCGTCATATTTTAAATTCAATTTCAAACTGCCTTTCTTTCTGCCTCAGTCTTGAGCACTTGGGACAGAAAAACTCCATTGTGCCTAGATTATAGGTGCACTTTAAACCAAACCTCTCTGACATTCACTGAAAGAGAGCAGAAGAAATTCCGACAGGTCACCTCAGTGGAATCCCCACCAACAGAGGTACAGGAGTCTGGGTAGTGCATTTCCACTGCAGTTTGCAGATTCAACAAAATGCTGGAAAAACAGACAAAGAACTCAGGAGATTATCAGAATATGTTTATTCTAGAGCGTTTTGCTTGTAGTACCAATGGGTTGAAGTGAAAACATGGAGATTATCAGTGTTCCCTAATCTCAATTCCCTCAGTTATACATATGAAAACAATCTCAGCTATGTGGAAAAAAACATTCAGAATCTCTTTTTTAATTTAAAGTGTCCATGTAACCTCTAGGTTTTTTTTTATCTATATGTGTATTTTCTTCTCTGTGACTTGAGAAAGATAAACTTTTTAAAAAATAAATTTGTATTCTATTTCAAAATGATTTTCTTATGTAGTTAACATAATTTAGTAGAAACAACTAAAGTACTTAACTTCAAACGTTAAAACAAGGAGTGGAGGACTTGAGAAATGACACAGTGTTTCAGTGTATGGGGACATGAAGGCAGGTTCCCACACCTCACATAAAGATTCATCTTTAATTCTAGCACACTCAAAATAAAATAGGAGGCAGGGAATGTAGAATCTTGGAAGATTGCAAAGCAGCTAGCCTTGGGTTTACATGCTCAAACAAAATGCCTTTCCTCAAATAAGGTATAAGGTAAGGACTGATATCTGAGGTTCCCCCTATTCTCCATATGCTCACACACAAACACTCCAACCTACTACACGGTGTGCACACACATACATAGACATTTCATGCATATATATATATATATATATATATATATATATCTCATGCACACACAAAAAATAATTAGAAGATAAAAATCATCAACAATTTCCTGAACTCTTTCTTGAAGTCCCTGGAAACCCTCATGCATTTCCATTTACTTTTTAAACATATAAAAGAGAATCTTGTAAGCAATGATGTGGGAAAACATGCTGGCATCAAGAAGTCTTTTCAAAATTAGCCTCTCTAAAAGTCGGCAACTTCTCAAGTTTTTGGAGTGCTGCTTAAAAATATCAAACTGCAAAGATGCACTTCTAGAAATTATAAGTAATTTGTGCATCAAACAATATGTACAATAGTACTATACAGTAAATTGGACCAGCTGCCTATGCCTACCATTACAGCTGGTTGCAAAGTATATAATTTTTGTTTCCTGCAGCACCAAATAGGAAGGATTTTTAAAACTGTGTTCCTGATTTTATAAGATGCCTTTTCCTGTTTTATTTTAACCATTGTGGCTCAAAAGAAGTGATATTTATCATAGTCTTTAATATTAACCCATTTATATTATAGTTGAAGGGCCGATGGTCATCATTTGAAGTGGACATACAGATATGTTTGCCCTTGAGATTTTCTAAAAATGCGAGTTTATTTTATTTTTTTTAAAGGCACTGGCAATTACTAACAAAAGAGTATTTAGTAACAAATAATTGGGTCTAAAAATCTGTAAATTACAAGAATTGCTCTCAAAAATGTAAAGAAACAATGCCTATTATTAATGGACCAAGAGCCAGTTTTAGCAAAGCTCTTGTATTTGTTTTGCTGTTTCCTATAATAATGTGTATTTAGTTGATAACAACCAATATTAGTTATTGGTTCCCAGACTACCTCAGAATCTGGAGAAGAATTCAATGTAGAATAACTGTTTAGAAATATAGTATCAAACAAATTAGTTTTCTGATGAAAAAGACATTTGTGATTACCATCATGAATCAAACACTGGATTGTGAAACAAATGAACCATGTCTAGCCTTAAATGCTTATATTCTGTTATATCTGCATATTGAAATCTGATATAACTCGGAAGTTCCCCCTTTTAAATTTACTTGTTGAAAAATTAATGGGCAATGTGATAATATTAAGAGGAGAAGGCCTTGTAAGGCCATTAGGCCATGAGGTCTTCTACCTTTTAATCAAGATCAAAGGCTAATGCAATCCCTCCTCTCTCTTCAACTCCCAGAATTCTGCCCAGTGCTCAGCTGTGGATCTCTGCATCTGCTTTTATCAGTCCCTGAATGAAGGTTCTATGATGACGGTTAGGATAGTCATCAATCTAATTACAGAAGAAGGCTAGTTCAGGCACCCTCTCAACTATTTCTAGGTGTCTTACCTGGGGTCCTGACAAGAGTGGAGGGCAATCAGGATGAGAAAACCCACAGAGACAACTGACTGGAGCTCTTGCGAGATCATGGACTCTGGCACAACAGCTGAGGAGCCCACATTATACCTAACTTGGTCCTCTGCATGTGGGTGACAGTTTTGTAGCTTGGTTTATTTATGGGACCCCTGGCAAAGGGACCAGGATCTATCACTGATGCAGAAGCTGACTTTTTGGAGCCCATTCCTTAGGGCGGGGTACCTTGCTCATCCTTAATACTGTGGGGAAGGACTTGGTCCTGCCTCAACTTGATGTGCCAAGTTTTGTTGACTCTCCATGGGAGGTTTTACCCTTTATGAGGAGTGTTTGGGGGATTGGTAGGAGGGTAGGAGGAGAGTACAGGGGAACTGTGATTGGTATCTAAAATGAAGTAAAAATTTTTTAAAAAGATAAAAGACACCTGGAAGTGTTCATTTTTGGCATTTCTACCATTCAACTTGTGAAACCAGTGATCCTCATCTTTGCAAGGCATTGCATTAAACTGTATCTTGAAAGCACCTTCACAAAAAACAAAAGCTGTTAGTATCTTGATTGTAGGTTTCCTGGACTCTAGAAAAATGACAAATTAACTGTGGTCTCTTTAAGAGTCATATAGTTGATAACATGGGGTTACAACTCTGTACACAATACTTAAATGTGATCCTCCATTTGAAAAAATAATAGGTAGTAGAAATGTTGGCAAGTGATTAGGTCATGAAGGTAGACTTGTCAAAATTATACAACGGCATTTCTCTGAGGCCCACAAGAGCAGATCTGTTTCTTTTACAATCTAGATACCTACTGGAAGACTGAAGCAGAAAATGAATTTTTATCAGCCATCTAATTTTCTAGCCCTTCAATCCTGAATAATACAGACTATAAAATAGTGGAAAACACATTTCTGATTTTTGTGAATTACTAAATAGAAGGCATTTGGGGGGGGGGGATTTTTCGAGACAAGGTTTCTCCATAGTTTTTTTTTGGTTCCTGTTCTGGAACTAGCTCTTGTAGACCAGGCTGGCCTCAAACTCACAGAAATCTGCCTGCCTCTGCCTCCCGAGTGCTGAGATTAAAGGCGTGCGCCACCACTGCCTGGCTAATTGAAGGCATTTTGTTATAGAATATCAAACCAGGGTCAACAACCAAACATCCAATAGAATGGTAACCTAAATCTGGAAACTGAATCACAGCATATTATAAATCAACAGAAGCACAGATTGCAGACAGAAAATAGAGAGTACTACAGTGACATGAGAAGATAGTTTTATGTTTACTTACAAAATTAATTACACTTTACATGCACAATATATAACAGCCATACAATATATTTTCCCAAAGACAATAAAAAAAAAACCTTTACACTAGTGCAAACCTACATAGGGATGTTTATGCTAGCATTTTTTTCCTGATCTTGGATCAGTTGAATAGTCCTTTGTTAGGTAAGTGGATAGACTAGAGTGTATTGAGAAAATGGAATATTATTCAGTTAAAATTGAATGAACAATTATGTCAGATGAAGGAAATGTGAATGACCATCTACAAATGAAAGAAGGCAATCTGAGAATGTGTTATATTGTGCAATTCTAAGATATAATATTCTGCAGTGGTAAAACTATGGAGATATTGTTAAAATCAGTGATTGCTGAGGGTCTGGGAGTTAGATTTAGGCATTGCATATTAGTTTTCAATAAATAAAACAATTCTGTCATTTTACAAAGATGGCTTCATGTCATTACAAGTATGCTCAAAGCAATGAATTATATAATTTTCTGACAATTTTAAATTATTAATTACAAATCAACATAATCAAGCCTTATTAAATTTTAAAATTTGAAGTTTAAACATATATGCATATAATTTAGCTATATTTAAATAATTATCACACATTTGAAATATAACAAATTAGTCTTTAATACATTGTATCACAAAATTAATGACTATATGAATGATATGACATGATTTATGATATGATTTATGTAACAGAAAATGATTAATTGGATTCTTCCTGAATTTTGTATAACATTTTACTGTGGATTTTCCACTATTGAAATGAAAATAGAAATAGCTTCAGTCATCTGCCTATATATTTAAACATCATATGGAAAATTCATTAAATTATATAATTACTACATATACCATTATACTCTCATAAAATTATAATAAATCTATAATATTTGTAACACGCAGTAATACCCACTCATCTCTTAGAGATAGAAACCTCTTGGCTATCAAATCATTGTGGCAACGTTACCAATGAATTGACAGTTAAACAAAACTGTAGCACATTTGATTGTGCAAGACATTTAATACTTACTAATTGTCATAAAATACACTGGCTTTTACATTTTCCTAGAATATATATTATATAGAGTAACTTTACTCTAAAATAATATTTTGTGTTTCATTACAGTAGCCTCATGTAATTCCTTCTTACTACATGTCATAGTAGTTTTATTTTCTAATGCTGATTTAGTTTATACTTCCTTTGATCATTATAGAACCTAAGCAAATATCCTGTAGTGGTTGACAGTAAGATATCATATTGTATAACTTACTTAAAGTAAAATCAATATATATGAATAGAAAAACATTAAAATAAAAATATTAAAGTATTAAGTAAAAAATAAAAATATTAAAGTATAAAATGAAAAATTAGTGTTGATTCTTGCTTAAAAGTGAAGATCAATAATGTAATGGTAGAAAATGGTAAAATATCTACTTTCTGAAAGTAACAAGAGAGTCAATTTTAGCCAGAGAAGAGCTGTGGAACAATAGTCTTGTATCCCATCACTTGTATTATTTTAATAAAATGCTGATTGGCCAGTAGCCAGACAGGAAGTATAGGTGGAACAACCAGGCAGGAAGTAGAGGCGGGGCAATGAGAACAGGAGAATGCTGGGAAGAGGAAATGGTTAGCTCCTGTCATCACCCAGCCACAGACGAAGCAAGAGGAGAATGCCTCATTGATCAAAGGTACCAAGCAACATTGCAAACATAAACAAGAATTATGGGTTAATATAGGATACAAGAGTTAATAAAAAGCCTGAGCTAACAGGTCAACCAATTTATGATTACTGAACACCTCTTTGTGCTTCTTTGGGACTGAACAGCTGTGGGACCAGGTGGGACAGAAACCTTTGTTAATGACCCTCACCTCTCTGCTCTTCCAAGCCCAATCCCCAATTTCCATCACTATAACAGGGCACTTGGTACAGCCCCCCTTCCTTTTCTGTTTCCATCTCCATTGGACCATGAAGATATCCCTCTCTTAAACTCCCTTATCCAGTCTGATGCTTCATTCCACCCCATTCTCACCTCAGCTCCTGCAGGCATTCCCTGGGAACCCACATCACTCTAGTCTTGGAGACAGGCTAATTGCAGGTCTTCTCTGTTCCCTTCTCTCGATCTAGTGTGAACCCCAAGTCTCTGTCCACCTCCTGCAGACTACCTTCTCAGCCCGAACTCATCTCCAGTTTTCTTTATTAATCAATAGTATTTACAGCATACAAAGGGAAATCCCAGATCATACCCCCACCAATAACAACAAAACTGATAACAACAACATAGCAGGAATGAGCATATTTTGGTCATTGATATCTCTCAACATCAATAGTCACAATTCCCTAATAAAAAGACACAGACTATCAGGGTGGATATGAAAATAGGATTCATGCTTGTAATGCATCTAAGAAACAAAATCTAAGCATAAACATAGATAACACCTTAGGACAGAGGGTTCAGAAAGATATTCCAAGAAAATGGTCTTAAGAAAAAAAATCTGGTATAACAATTTTAATATGTGACAAATTATATTTAGTATCTGAAAAAATATACTTCAAAACTATTCAGTATGATGAGGGTGGCCACTCATAAAATGCCAAGAAGGCATTTCAATTCTTTTATGCCCAAAACACAAGGGCACCCAATTTTGTACAAATAACACTATTATAGTTTAAGCTACATATTGACCCTCAGAGACTGATAATGGAGGACTTCAATACCCAACTCATGTCAAACAAAGGATCACCCGACAAAAAATAAACAGAGAAGTGCTAGAGATAACTAAAGTTATGAACCAAATGGCTCTAACAGATATTTATAGAACATTTCACACAACTACAAGAAAATATACCTTTGTTTTCAGCAACTCGTGGAACTTTCTACAATACTGACCACATATGCAGTCACAAAGCAAGTCTTAACTGATATAATAAAATCAAAATGACACCCTGGATCTTTGTGATCACAAGATACAAAACTGAAAAACAACAAAATCAGAAACAACACAATGATTATAAAGCCATGGAAACAGAAAAACTCTTTACTAAATGAAAAATTGGTAAAGACAAAAAATAAAAAAAAAATAGAGACTTCTAGATTGGAATGAAAACAAATAGACAATATACCCAAACTTATGTAACACAAGAATCAAGTTCTTAGCACTAATAGCTTAAATTAAAATTATTAATTAAATAAGGAGGACTCTTTTTACCACCAACTTAAGAATACATCTAATACTCGAGAAAACAAAGAAGAAATGATATCCAAAAGGAGTAGATGACAAGAAATAATCAAACTTAGGCCTGAAATCAATAAAATAGAAATAAAGAGAACAGTGCCAAAATAAATCAATGAAATAATGAGTTGCTTCTTTGAGAAAATAAATAAGATTGATAAACACTTTCAATTAACTAGAAAATCAAATAAAATATCAAAATTAGAAAAGGAAAGGGCAACATAACAGCAGCTACCAAGGAAATCCAGAGAATTATATAAACATACCTCAGAAACCTGTACTCCTTCAGGTGTTGGTGGCACACACCTTTAATCACAGTAGTTGGGAGGCAGAGGCAGGTGGATCTCTGTGAGTTTGAGGTCAGTCTGTCTATAGAGCAAGTTCCAGGATGGGCACCAAAGCTACACAGAGAAACCCTGCCCCCCAACAAACAAACAAACAAGAAAGAAACTTGTATTCCATCAGATTGGAAAATCTTAAAGAAATTAGATTTTTTTCTCTACATTTTTCTAATAAGAGTTCTTATCAAGATCAGATAAGGAATTTAAATGGACCTATAAGCACTAGTTAAATAAAACAACCATGCAACAGTCTACCAACCAAAACACCCTAAAGCTAGATGATTTTAGTGCAGATTTTTTCCAGAAAACTTTCTTTCAAAGAAGAGTTAATACCAACACTGCTCAAATTATTCCACAAAATAGAATCAGAAGTAGCATTGCTAAATTTGTTTCATGGGCCACAGTTTCTCCAATACAAAATTCATGAAAACAACAAAGAAAAAGAATTACAGATATATTTACCGTATGAATATATTGCAAAAATGCTCAATAAAATACTTGCAACTCAATCTAAGAGCATCATCTAACATGAACAAGTTAGAGATGTAGGGATGGTTAAGCATACATAAATCAATTAAAACACACATAATCACCTCTTTAGATGTAAAAATGGCCTTTGACGAAGTCTAACACCCCTTAATAATAAGAGTCTTAGAATGATTAAAATTATTATGGACATACTTCAACGTAACTTACACAATTTACAGAAAGCTTATGGTTAATATCAACTTTAATGGAAAGAAATTAAAAACAACTAAAATCAGGTAGAAAGCAAGATTGTCCACTCTCTCCATTTCTATTCAGTATTGCACTGAAACCTTAGCAAGAGCAATAGTCAACTAAAGAAGTTCAAAGGGGTACAAATTGGAAAGGAAGAAATCAAAGTATATTAATGTGCTTATGATAGGGTAGTATATGTGACCCAAAAATTTTTGCCAAGAACCTTCTGCAGCTGGTAAACTTTTAGCAAATACATAGATATAAAATTAACTCATAAAAATCACTTGCCCTATTATATACAAATGCTAGATGGGCCAAGAAAAAAATCAGGGAAACAACACCTTTCACAATAGCCTCAAATCATATTATTACATATCTTGGGGCATCTTTAGTCAACCAATTAAAGACTTGTATGATGAAAATATCAAGTCAGTGATAAAATAAATTGAAAAAGAGATCAGAAAATCTACCATTTTAATGGATTGATAGGATTAAAATTATAAAAATTGGCCATCCTAAAAAACAAAATCTATAGATTCAACACAATACTCCTCGAAATTCCAACATAGTTCAAAAATTTTGAAAGGACAATTTTCAGCTTCTTATTTAAACACAGAAAATTCTGGATAGTTAAATAGTTAAACAATACAGAATAAGAAAAAAAAAAGAAAGAAAGAAAAATCAACCAATCAAACAAACAGAAAATTGTTGGTATTATTTCAAGTTACACTTGATTTGGGGGATCTACTAGCAACTGACATTGAATTGTCAGGAAACTGAAATGTCATTGTGGATATCTAGTAACAGTAGATACTTAGGAAAACCAGATGATCATTGGTTGTTAAATCAAAGTCTGACTTCCAGTGATTTGATTGGGTCTTTGAAATGCTCAATCTGCCCGCCCCCACAGTGTGAGATTGCATATTGGGAGTAGATGTACTTAGAACTTGGGAATGAATTCCTCACATTAGTTCCTTGAATTATAGCTTGTGGGGAAGTTGCAGTGAGACAAGGCCAACAGGAGGGTGTTGGAGATGGGAAAATGGGGAAAATAAAAACTCACATTGTTTGAAAATGTCACATTGATATCTAACACATATGACAAGTAGAAAATAACAAAAAATAGTTTAGAACTATTGTAGAATAATACTCCAGTTCTAGGGAGAACACAGAAGAATGCCTAGATTAAACTGGACAGGGAACTTCACTTAACCTGCGTGTGACACTGTAAGCAAATAAGAGACTTTGTCTAAAAAAAATGAAAAGAAAAAGAGAAAGAGATATAGTAAGGCAGGTGGTGCAAAACAAACAAACAAAATCAAGGCTTTACATGTGTAGGCAAGAAGAGCCTTTTAGGGGTATATCTGTATTTAGCTGCATGACAAATATTACTCCAAGTGATTCTCTTATAACAAAACCTGTACTTGTTGTTGCAGAACAAATTCCATGTCTATAGAAGGTATGTTACCCAACCATTTTGTTATTTACTTATCTCTGAGTTTGTTAAACACCTATATGCTATACACATATTTTCAGTTGATAAAGATAATATATCTCAGTTGATACACATACATATATACTATATATATATATGTATATATATATATATATATATATATATATATATATATATATATCAGTTGATGAATACTTATATGCCAATAAAGTAGATATGGAATTTTGTTCACATCAAAAGTTCATATGGAATCAGAACATGAAAAAAATAGCTAAAGCTACCATTATAGAAAAAAATCCCAATGCTTTGGATATCCCAATATAATAGTTCTCAATTTATATGACAGAATTACACTAAAAAAAAAAACCCAAACAGCAAGTTACTGACACAAATGCAAATGAAAGAAGGTTAAAGTCCTTAAAAGAAAAAAAAAGAAAGTAGTTGGGGGTGGTGGCACACACATTTAATCCCAACACTTGCGAGGCAGAGGCAGACAGATCTCTGGGAGTTCAAGGACAGTCTGGTCTATGGAGTGAGTTCCAGGACAAAGATACATAGAGAAATCCTATATCAAAAAGCCAAATATTAAAAATAAAAATAAAAGAAATAGAGTTTTAAACAAAGCCATGTAAAGATTGAAAATACACAGAGAATCTAGATATTGTATGTTATTATGTTCTCTTTAAATTGTGTGAATGCTGAAGAGGGAGCAATAGCTGCTAAAAGATATTTGTTTATAAATGCTGCTGAATTAATCCAAGATACGTATTTTGAAAATTCCTTGACTTCAATATTGAATTCAAAAGGTATGTTACTTTGGAGATGGGGTTTTGCTCTCATTCCACCAGAAATGAGAGGCTATGGATTTATTCTGGGCTAAGAAAAATCAGGTTTGATCAAGGAAAACACCCTGAGAAATTTCTGATAGGAGCAGATGAGCCATATTTCTGAGTTCTACATCCAGAACAGATTCAAGACTGCTGCCTGAGATGATCAAGCCTCACTGGATACCCCAGTCACCACTTGATCCTAAATCTAAATTTTATTTAGGTCCCTATAAGATTATTAGTGCCATCAATCAGCAGGAAGCAGCTTGAAAAACTTTGCCCACATTTCCAAAAATTGGACTATGAATATTTTCCCTTGTTTAGATTGTTGGTTACAAGTTGTTATGGATAATGGTCAGCAGAAAAGCTAAACAAAGGGAATTCGATTCAGAGTTCTTGTTTAAAAAAGGGTGGGAGGAGTGCTATGGCACAATGATCTGTACCCTGTCACTTTGATTTTAACTAAACTCTGATTGCCCAGTAGCCAGGCAGGAAGTAGGGGTGGGCCAATGAGAATTCTGAAAAAAGGGATGTTTCAGTCTGTAGTCATGACTCAGATACAGAGGAAGCAAGATGTGACTGCCTCGCCAAAAATGGTACCAAGTCACGTGGCTAACGCAGATGAGAACGGTGTGCTATATTCTTATAAATTACAAGAACTAATAAGAAGCCTGAGATACTAGGACAATCAGTTTATAATTAATGTAGACCTCTGTGTATTTCTTTGGGACTGAACAATAGCAGGACCAGGCAGGACAGAAACCTCTGCCAATGGGGGTGGGTGGGTTCGAGGACAACACCTGCACAAGTCATTGAACATGGAGAAGTTGAGCTGATCACTATGACACACACATGGAGCCATGAAATATACATTCTAGGCATTTTCTCTGAAGGTTATTAAAGTAGAAACATAGACACCTATCCAGCCACAAAAACTTTGATCATTAATCTGTCCTGTCTGCAAAATATGATAGGGCAATGGTAGCACAGAACTTGTAGGAGTAAGAAACCAATGTCTGACTTGATCTAAAGCCACCTCCTCAAGAAAGGACCTATAGATGCTACTGCTTAGATGACCAAGAACCAGATATTAGAAGTCCAGATCTTAGGTAAACCAAAGTACTCTTGGTTTAAAAAAAAAAACAATAAAATAACTTCTAATGATATAATACTATACTTATATATCAGTGCTTTATTCAGTCATCATCAGAGAAGCTTCCTCCTGCAGCAGATGGGAACAGATGCAGAAAACCACAAGCCAGAAATTATGCAGAGAGAGAGAGAGAGAGAGAGAGAGAGAGAGAGAGAGAGAGAGATCTTGGAATACACAGTTCTAAATATGATATTTATATCAAATTTCTCCCCTCAGAGCTTAAGGAACCCTATAAAGAATGATGAAAGAGAGAATGTAAGATCCAGAAGGTATTGAGGACACCAGGAGAACAGGTACTCTATATCAAACAAGTGAAGTTCATATGAACTAAGGGAAATTGAAGCAGTAATCACAGGACCTACATAGGTCTGCACGAGGTCCTAGACATATATTTTACCTTTCAGTTTAGTGTTCTTATGGAACTTCCGAGTTTGTGAATAAGTGGGTCTCTGCTTCTTGTGCATGTTCTTGGGACTCCTTTCCTTCTTTTAGGTTGCCTTGTTAAGCCTTGATGTGATGGTTTTGACTTTATCTTATTATTATATGTTATTTTGTTAAGTTTGATTACTATCTCCTAGAAGTTTCTCTTTTTGTAGGAACTACAGAAGGAAAGTGAATCTGGAGGCAAAGGGAGATAGGAGAGAACAGGTGGAGAGGTAGAGGGAGAAGGAACTATAATTAGGCTATATTGTATGAGAAAAGATACTATTTGAGTAGAAAGAAAAAAATGAAAAGAAAGAAAAGAAAGGAAGACAGAGAGGAGGGAGGAAGGAATGGAGGAAGGAAGGAAGGAAGGAAGGAAGGAAGGAAGGAAGGAAGGAAGGAAGGAAGGAAGGGAGGGAGGGAGGGAGGGAGGGAGGGAGGGAGGGAGGAAGGAAGGAAGGGAGGGAGGAAGGAAGGAAGGAAGGAAGGAAGGAAGGAAGGAAGGAAGGAAGGAAGGGAAAGAAATACATCAAGCTGAGTAAGATGAAAAATAGTAGTAGTAAGCCATGAAAAATAAGCCAGTAAGCAGTACTTCCCCATGCCTCTTCATCATAACCTGTCTCTAGGCTTCTGCCCTCCCCGAGTTCCTGTCATGATGTTTAGTGATTAACTATATTTGGAAGAATAAGCTAAATATATCCTTTCCTCCCCAACTTTCTTTTTGGTCATGATGTTTCTTCACAGCAATAGTAATCCTAACTAAGACAAGTTGATACTACAATAGTGGGGTATTGCTATGACAGACCTGAACATATTTTTATCAGGATTGTGAAGAGTCTTTGAAAATTTGGGCTATATAAGCCAGTGAGTGCTGAGAACGCAGTGAGCTGTTCTTCAGAATGTTAGAGGATAAGAATGTTGAGAGTAATCTAGAATGGGTGTTTTTGGGTTGTTTCAAGTAGTCAATGAAGGCTATTTATTACAGTAGTTATGGATGTATAATCATATATAACTGTGTTTGCAGTTCACAAAATTGACAAAAGGATACATGACAGAAGACAAAGAGTTTTTAAGAGGGTGAAAAACAGAGAATGTAATAGAATATATACTATGGGAAACCAAAGGGGGAATATGTTGTAGGATATTTGTTTGCACTGACACTCTGGGACTGCCAATAAAGTTAAACTTTGAATCACAAGGCAGACTCAGCAACTGCTGAAAGCAATTAGCCATAGATATGTTGGAGGAGCAAGGGAGTCAGAGAGAAAGGTACAGGAAGAGATACGGAGGGACTGTAGAGATTTCTAATGCATTTCTATCTGGGAAACATGGGATGTAGGGTCAGCTGATCATTCCTCCACTCTTCTTTGGATTTATCATGTTTTTATCTTAATTTCTGACTCCCAAGTTTCTACTAATACTAGAACAATTAAGGTAGATACATTAGGAATAAACTGGTAGGAAAATAGGAATCAACTGAATGGGAAAGAGAGAGCATATGGGAAAGCAGTGTGAGAAGGAGTGAATGAGATAAAATATGGCATACATTTAAGAAGAAAAATGATGAAACTCATTACTTAGTATGATAACTTAAAAAACTATTAATAAGAGTAAATACTAGTACTACTACTAACAATAATGAATAATGAAAGTAGTTTCAGGCTTCTATATTTGAAGATGTTATGGCACTGTGTATGGATCCTATGAGACTATGTGATGAATTTTGAAAATATATCTGTGTGTGGATGTGTGAAGGAACGAAGTCTATTCTTCCTATGGGATAAAGGTATAAAGGAATGAAGCACTTCAGAAAGGTTTCTGTCTTAAGAATTATCTCAAATCTTTAGGATGAGACTGGTTAAAACCTAGCCAAGGATGAAAAACTTGAATTGTCAATAACCTAGTGAAGCAGGTATATAAGGCCTAGAATGCTGTGTGTATTGGAGCAACATGTATTTAAAATGATTGGCTGGAAAATTTGGTAGTCCACAGTTTTCAAATAATTATACATAATTATAAAATTTATGTAAATTTAATCAACTTAGTTACACTCACTGAAAAGGAAGTAATTCATATTTGAAAACAAGACTCTCTATTAAACACTGAAAAGTATTAACTTGTTTATACATTTATTATCTTATATTTATAAGGCTTATATTTATGTACATATAAACACCATATACACTTTAATATCTTTTCTGTGTTTTAACTTTTGAAATTTTCCTTCCGTGTTTGATTTTACTCGCTGTCTACCCAGGTTAAAATGTGCAGTCTGTTTTATCTTCTGCACAGTAAGAGTTAATGTTCACTCTTAGTCATGATTGATGGTGTTGGAGATGATATCTCCAACAAGCCTAGCATACACACCTGCTTATTAAACTGGGCTGACTGCTGTTAAAATTGTTCTGATAGTTATTCACACTCCGCTGCTCTCTGTAAGCAAATGAAAGGGTGACTCACTTTTTAAAGAATAAAATAGAATGATTCCCTTCAATCTGAAATATATACATAAAGAATGCTCTTTGATGTCAGGATGAGTAAGAATAGCGGGTGTTACGAAGCTAGAGGATCATCAAATCAGAACAAAAAGATGTGCTTCAAATCCCACATGTTAGCTAGAAGTCTTCTGAGCTGTAAGATACACTTAAGTCACTCAGAGTCATGACACACAGACTGTTCTGAAAAATGGACATTAAATCTCCTGTTTAGTGTCTCTGAGGATATCAAATGCTACACAGTGCAAACATGAGATGAAATGTTTTCATTACATGTATATTTATGATATGAGGGAGCCAGAGAACTGCTTAATCCTTCCAGTAAAGTTCAGTTTTCTCCCGTTTGTCACCCCTGAAGAAATGCTTTCTTCTCTAAGACACAAAGGATCCTGTGGGTCTTCTTTGACATGTTTCAACTTTTAGCAAATTACACTGTTCTTTCTTTCGTTTATGTGCATAATATTTTTATAACCTATAGTAAGTTTCTCCTTTTCTAAACACTGCATTTGCACCTTGATGATCTCACACAGACTCCAAAACCAGGGTCACATTTTGCATTAACATTTAGTTTTGGAAAATATGTATTAAACACACTACTTTAAAAGTGAAGGTAGACTAACAAAATTGCCACTGAAGGAGAATTGCTGCTTCTGTTGATGTCAGAATGAAAAGCTGCTTACAGTCACCTCAGCCAAGCACAGATGTCTGTGAGATAGCACTTCGCCACCTCCACCCAAAAGAATAGAATATGTATGGGTAGCTTAACAAGGTCTATTCTCAAATTCTATAGCATAACTTTCTATCCACTTTTTCTTTTGTGTTTTCCTATTTATAATTATTATCTTATGATGGCACTAAAAAAAACCCCACAATTTATATACCAGATCCTATTTAAAAGTACTTGCAGAAGAATACATCCAGTTTATAAACTATCATATGCTTCTCAGTCAAAAAAGCAGACACTACTGTAGTCAGATTTTCTTTGGTCTGCCAGCTCACAAATAATGATAAGGGGATTTTTATTTTTTACATAATAAAATTTATTTATTCTCTATGTTTTTTTTTACATCATGCATCTTGATCCCATTCATCTCTTTGCATCTGCCATTTGCCTCTGCATCTCACCAAAATAAAACAAAATTCATAAGAAAAAATGAAAAGAAATAAAATGAGAAAAATATAAACAAAGCGAAGGAACTACAAATCTCATCATAAAAGCTGCAGTGTGGACCAAAAAGTCACATTGGAATCCCCTTTGTCCATCATCTCTATTTTCAAAGAGTCTTTAGTCTGTTTCAAGGTCCTGGGTCTTCACTGGATGCTCGATGCTGTGCTCCCACTAAGACTCCCACTGCCGTGTGTTGTAGAGACCCTGGAGTTTTGAGTTTTTGGGTCCAGTCCCTTCATGTGCTCTAGCAGATCATAGATGATTTGGTCCTGAGCAGGCCATGTCATAGCCCTGGGTCTGAGCCTGAGAAGCTATAGTGTTGGCCCACCAGAAGAAGGTAAATGAAGACAGCTCTCCCATGGTCATAATTTCTGGACTTGCTCACCTATATCTTCACTAACAATGTTGGTTCTATTGTGCTAACCTGGTGAAGTGCAGGGCCTCACTCCCAAGTGTTACAGTTAGTTGGTGGTGGTCTGAGATAGCTCTCCCATTTTTATGACCAAAGGGTCATCTCCCCCTATTGTCTCCAGCATTCATGGGTGGGCAGGAGGAGGACATTTCTCCCCTACCCTTATTGCCAGAAGTCCAATAGTTAATGGGGATAAATTGAGAAGTTTTTTTATATATAGAAGCATAACCTTAGCTTAGGCTTTTTCACAGCTATCTCTTAAAATGAATGAGCATGTGATCAGACCAGACTCTCTGAATGTGGCTGACAATGAGGGCTGACTGAGAAGCCAATGATAATGGCACTGGGTTTTGATTCTACTTCATGTACTGGCTTTTTGGGAGCTTAGTCTGTTTGGATGCTCACCTTCCTAGACCTGGATGGAAGGGGGAGGACCTTGGACTGCCAGGTCTTTTTAAATGAACAGTGTTGAACTTGTCAAAGGCCTTAATTAATTATGTGATTTTTATCTTTAATTTGTTTAGATGGTGGATTGTAATTATTGATTTATTATGTTTAACCATTTCTGAATCTCTAGAACGAAACATTTTGATCATGATGAATGATCTTTTCAGTGTATTTTTGATTCAGCTTGCAAGCATTTTTATTGAGAAATTTTATACCAATGTTCACAAGGGAAATTGGCCTGTAATTCTTTTTCTTCATTGGGTCTTTATGTAGTTTGGATTTGAGGGAAACTGGCTGAAGTACGAAAAATTATTATCTTATAATTATGATAAGAAACAATACCACAATAACTTTGCATGGTTTTATCCCAGTAATATCTTATAAAGCTGTAATTTATTATCTGTTAGTATTCTTATTAAAAAGTCAGAATACTAAATGTTTCAATCACTGCAATAATATATGTTCTTTTAATACTGAGATAGATACATGCATATAATGTGTTTTTATAAAAGCGATTGTTATTTTTTTATTTTAATTTCTTTCCTATCTCCCTCAAAAATTTTCCTGACACCTTTATGAGCTCTGTGTTTTCTAAAGCCACTGAGAGGACTTTGTGCTGTTTATGTGTGCATGGGTGTGAGAGCTTCTACTTGAGCATGGGTAACATTTCAGGTGCTACACCCATAAAGAAAACGCACTCAGTAATTGCAATAGATTTTTAAATTAAATATGTGATATCATAAGCCCTTCCCTTGTCTTTGTCATCATTTTTATGTGCTTTGATCTTAAGAAAATCTTAGATCTGCAGTCAAAGCCAATGCGAGTTCATGTGTGTAATAATCTTGCTGTGTCCAATGAAGCAGTTACTTCTCGGTGATGAAACCCATTACAGATAATGTGACTTCAGTAAGGTAGAGTTTATTTTGGCAGTTGGAGAGCAATGGTAGTCTATCTTGGTGGGCAGGCATGGAGGCAGAAACAAAGAGCTAGGTGATCACATCTTCACCCACAAACACAAACAAGAATGACCTGAGGATAGATTGAGACTATATAATCGCAAAGCATCTCTCAGTGATATACTTTGGCATGCAACCCCATATCTTTGGACACCCCTAAACAGCACCCAAACTGGGAACAAAGTATTCAAAATGCAATGTCTATAGGAGCTATTACTTATTCAAATCACTACATGTTCAAGTGATGTTTCACTGAAAATTTCCACTACTTCTGAGTCTGACTGTCTCCCTGTCTTCTGTTCCACAATGATCATTGAATCAGGCAACAGGGAGATATAGCATAGTTTTCATATTTATAGTTGAACATTCAAAAATCTCTTAGTCTCTGAACATTGACATGGGTCTCTGTATTAATTGTCATTTATTATCAAACAAGGCTTCTCAGATGAGGGTTGAGAGTTAGACTAATTTATGAGACTAAGGATAAGAACTTAGAGCAAAATATAATATCATGTCAATTTTTCAGATTAAATTTATTTGGTTCTGCTCTGGGACTTGTGACTTAACCACTCATGGCTTTGAACCCACTTCTAGTGCCAATGTGTGTTCTGTTTTGGAGAGAGAAGTTTAAATTTAATTATATATTGAATGATTACTCCCAAATGAATAATATCACTATTGCTTCACTGGGTCTGTCTTGACAGGCCAGGCATTATTGTAGTTCACAGATTCATAAATGATCAAGACTGCTGACTATTTTTCTTCAATGGAAGAATAAACAGAACTTCCCATTGCTACAAAAACTATTCACTGGGGATGAAACCTCTAGGCTTGTGCTGCTCCATGTCCCATGACTCAAGTATCATATAATGACCATTGCTCATTTCTGTCAACAGTGACACTTAAATGCTACAAATTATTTATCCATTTTATATGTCTATAATTTTGTAGTATCCGAATTGTAATAGAAGTGGAATCATACAATGTTATCCATTGTAGTTGTCTTTTCTTCCCATGGAATGATTGTTCAAAATGATGTTATCATTTTAACACTTGACATCTTTTGTCTATAGTTATATAATTTCACACTATTTCTGGAAGTTTAGGAAACACTAGAATTTCTATTAATTTCAAAATGAATCAACAATTGTTTTTAATGTTTAATTTATATATAGCATTTGATAGGACTTATGGCTGACTATACTTGCCATCGACTTGTCTTTAATGAACTTTTGTTAGCCATCTGCTTTTCATATGAAACAACATTGCATTTTCTTTCAGATTTAGGTATTATATTTGATTTATTATTTGATATGGGATTTGTCTAGTATTTATCTTGACCATGTCTCTACTGCCAACTCTCTATTACATAAACATTAAAGTATATTATATAACTTGTTTTCTTCTCTTCATTTTATCTTATGGCTCCTAGAAATCTATAATATAAAGTATAAATACATGCCAATACAAAAACACTTTGTACCCTGATAGAACAGCATGTCTAGAAATCAAGAATTATATTTTAACATCCATCAGGAGCTATATTTCATCTCTTCTATTGATAACTTAACAAACAACTGTTCCCAGATTTTTTTTATCATAATGAGCATTTATATACTCAGTTTTCATGGTATTTAAGTTGCTGATGTTCTCCATTCAAACATTTGCTATGTTGATGTATGACTGTGATTAGATTATTTGTGCTTTCTAATAAGCATATTGCTAATAAAACAATAATAATGTTGTGGGTTAAAAAGGCAGTCAAATTTTTCTGAAGTTTGCATATATACATTAGATTTTCTGTTGAGGCAGTATATGTGTGGTATTTTTTATATTCACATAATATTATACACATAAAATGAATATTGTTACTTCTATTAACACCTAATCTATAAAAGTAAGTTTTCCTATTTAAGATACTGTGTTCAAATGGCTAAAATTATTGAAAAGAAAACAAAAATTTCCTGTACATAGTACTAGCACAGTTCTCTGAAAGGAAAATAGTTGCAACACCTGAAACATAATTAAAAATAGTTATAGAAATCTTAATTTTCAGTTTTTCATAAAATTTCAAGTCTATTATTATACAGAATTTAATATATTTTCATATTTATAGTGGAATGTAATATTTAATAAATGGAAATGGTTTGATCATATATTTTACTGTTGAATATTTTAATTTATTTTATTGAATCCTATCTACATTTCTGAAACTCATTTCCACGTTTGCCAAGCCCTCATACTATCAGGGATTATTACAGTCATTATAGCAACATTCTTCTAGATGAATTTTCATTTACAATGCTGTTGCAATACTGTGTTAAAAGAAGTCGCTTTGATCAAACTTCAGCAAATATTCTGAGCGTTCGTGGAAAGCATCTTGCTGGCTTCATATGTCTCATGGGCATGATTACAGTTAAAGGGCATGCCTTAGGGAGAAGGCATTGAAAGAGACTTTAAAGAACAAATTGTCTTTCTGCTTTGGCATCATTCCACTTGTCTTTCGTCTAATCCTAAAGAAATTGATACTCGTATATTTCTGACGATTCTCCGAGAATTTAGATCATTGCCTTTCCAGCTTAATCTTATTGTTTGTCATCCCCCTAGGTTAGTATGAGTCCCAAGAGAGTTCAGAAAATTGAAATAGTGAAATAATACCAATTGAAAAAATGATTGCTATTACAGAGTATTAATCTGTAGAGTTCAAACTCATTAATCTAGTTCACCCCCATCTGAGAGATGAGAAAACACAAAGGACAATGCTACTGAATAAAGAGTCAGATTGAACAAAAAAAATGAGATGATATTAAAGCCAATTCCAAGGTTACATTATACGTTAAAACGGGAATTGTACATTTTTTCTTAAGTGTTGGTTTTGCTTATCATGGAGTGTGGTCTTCCTCAAGACCAGATTCAATCACTTTTATTTAGAACGCCTACTACCTCAGTGATGAAAGTCGTCAAAGTAAAATGCTACCATACTCCTAAAAACAAAAGAAAACAAAAACAGTTTATAAAAGAAATAATTTGAATCTTTCCATTCTATTGTAAATCTTCAGCTTACCTCAATATTATAATCAGTTTCTGTGTCATTCCATCCTTTGTATTCTTTGTTCAGATGTTATTCTTTGGAGATTTAGACATTGGTATTGAGGATAGACGGCATTTGTCTCTATAATAGCTGTGGCCATTTGGATGTCAAGAAAGACATTTTTAAAGTGCTGGTAGCTCTAATTTGGCAAGTCCTCAGTGACTGTGTTGAGCTATGCACCATAATGGGACAATGACAGTGCTGTAATTGCCTATAATGCTCCATAGAAAATTTTGATGACACCAGAGAAGCAAATTCATGGAGATTGTGGTATTTCTTTTTTTTTTGAAATAAAAAAAAATCCCCTTCCACCCAGCCTCCCATTTCCCTTCCCCTCCTCCCGCCCTTCCCCCCCCCACTCCTCTCCCCCTCCCTCTCCAGTCCGAAGAGCAGTCAGGATTCCCTGCCCTGTGGAAAGTCCAGAGTCTTCTCCCCTCCATCCAGGTCTAGGAAGGTGAACATCCAAACTGGCTAGACTCCCACAAAGTCAGAACATGAAGTAGGAACAAAACCCCATGCCATTGTCCTTGGCTTCTCATCAGCCCTCATTGTTCGCCATGTTCAGAGAGTCCGGTTTTATCCCATGCTTTTTCAGTCACAGTCCAGCTGGCCTTGGTTAGCTCCCAATAGATCAGCCCCACTGTCTCGGTGGATGGGCGCACCTCTCGTGGTCCTGACTTCCATGCTCATGTTCTCCCTCTTTTCTGCTCCTCATTGGGACTGTGGGTCTCTGTCTCTATCTCCATCCATAAAGAAATAGGTCTATTTTCAAATTCCATAGGCATGATATTGAAAGTGTAGGTTGACTAAAACTTTTTAGGGACTAAAGGAACATGATTAAGCAAATACAGAAAAAAAAATTCTTTGTTCAACATAGATGGAATATTAGGTTGATGTCCAGTGCTAAGTTTTGTGGAAGACCAAACCGTTTTGAATAAAGAGGAATGAGGAATTATATATCTTTGAGGATAAAATAAAAGTATTTAATAGAGAAAACTATCCCTCTGTGTTTAAATATGAAACTTGAAAATTAAGGTCTAAAGAAACCTATTTTTGGAAATGAAAGATAATTTCCTTTGTTATATATTTGACATAAAATTTCTCCAAGGATCAAAAATGTATTATAGAATCTACTTCATATTTTATACTTTCTTCAAAAAAGAGGGAGTTCTGAATTTTGTATTTAGTGGGATAAAATATAAGACCCAAAGTATGAAGGAATTATATTACAAATGTGTTATATTAAGCGGTTTTATAAAAATATAAGATCATTTTAAGAGAAATAATATATTTTATCAGGCTTGTTTTAAGTTTTAAGTAAAGAAAGTTTGTATTTGAAATATTACTTGTTTGATTTCCCTCTCTGCTTCCATATCCTTTGTGATTTTTTGGAGTTGATCTTGTATCCTGCCACATTACTAAAGGTGTTTATCAGCTGTAGGAGTTCTTTGGTAGTTTTTGGGGTCGCTTATGTACACAATCATATCATCTGCAAATAACGAAAGTTTAACTTCTTCCTTTCCAATTCGAATCCCCTTGATCCCCTTATGTTGTCTTATTGCTATTGCTAGAACTTCAAGCACTATATTGAAGAGGTATGGAGAGAATGGACAGCCTTGTCGTGTTCCTGATTTTAGTGGGATGGCTTTGAGTTTCTCTCTGTTTAGTTTGATGTTAGCTGTCGGTTTGCTGTAAATAGCTTTTATTATATTTAGGTTGACCCTTGTATCCCTAATCTCTCCAAGACTTTTATCATAAAGGGATGTTGAGTTTTGTCAAAAGCTCTTTCAGCATCTAATGAAATGATCATATGGTTTTTTTTTCTTTCAGTTTATTTATATGATGGATTACATTGATAGATTTTCATATGTTGAACCAGCCCTGCATCTCTGGGATGAAGCCTACTTGATCATAATGGATAATTTTTCTAATGTGTTCTTGGTTATGGTTTGCCAGTATTTTGTTGAGGATTTTTGCGTCGATGTTCATGAGTGAGATAGGCCTGTAATTCTCTTTCTTGGATGAGTCTTTGTGCGGTTTTGGTATCAGAGTGACTGTAGCTTCATAAAAGGAATTTGGCAATGACTCTTCTGTTTCTATATTGTGGAATACATTAAGGAGTATAGGTATTAGGTCTTCTTGGAAGTTGTGGTAGAATTCCACATTGACACCATCTGGTCCTGGGCTTTTTTTGGTAGGGAGGTTTTTGATAACAGCTTCTAATTCTTTGCGACTGACCGGTCTATTTAGATTGTTCACCTGGTCCTGGTTTAACTTTGGTATATGGTATTTATCTAAAAAAGTGTCCATTTCTTTTACAATTTCCAGTTTTGTGGCATACAGGCTTTTGTAGTAAGATCTAATGATTCTCTGAATTTCCTCTGTGTCTGTGGTTATGTCCCCCTTTTCATTTCTGATCTTATTAATTTGCATATATTACTTGTTTTTTTTTTTCAAAAATATTTATTTTAACATTTCTTAATATGTATGTGTATGTATGTGCACTTATATCTTGATGTCTATGGAGAGCAGAAGAGGTTTGTCAAATCACCTGGAGCTAGAGTTTTGGTGAGCTGTTAAATGTAGGTATTCAGAACTGAACTCTGATCCTTGAAAGAACAGCAAACATTTATGAGATGAGATGCTGTTCTAACTACCAGTATCATTCATTATCTTAATAATGAAAGAAATATATTTTAAATTGGTCCTCTCCAACTAGACCATCCTATTCCCTCAATTTCTCATCCCATATACCTTCCCCTCTACCAGTCCCACCCCTACTGTAACATCTTATCTATTTCCCCTTCCTAAGGCTATTGATGTATCCCTCTTAAGGTCCTTGTTACCTAGCTTCTCTGGGGATACAGATTGTAGCCTGGTTATCTTTTGCTTTACACCTAATATCCATTTATGAGTGAGTACATAACATGTTTGTCTTTTTGGCTGTGGGGGTATTACCTCACTCAAAATTATTTTTCTCTAGTTTTATCCATTTGCCTGAAAACTTCATGATGTCATTTGTTTTTACAGCTGAGTAAAACTCCATTGTGAAAATGTACCACATTTTCTTTGTCCATTCTTTGGTTTAGGGGCATCTAGCTTGTTTTCAGGTTCTTAATGTTATGAATAATGCTGCTATGAATATAGTTGAGCAAGCGTCCTTATAGTATGATTGAGTATCCTTTGGGCATAGGCCCAAGAGTGATATTTCTGGGTCTTGAGGTAGGTTGATTCCAATTTTTCTAAGACAACATGATACTGACTTTCAAAGAAGTTGTACAAGTTGCATTCCCACCAGCAGTGGAATAGTGTTTTTGCATTTTGGTCAGTTAGGATACATGGAGTTATTTCAATTTTTCCAAATAAGTTAAAGTTTGTTTTGTACATAAGATTTTAGGGACGCATTCATGACCTGCAAAGCAGAAGATATTTTGTGTAGTGTTTGGTTTAATATTGTATAGTTAAATATTAATCCCAACTGATGTATGTTGTCATTTACTTATGATGTTTCTGCTTATTTTTTTTCCAGATGATCTGTTTTTTTGAAAGAGAGGGCTGTTTAAATTACCTACTATTAGTGGGTTGACATTAATCTGTATATTTAAGAAACTGGCTGTATCACAGTTTAGTGCACATATTTTAGGATTGTAACATCTTCTTTGTTAATTGTCCCACTGCCAAGAATGAGACATCATTCTTTATCACTTTTGTTTTGTTTTAGTTTGAAATCTGTTTTTCCAGTTATCAGGATAGTGATACCTGCTTTGCCTCCTTGTCCTGCTTAATTGGAATACTTTTATCCATCCTTTTACTCTAACATCTTTTTGGCTTCCACAGAGCTATCTTTTATGACTTCTTTGAAAAATCAGACAAGGTGACACATTTTGCTAACTAGTTAGTAATTACCTAGCTTGAATTTCTTTTTTTGTTTTGTTTTAATTTCTTTTTAAGGTGAGATCTATTCTATCATTAGTTTTCATAATTTAGTATTAGCCATGCAAATACAATTTTAAGAAATATGTTAAAAATTAAATTTTGGAAATAAAAATTCCATTATCCTCAATTATACATTTACAGTATATTCCAAATTTTGTTTCTAAGAGCATTTTTCTTTCTATTCTTTCAATGTAAGAATAATAAGTTTAGAGCTACATAGTTCAGCTTAGGTACAGTTAGGGAAGGTAAACTGTCACTAATTGTTCCTATTTTTGATAAAGGAACAGTTTTCAAAGCTTGTCTAATATTAATGACAGGCTTGAAAATGTGAAGCCAAAAAATGCTCTAGACTTAAGCAGGAATGACACTGACCCTTCTATTCTTTAACCATACATGTACCATGTGAATCAGTTTTTAAACAAATTTTCTTGCAACACATGTAGACATCCCTTACAAATTAAAACCCAGGCTGAAAACCAGTTCATTTGGAGAAACTTATTATTCAAGACCCAGTCATAGAAAACAAAATTCATAAGTCAAAAATTTTTATACATGCCAATATACATAAATATAAAATTGTAAGATTACAATTAATTCTTTTATTTTAGTTCCTTTTACTTCCTACATTAACATAAAATAGCACAATAATATCTTCATCAAAGGAAAGCTATGAATAAATGCACTACTACAATTTAAGGCTCTTAAAATGGCGACTGATAATAAAATAGAATATAAATTTCCAGTCACACATTTATTTATTTGTTGTCGTACTGTTTTGTTTCCAGGCCAGCTTATATATCCATGCGCTTGTTGTCTTCTTGTCTCTGCCTTCAAAGCAGTTATTGCTACAGGTATTTGCCTTCATGTCTGATTTAACTTCTTTCATTACATTGCAGGTTTGTGAAGAACTGAAATATTATTTAAATCAATTCATCAGTATATTATCTATTCTTCAGAAAATTTGCAGTTACAATAAAGAATGCCATGATATTAATTTTTTGATTCAAGGTTTCTGAATGAAATCATACATGTTACTTCAATCAATGACCTACATTTATCTGTAGTTACACATAAGAATTTCCTGTAAAGGATTCTAGTAGCTTGGGCATTAAAAACAAGAGCTGACAAATGGGATTGCTTTAATAATTAATAATTAATGATAATAACAACAATAGCAACCTTCTGCACAATAGAGTAAATAATTATTCAAGTAAAAATATATTCAAAGGGATGGAACAGCATCTTTGATAGATACACATCTAACAGAAGACTAACAACTGGGAGGTATAAAGAAAGGGAAAAAATCTGCTAATCAGTGAACTGATTTCAAAGGATGAAGAAAAAATAGCCAGTATCAATAAGCGTATTAAAAAAGTTCCACGTTCTTGCTTTAGCTCAGTACTAAGTTCTTGATTCCAGTTAGTTGCCGTGATGATAAGCATACACGTGTACCGACACCTGAGATCTGAACTTGCTCATCATGACTGCATCACCAAGACAAGACCAGATCACCTCTGCCATCCCTATCAGGAACCTACACAAAACCCCACTGATCTGCACAACTGAATTTCATACATATGAAGCATCGAGAATCTCAGGGATTCAGAATGATAGATTTTTGAAAAACTAGCTATGAGTGCCGATTAGAAAAGTGTTATCAGAACTTATTTTGCTTTCTTTTACTTCCTTTGCTGTGTATATTTTCTTATCTTTATTCTGTTTTGTTTCTCTTTGTTAGTGTGCCACCTAGTTGATTGATTTGTACACCTGTTTTCAATCTATATCCTCTTCTTTGTTTGGGTTCATCCTGTTTTTGTCCTTCTCTCAAATATTTAATATTTAATTACTCTAATTGTTCCTTTTCTACAACTACTCCAAGTTTGTTGATTACCTGTTAACCTATGGAGTTTTACCCTCTATCTCTCATGATAGACCTCATAATTGTACCGCATTATTCTGCATCAACAAAAGTCTATTTCTACATTTGTAATCGTTACCCTTAATCCTTTCACCAGGTACACTCTCCTTCGTACCCATAAGGTATGTCTTTTCTCCTCCTTCACTTATGCTTTCATCATTTCACTATTTAAATACCAACACACTCAGCTGCACATGTAGGGGAGGTCTGGGAATGTGGAGATGGCTCGGAGCAAAGAGATCTCACTTCCCAACTTTTAAACACCTTGTACTTGCATCTCAGGCTGGAAGCCAACTGCATCACAATGCAAGATATTAAAGTGTTTTTAACTAAACTTGTGAATATTTTGATGGGAGTTTCTACGCTATATTGATCAGAGAAATTGATATGGTCTTTTTATTTTTATTTTTGTTTTTGTAAGGTATGGGGACAGCCCTGAGTGAATGTTTAAGGAGAGAAAGAACTCCTGATTGAATATGAGTTATTGACAACAGCAACACAGTCTTGCTCCATACTCATAGGGAGGAAAACAGCCCTCCTGGGTGAGACTCATGGAGTTTCTCCCTTCATGTGGATGCTGACATGTTGAGAGTGTATGTAAAAACTACCATCTGCAGCCTCCTCTTCATGAATTACTGCAACCTGAGATTTCTTCCCTCTAAAGACCGCCTATTGAACCTTTCTAATACCTCCTCCTTTGCTGAACATAATAAACACATTCTGGTTCTGGGCTGATGTTTAGTAAATTGCCTCCATCAGAGCAAGCATGCATGGTCCATCTAATCCTAGCTTTCTGTACACTTGTCTCTCATTTCTGCACAGTCTGATCTTTCTTCATTCTCTTGTTTTGCCAGTCAGGCTTTCAGAACCAACCGAGTAGGTCATGGTGGTGGTGATTGTTGTTTTTGTCTGGTTTTGGTAGCATCTAATACTAGCTTCATAAAAGAAAGGTAAAAAATATTTTGTCTGTTAAATGTCTTTATGATTTTCTTGAATACTTGAGGGTACATAGAACTATGCACACAATCTTATTCTTATTTTTTCTTCATCTCTTCTTAAAAATGTTTCTATTGCAAAAGCAACTGAGAATTATTTTGTGTGTTCCTTATAAACTTTTTCAAAATGTACAAAGACGATAAGATTATTTTTCTTCAGTCTTGCTTATACATTTTGACAATGTTGCTCCCTTTCACTACCTTAGTTGTGTTTGGTGTGTATGCTCAAGTTTTCTTGACATCCTTAGATCATGGCTTTATGACTTTTAAGAAAACATGAAGCATATAAAATCTTTCTTTACAAGTGAGTTTTGAGGTCACACTGTTCACTCAAGGTTATGAATCACCCCTCATTGGGATATGTAAATTTGCTCAGTACTTCAATGATGATTTCTATAGGTATAAATTCTTGTGTCACTTTTGCCTTTTATTATGATGAACTGTATTAAAGTTCAGTAATATTTGTTCTATTATAGCTAACATGGCATGAATTATAACCACTCTATTCTTATCAAGTAAATCTACAATTTATGCTACAATTTTAAAAATTGTGTTTCTATCTCCTACATCTGTTATGATTTTTGAAATTGTATGCGACACACTCTGTAACTTTCAAATATTCTTAGCTGCTAAATGTAAAATCTTTGGCACATCTGGTCCAGGTTCTATTTCCTAACTTTTTTTTCTATGAGTTCCATTTTCCTGCTGTTTTTATTCTTGGCAGATTTTAACTTGATGTTACACTGTAACATTGTTGTTGTATGTGGCATTTTTTTTTTCTATTTTTGTAGCCATAGAACTTTGGTCTGCAGTGGTGGTAAAGTGACTTGGAAAGGTGTAATCTTTCATTTACTGCTCTTCATATCAGTGGAATTCATAAAATGTTATTAGACATTTTATTTTTCTCCCCAAGGAAGACTAATCTAGGTATTCAAAGTAACACCACATGAGTTACTGGCTTTTTTTCTTCAGGATGTTTGGCAGTGTCCACCATTGTGACTACTATGTGAGCTGGACACTCCTATATTTTATCTACCTGTGTGATTCTTTTCTAATACAGTTTATATGTTTGAGTTTTCACTGGGAATAGTAACTCCATCATTGGCTAAAGCTTAATACTCGAAACCTATTTAATTTGTATTTATTAGTTTGTGGCTATTTAAACTATAAAAAGGAAACATTTATTCTTATTCAAAATGATCAGCTATGGTTATCACCCAGTTAGTTTTAATTCTTTTATGTTGCATTTTTCATTGTGTTTTTTCACTTGATACTTCTCTAAATTTTTATTCTTCTAACATTATTACCAGATCCCTTTATAATCTGTTTGTTAATCACCATATCTTTAAAATTCATGTGAATAATTCTAGGGTTCATCTCCGGAGGCTCATTGTTACATTTCTTTTAAATGTGACCTATTCATACTTTTCATAGGCTCGCTAGTTTTAATAAATCTGTATATGAAAAAATTAGAGATATAATGTCAATGACGTTGTTTTCCTAGAAAATGTGTTTATTTAGACTGCTAAACACATTATGCCAACAGACTTCTTTAAACAATTTAAGAACTGAACTGTATTAGTTTTGGTCACTACTGAAAATACCTGGTGTTTTTGTTGGTGTTGTTTATTTTTTGTTTGTTTGCTTGCTTGAGAGAGTTCCAATCTAAGAAATTCATTGAATTCCCTTTTCCCACATCAACCAGGTAGTCTTCACAAACTTTGCAAAGCTTTTCATCTGTTTCTAGCAATATACACTTTGAAGAGAAAGTTGCACCAAATGCCAACCTGTCTTCCGGGATACAGTTTTTGCTGCTATTGTAGCTTTAAGACGACTTCAAAAAACCTCTTTTCTGTCAAGATTTCTAGTTGTTCTTAGTTTGGAGGTTGATCTGAAGCCAATTAGTCTACTATTTCTCTAAGAAAAAGTTTCACTTGATTCATTTTTAAACAAGAAGCATGCCTTTTTGGTTAATATACACCTGTCAGCAATGAGTTAAATATATGTAAGAAGTCTTAAAGAATTTAACTCTGAGAATGTATTAAAACATTCATTGAGAACCACAACTAGCATTAAACATTTTAAACTTATGAAAGCAAGTTTACAGTTTCATAAAATCTCTTTTTATTCTCAACAGGGAGTTTGAAATAAGAAAAGTCAAAATTCGACATGTTTGAAATTGAGTCATTGGATTATTTTACTGTGTTGCTGAATTCTGAGTTATAAATAGAAACATGATTGGAAATATTTGAACTGGAAATGAAGGTCTAAACAACTTAAAACAGATTTACCTAGTAAAATAAAATGTTATTCAATTCAAAAGTCATTTATGAAATAGTTACTTTTGCAAGCTGTTTGAATATGTACTGATGAAGGGGCTATAAATTAATTCATATCCCCCTAGTAATATTTGTTATTACCATGACAGCATCAAAAAAATGTTATACTAGAACTTTCTTATGTAATTGAATTCTTCAGTAATGAAAATAAAATACATTCTTGTGATATATAGGGTTAGAACTATTCAATCTAAATTTTTTGATGCTGTCATGGTTTGAAATAACACATAATTAGAAAGGTTTCATTTGAGATGAGGAGGAAAAATGTCATTTCCCAGTGTCTTGCCAGCAACTTCCTACTTCCAAGTTACCTTGTGTGTGGTTTTGGCTTGAATAACACGTTAAGAGGTTTTAGTTGAAAAAAAAAAAACTTCAAATAATTATATTCCATTTCATGTACTTAATCATTTAATTGGTATTGTCATGGGTCAATAGATTAAGACAAGTCATAATTAATTTTTATGACAAGATTTTAAATTATTATACATATGTTGTGCACAGTTGCAATAGTGACTTAAAGAAGATGGGAGTAGCCAGCCATTTCTGAGTTGCATTTATGTCCTTCTCCACAGATGAAACCCATATCTGGAACCAGAAACTGTGGCTAGAGTGGTCATAGACACTAGGGGAGAATCTACTATTATTACTCTGCAAAATCAACATAGAGTTTTAAGCCAATCCCAATATCTTTTTGTTTGTATACACATAGATTAATGTATCTCTCAACACTCACCAGTAGGACTTCTATGTTCAGTAGATTTCACCTCACACAGAGACACACAACTGAACAATATTCAGATAATAAGAAACTGGATGTTCAGCCTTAAATGAAATGTTTTTAATGCATATCTCCTCCCAAAATTCAGATTTTTTTGAGGAATAGGAACCAGAAAATACTATAAGAGCCAGTGATAGTAAACAAATACAAATAAACAATGTCATCTGTACACAAGAGAGCGACAGTAAGAACTAACTGTAGAGCTAGCCATGGTAGCGCATTCCTTGATCTCAGGACTCAGCAAACAGAGATGAGTTGATCTCTGAGGACACCATGGTCTACAAAGAAGATTTTAGGACATTTATGACTACACAGAAAAACCCTTAACCCTTATCTGAAAAACAAAACAAGCAGAAAGCAAGCAAAAAGAACTCATTGCAGTTAAGGCAGTATTCACAAGACCTGCATAAGCTCAACCCAGACCAAATCTGATCATGGGAAAGGAAAGCGTAAGTAAAACACCACCCCTATACTAAGAAGTATGGGGATTTGATCTATGCTGACAGAGGGAGAGTCAGTTTCCTGACCTCATCCTAGGTGTTCCATGCTCCAGTGGAAGGAAACACATTCATGGATATATGGACAGTATAAGCTGGGTTTGAGGTGCGAATGAAAACATACACATTGGGTGGGTAGGGAAATGGTCTGGACCGGTGAGGACTGGGGAAGCACGAAGATGATCCGAATTATTTGTAGAGAATTCTCAAGAGCTATTAAATAAAGAAAATATTTTAAATTTGGAATAGATTAACTCTACTCAAAATTTTCATTAAATAATAATTTACTAAATATTTTATATAACATTTCATAAGTACATGATTCAATTTATAAACATCTAAGCCCTGTTGTCACATATGGAAGGAAATGGATGGAAACTATGCTTTTCAAAATAATTAAAAACAGACAGAATAGAAAATGTGTATGCTTGAATACCTGTGAAATAGAACTTTCCATGTTCATGTTAGTGTATTTTTTCCATATTGACAGGTCAAAATATATTTATACTGGCTGTTTCTTAACAAAAATTAATTAGTAATAGTTTAACATTTTATTACTTTAAGTTTTGCATTTCATTTGCCTTATGAATCAGGAAAAATACACTTGTTTTAACATATTTCTTAATATTTATAGATTGAATAATTTTCCAAAAATAATTAAAACAATACTAGTGTATTCACCCAAATTGTTATGTAACATTCATAACTGTTAAACAACCAATTCTACAAATAAAATCAGAATGAAATTCTAAAGATCACTATCATTGATTTATTGTATATGCTAACAAATATTGTTGACTATAAACAATAAAAAAGATCAATTAACCAGATGGCACTAGGTAATTAGTCAGTTCCAACATGTTAAAAAAATGAATTTATCTGATGATGGTGCATGTAATAAATAGCAGTATTTTTTTGTATTTATCTGGAAATATAAGTAATAAAGTAGTATATTGCCCACCAATAATTATGATATAAATAATATATAACAAATGCCATTACCTACTGCCAATTGTTATATATACTTACCATCAAGTTGATAATTGATTACCTGAATATCTTTTGAAACAAAGTTTACCCAAAATTGCCACACCAGTAAGAAGCCCTGTTTTATTTATTTCCTCCCAATCTGTATTTACAGGCGCTAAGAAATATGGCCTGTATCTTTTTATTATGTACCACACATTCATTTCACAAAACTTATTTGTATGTATTTATTGAATGAATCTATCTGCCTCTCGTGATTAAATTTCCTAATCAAATTGCTTAGTTGGAAGTGTAATTAACTTCTTGAGCAACATTCTCACTCCATTTGTTGTGGATGCCAGAGCTATATACTCATAATAACATTGGTAATTTTTTTTGAAATCTGAGAAACTGAGTGCAATAATAAATCTCTCCATATGTTGCTCTGCCATCTCCTACTACAGGAGCTGAAATGTAGTCTTTTTTTTTTTCTTGGATGAAAGATGAGGATTAGTTTTTTCCTTGATGAATGTCAACTTCAGGTACAACAAGAAATGCAGAGACAACCAAACGGCAAGAATATTTTCTACATGGAAAATAAAATTATTCACATTAACAGAAAGTATGTATCTTACTATTTAAAAGCTTTCACGTTTAATCTCTTTCCTTAATTTGTTTGTGTATGGGTTCAGAAAAGTTTTTGCAAGCATGATTGGTCTTGATAGGGAGTTGGCAGGCAGAGAGCAGTAGAGTTGCTCAAGGATTTTGCTACAGCACTTTTATCTAACAAAAAAAAGGAGGAGGAGAACGTGAATGTGGTATCCGTACTTGCATGAGTCAAGCATTTATGGACTTTCTCCTCCTTGCTATGCTGTCTTAGCCATGGACAAATGCCATATCCCATTAAGGAACTTGGCTATGTAAACTGGACACTCTCCAAAGCCTCAGTGTGTCAAAATGAAAAATAAATAAATATTGGAGCCAGGATGTTACAAATCTTATCTTCTGAGAGCTGTTAAGTCAGAATTACCATATGTGGTGGCTGTTTATGGTTAGAATGGTCAAGATCATTATTGATTATATTGAGCCCCAATACTAATCCAAGTGTCAGGAATTCTGTTTCACAGCAAGTCCTCTGCAGTCAGGTTTTGGCAAAACTTCAAAGCTAACCTTCAAAGTAAAAAAGCTTAACACTGTGCAAGCTTTAGATTTCATTAAATGGTATGATTTAGGAGATTTGGGGCCTCTTGAAGCTTTGTATGCCATCATAGAGAAAAACGTTAATCTATGAAGCTATGTTTCAATAACACAATATTATATTTATATAAAAGGTTTTTTAAACTTGGATTTTAAACACGTTGAAATTTCTCTGGTGCAGAGAACACAGGATGTTTGTTTGTTTTTAATATACAGTCATTGCTTCTCAGGATGAAATGTATGCTGTCAGAGGCTAAAATTATCCATGCCATTTGAAATATACTTAAAAAATATTGGCATGTATATGTATGAGTGTATTCCATGAATGTACAGATACTCAGAGAGGCCAGAAATGGACATAGGATCCACTAGAGCAATGGGATGCCCACATTGAATGTGGAAAATCAACTTGAGTACTGGAGAGGAAAACCAAGCACTCTTAAGAGTGCTTACTTCTTAACCATCTCCAAACTAACCGCAAAGTATCTATTGTTGCTATTATATCACAACTACATAGAAACATAGTCTTTTTTTTTAACCTTTCTATTTTTTTTTATTTTTATTAAAGATTTCTGTCTCTTCCCCACCTCCGCCTCCCCTTTCCCTCCCCCTCCCCCAATCAAGTCCCCCGTCCCTCTTAATAGTCTTATTTATTTATTTTATTAGTTTAATAATATTTACTACCTCTATGTTATATATATTATATCATGAACGTTCTCATCCCCTCTCCCATCTCCTTCCAAATCCATGTCTCCTACTATATTCCCATAGTCTTCCAATTTTGTGTTCTTGCTTATTTATGAAGCCCATTGGACAATATTACCTATACACTTTTACGTATGTGGATATCCACTGAATTGTGTTGGATCCATCAGTTAGCTCAACCTTAAAATAAACAAACCTGCCTTCTCCTGGAAACTGTCAATTACCAATAGTGTCTCAGTTTTGGATGGACATTGTTCCCATTTTCTCCTTTTCATTGAGGGATTCTGTCTTGCTTGAGCTTTCCCATTTCCTATGAAAGTTGTTGCAACTGCTTATGTGTACAACTTTCCTATTGTGTCCAGAAAACACTGTTTTCTTGTAGAAATCCACAGATTCTAGCTCTTACATTCTTTCTGCTCCTTCTTTTACAACAACCACTAAGCTTTTGGAGGAAGGATGTGTGTTATTGATGCCCTGCCCATACTCCTCAGTTACTTATTCCCTAAATCAGGTGTGGATCTGTGTCATTCACCAAGATAATGGTGAGATCTGAGAGATGTACTAATGAATGGATATTGTGATATGTCATTAGGAACTGATTAAATATTATGCTCTCCTAGCAGAGCAATTATAGTGGTTTCGTTTATAGATTCTATGACCTGTGGAGCTGTAACATCTTGCCCCAGTAACTGCGATAGCTATGAGTTCCATCTTTGAAAATTATATCTAAATTTATCTTTCTATATTGTTACTACAATATGCATATTTAAACATTAGACAATACAAATGTTAAAAAGACAATATTTATTAAAGAAAGCAGTAAATAAGGATTTAAAAAAATGAAAATATTGACCATGCCCTTTGCATTACAGAAAATTTTCAGTTTCAGGAGGTCCTATTTATTAACTGTTTCTCTCAGTGTCTGTGCTAATGGGGTTATATTTAGGAAGTGCTCTCCTGTGCCAATGCATTGAAGTGTATTTCCCACTTTCTCTTCCATAAGGTTCAGTGTGTCTGGCTTTATGTTCAGGTCTTTGATCCATTTGGACTTGACTTTTGTGTATGATGATAGATATGGGTCTATAAAAAACCTAAATGCCCCTTGACTAAATAATGGATAAGGAAAATGTGAAAAAATTACACAATGGAGTACTACACAGCAGAAAAACACATACCATCTTGAATGTTGCAGGAAAATGGATGGAGCTAGAAAACTGTATTTTGAATGAGGTAACCCAGACAAAGAAAGACAATTATCACATATACTCACTCATAGGTGGTTTTTAAACATCAAACAAAGAAAACCAGTGTACAAACCAGAATCCCAGAGAACTTAGACAAGACTGAGGACACTAAGAGAGACTTACATAGATCTAATCTACATAAGAAGTAGAAAAAGACAAGAACTCCTGAGTAAATTGGGAGGATAGGGACATTGCAGGAGGGTTGAATCAGGGGTGGGAGAAGTAGGGAGGGAAGCAGAGAAAAATGTAGAGTTCAATAAAAATCAATAAAAATCAAAAATATTTATATATTTTTAATGAGAAGAATATCAATCCTTTGATTAGGTTGATTGTTTTTTAATGTTTTTCTAATAATGTCAAGAGTATTTCTTTTTAAATGTAGTTAGTCCTATCTAATGTCAAGAATGAACCAAGATTTTCTTCATTTTGGATACAGAGCTTTGAGTATGTATATATACTGGACATATCCATATAGAAAATATGCACACATGCACTCACAATAAGTGTGCTTACTTGTTCAACTCTTGCATAAGATCAAGGTAGTTAGCATTCTCCGATGGATGAAGAAGAGGACCATGAATCCCACCTAAGGCTAACGATGGATTTGATATTTGAAATATGCTGGGAGTAGGATGGGGAATGGACCCTCTGTTGTGCTGCTTTTGTTCCACTACACGTCCTCTCATGCTCATGTATATGCAGGCAGGAGGAAGAAGAAGAAGGAGGAGGAGGAGGAGGAGGAGGAGGAGGAGGAGGAGGAGACGACGACGACGACGACGACGACGACGACGACGACGACGACGACGACGAAGACGAAGAAGAAGAAGAAGAAGAAGAAGAAGAAGAAGAAGAAGAAGAAGA
>JABTXL010000001.1:14455919-14497444 GCA_025134845.1 Neodon shergylaensis
GAAGAAGAAGAAGAAGAAGAAGAAGAAGAAGAAGAAGAAGAAGAAGAAGAAGAAGAAGAAGAAGAAGAAGAAGAAGAAGAAGAAGAAGAAGAAGAAGAAGAAGAGAAGGAAAAATGCTGGATTAAACCAACACACATACACATGCACACACACACACACTTATTTAATATAAGTATATACTTATATTAAATGTCTTGACTTCCAAAGGGAAGTCAAAATATATATTACTTTGGGGGAGATGTTATACTTTTATTTCCACAGGAAATTAAAGGCAGTGAATATATTCCAAGTTGATATGAATTAGGTTTGACCAGGGAGGACCTCCTGAAATCCTGGTTACAGACAGGAAAACAAACCTAGATCTAAAAGACACATAATGTATATTTTACCTGCTCAAACTTAGAACAAAAAAGTTATCTTTTACTGACTTGTGTATACCACACATTCTATACCTATAATGCATGTTACCTTTTAAAAGTTAATGTATTTTCAGAACAAGGGCAGGAAAACCAGTGAAAAAGGATGCCCCAAGTGATTTAGCATTTCAGAAAGCTTCTCTTACATTCTCCCAGAAATCTGTATCCAAAACAGTTTAAAGGCTGCTGGCTGAGATGATCCAGCCTCACAGACTTAACCATAATCCTAAATTCTCTCAGGGTTGCCTAAATATTCCAAGGCTCCCAGACAACAGAAAGTACTCTAAAGAATGATGCCTACATTTCCAAGAGATGTGTTATTGTGGAGTTTGGTTATTTAATAGATTATAAATGTTTGTGATTATTTTGGAGATAGGGGATTAGTTACAAGTTGTTATTGATTGTAGTAAAAAAAAGCTAAACAAAAGGGTTAAATTCAAAGATCTTTTCCTACAGGAAAAAGGGTGATATTTATAGGAATGGGAGGGAAAAAAGAAAGGTTATTGAATCAACTTCAGCTCAAAATTCAACTATTATTCTCAAAACATTTTACATTGATAAGAATTTTGATTTATTGATCAAAATTTAAATTTAATTTTGTTACACTGTATATGTGTTTCTACTCTTGTTTTTACTCTTCTTTATGAAATTCATTTCAAAAGGTAATAAATAATTAAAAAATACAGATTAACAATTAATGATCTATAATAGTCAAACTTATAGTTATATAGGTATGTTTTCAAAGTTGAGAAGATATATTTAGATAGATAGATGATCTTCAAACTTAAAAGACCTAGATAATATGGAATTTAAAATGTTTTAATAACATAACACACTTTTTTGACAGTAAAACATGTCTGCTCTGGGAAGCGACAATCTACTTTAGAGAAGAGGATAGGCACTGAAGATTCTTCGTATGAAGCTTGCTTTCTTTAAGGCGAAAGCTTGCCATTTGGACAAAGAAACTGCCTTTGCCTCAATTGCTGGCAGTATATTGTTCAAACTCATCTAGCAGGATGCAAAAAATTATTGAATGAAAAAATTTGCCAAGACAAGGTGCGATAGTCCTTCAAAATTCCCTGCTTCTCAGAAATGTCTGTCCAGTCTTCTAAGCCTGTATGCTGAAACTGGATGGCCCAATGTCACAGAAGACCCTAGGGTGACTGTCCAGGCAGACAGATATACCTGTAATTAGGTACCATTTCACCCTTCTGTGGATAGAGATGAAGACAAGATGGTTATAGTTAAAGTTTTCCTTAGTTATGAAAAAAGGTAAATTAGATATAAAACTTTAGAAACACAAAGTTAAGGTAAGTAATAGAGTTTTTCTCCAATTTGTAAATATAAATGAACAGAATATTGTAGCTGCAATTCTTACTTGACAGCTGCTTTTGTTGTATGCAATTTTACTGTGATAAGTTAAAACCATTCTTTTTAATTAGAGTAAAAGAAACAAATGTTGAATATTCCTTTACACTTTGTGAATGTATGTCACTGTGATTGGTGTAATAAAGAAGGCAGTCAGTAGTTGGATAGCTAGAAGTTAGTTCAGTGAGCCAAGCAGAGAACTCTGGGACATAGAAGGACAGAGTCAGCAGTTGCAAGCAGATGCAGAGAGAATGAGTATGGACATGCTGTACTGAGAAAAGTCACCAAGCCATGTGGCAAAGCATAGGTAAGAAATATGTGTTAATTTAAAATGTAAGAGTTAGCTACTAATAAGCGTGAGCTATTGGTTGAATATTTGTAATTAATATCAAGTTTCCATGTCAGTTATTTGGGAACTGGTGGCCAGGAAAGAAAAGTTTATCTACAGAGAAAGAGAGAGACAGAGACAGAGAGACACAGAGAGAGATATATATAGAGAGGACATGAAGATGGGAAGGAGATGTGTTGAAGGATCTGAGAGGAATGAGAGAGGAAAGTAGAGTGTGAATATATATGTTCGTATGTATGTATTTAAATTTACCAATATATGTATGTGTATTGTATATATATATGAAGTATTCAAAGGGCAAAGGATTTTTCAAACAGCACATTAACAATCTCTGTTAATATAAATCTCTGATAATATAAAGTTCATGGTGTTAATGCTAAGTGATGATTTTTGAGATGCTGCCACAAGAAGAGATAATAGAAAATTTCCAGAAAATTATTATACTCAAAGACTAGAAAAAGAAGAGGGTCTTTGTATGGCCAGACATGATAACAGTGGGGCATCCAAAGCCACGAAACAGAATACTACTTGTAAACACGTGTTCCTCTTAGAGAATAGAATAATAAGAAAACTATCTAGGGGTTTTCACTATTGTCTTTACTTTCCCTAGGTCATGACTAGGTAGAGAGGGAGAGGCTATCCTGTTACTCTGGTGCAATTGATGACCTAAATAAACTAGATTTTAATAGCCATTTTGTGCTGATATGGAGACAATTGAAAATAAAGAAGAGAAGGAAGGTAAAAATAAAGGAGGGAAGGAAAGAATCACGTAAGGAAAAAAGGAAGAGAGGCAGAAAGGTTATACAATATATAGTGTAACATTATACTGATATTTTATTTATGTTTTAATAAATAAAGCTTGCCTGAATATCAAAAAGGCAACGCTAAGCCACTAAACATCAGGCAGTGGTGACAAACACCTTTAATCCCAGGATTTGGGAGACAGAGGCACGAGTTCAAGGCCACCCTGGACTACACAAAACCAATGCAGAAACAATGAAAGTGGTGGTGGCTCACACTTTTAGTCCCGATACTAATGAGTCATATGATTTTAATACCTCTACTAGAGGGAATTTAAAATGGTAAGGGAGAGAAAGGCTTGGGCTGCTTAGCCTACTTAGAGTGCAGTAACCCAGCCTTAATAGAGCTAAGACTTTACTTTTCTGGGTTTCGGTTTGAACCCAGTATCTGACTATGGGTTTTTATTATACATGCTTCATAACATAGTAGAAAGCAATCTAAAAATGATACCTATTGCGTATGTTCTTTGCCAATGCTGCTTCATCTACAATCTTTCTATCATCTCAGGGGAGAGATCAGAAATGTGTTCCATATATTTTTCTAGGGATATTCTACCTTAGACTCTGAAGGCATAAGATGAGAGTCCTATCCACCCTGAGATGGATAAAAAAGAAGCATCCAGTGTAATTTTTGGAGATTTTGTAATATTTAAATAGCTTTAAACATCACTTTCAACATGGCTTTCTCTTGGAAACTACGATATACCAAATATGGACATTTCTTTGCTGTTGCTGCATTTTTGGGTTGCTAAAAAGTAGCCTAGAGTTTACCTCAATAATGCATGGGCAGATCTTCAGGCAACAATTTTATATTTTCTTCTGCACTATTTTCCTGGAGTAGCTTCTGTTTTTTTAGTGACATTTCATATGAAATTCCAGGCCACTTAATGATGTAGAAGATCAAAGAATTTTAAAAACAGATTTCTCTTTCTTTTTCATTTAGTTTATAAAATTTTCTTATCCTGGTTTTCACTGACATGGCAAAACGCCTGTAAAATGTCTTCTCAAAAAAAGGAGCAAGGTTGTGTGGCTCATGGTCTCAGAAGCTTCCATTCATGGGTGGCTTGGATCATGCTGTTGTCCAGTGGAGAGGCAGAATATCTTGTCTGAAGCAGCAATGGCTTTGGGGTGGATAATATGCCACAGGGAGAGGTTTCAGGGATTCATCAAGGTGTATTCTTCAATATGTATAACCCAGGCTAGGACTAAAGTTTTGATATGTTACAGAAGGTTTACGGTTGTGTAAATGGGCTTAAGAAATTTAATCTGTTCACTGATTTATGTAATCAGGTCTAGGTCTAGAAGCTAAGGAAGGTGTAGAAATGGTTAAATTCAAGGAGTTCACCAAGGTTGGCATAGTGATGGATTTTCTCACCACTTGTAGACCTAAAGATTAGATGTGGTGGTGGATCTAGAGTGAGGAAGGAAAAACTGCTTATTGGCACATAATATCTATTATAGGCAATGAAAAAAAGGATAGCAATAATGTACATAAGATTTAGCATATTGAAAGAAAGTTGTTCAACTAAGAATAAGTTTCTAGATTAGAAGCGGGCACAGGCAGACTAGAGTGTATGGAATACACTAGACTGAATCTAGACACTGCATGTAGAAGTCAATCCTGGTCAAGTCTGGAGGTTTGATACAACAGGGGTGGATGAAGAGGTAAAGTTTGGATAGAATGAATTTAGATATCCTTTTTTAGGTCAAAATCTCAAGGGCTGGCCTTTTGGTCCATGCTAAGGGTTGGCAGCAAGTACCATAGAAATGGAGATGGCCTGGGAGAAATGGCTGAGGACGGCAGTGGGAAGAACTAGAACACTCCCTCCATACCAAGTGTTGCTGTTGGGTTTCTGGTTAGAAGTTGGTCAGGGGACTGATTCAAGAACCAAGGGAAGAAAGGTGACTGGAAGGAGGAATTTAAACTGGCACCAGCTGTTGTTTTTTTGGGACCCTACGACAGATCAGAATGAAGACAGGGAGAGTACAGTGACCATGTTACATGTGGTGGTGGTGGTGGTGGGGTTCCCAGTTTGGAAAGGGTCTGTGTTTTGCTGGGAGTGCCAAACCAAAGGAAATAGACTAGTAGGAATGACTTTCCGGAACAATGGTGACAAATGTCCATAAAAGGAACCCTTATAAAAATCTAATGACACAAATCATTTGCTGTACATTCCCTACTTGCATTAATGAGAAATATAGGAAACATGAGATGCATGAAGCTACTGAAACGTGATACAAATACACGGTGAATTTATTTTACTAAGTAGAATGAATACAGTTTAATATGGTGATCAAGTACACATTATAGTAAATTCATTAACTACCAGATAATCATGTATGGCTATTTGTGTAGCCTCTAATTTAATCCATGTAAGCTTAGCTGAATTAGCTATCCTTGCCCTACCCCCACCTCATTCTCTCTCTGTCTTTCTCTCGTCTCTGTCTCTCTGTCTCTGTGTCTCTCTGTCTCTGTGTCTCTCTGTCTCTGTCCCTCTCTTTCTCTCTCTGTTTGTGTGTGTGTATGGGGTGGGTTTTCGTGTTTGAATGTTTGAAAACTTTCAGGTTTTCTTGTGAATGCTGAAAAAAATCTAAAACAAAACTTCACGTAGAATTTTAGCATAAGATTTAAACATAGTACAGTCCGAAGAAAATATGTTGTATTTGCTTTCAAGCGAATACCATGGGAAAAATGCAGAAAACAAAAGTCACCCAAAAGTTTCATCTTTTAACAGTCTTTGTCCTAATACACTAATAATATACTTAAAATAAAAACATAAACATAAGACTCAGGCAGAAACTTGCTAATATACTTTAACAAAGCTGTTGGACTGGGCATTAATGAACTGATAAGAAGGTATATGGAACTGTATTAGAGCAGCTGATGACATCAACACAATGCTCCAGCTTACAGCAGAAACATTATGGGAACCCCGCCCTGAATTTACCCCATATCAATGAATTCAGAGATGTGGGCACATTCAAATAAATGCTTTCACCGTTAACATCACCAGGGCTAAATCATTTTATTCCACTTAGTGAAAACTCGAATGATGCCTACACAACAGCTGATAATGCAAGCACCTTACATATCACTAACTCAAAATATCTGTTCAGACAGCAAGGGCAGTATCTCCATGTTTCGACTGTTTGACACAATGATGGATTATTTATTTACTGAACAACACTGGTGGCCAGAAAATCTGATTTCCATGCATGAAATCCATGAAACTTCAGTCACTGAACAGTTTCTTTTACACATGGCAAAGGTCATTCATCAGGGGATTTTCTCACGTTTTGTGTGATTGGTCACGCCTCATTTCCTTCAAGAAAATATGATTTCCCTAAAGTCAGTGCATTTTAAAAAGACTCACAAAAGACCTGGAAAGTTATTTCCTCTCTGTTTGTGATAAGCACAGAATACGGAGGTTAACCTACAGAAAGCACAAGTAAGTATTAGCAGGAAGGAAATATATTTAAATCATTAGGGCAGCCTTAGTACATGTCAAGTACAAAAGCGCTGCAGAATTAGACATTTAACCTTGTCATTTAACCTTTCAATGTTTAACCTGTATTCATTCTTAATAACTATATCTCAAGACAAACATTTACATATTAGAAGAATTTTTTTTCATATAATGTATTTCAAACTTATAATCATTGGGTGAATAAAATTTTGATTTTTCACTTGAAAAATAAATGAGGAATAAAAGGCACTAATATTTATGATAATTTTTAAGAATGATAAAATTAAGACATGAGAAAAATCAAGAGCAATTTGAAGAGTACTGTTTGATGGGAATAAAACTAACAATAAATGATTGCTAGAAATTTAAACATAATTCTATTATTTAAATTTAATCATAATTATGAAGTATTCTTTGGGTTGCAGTGTACCAGTATCTTGAGAATTAAAAATCCCCAGCTGTCTCAAAGGACACCTGTAGCATTGCTATGTAGATATCAGAGTTCTTGCTCAAGTCAAAACAAAATAATGGAAGGTCAAAGATCACTAGTGGAGATGAGAATGCTTCTAAAGACAATGGCTTCAGTGAGTGGGGAGAAACACTGAGGATGAGAAGGCTGTAATGATGGAGAAAAATGTAGGAGGAGATCAAGAGAGCTCAGGGAGCCTTGATGTGAACTCCCTGAACAATGCATCTAGGCTCAGAGCAGATCCTCACATGGTCTCTTTTAGGTCCCAAATAATATTGAATTAATAGTAAGTTGTGATGTTTATAAAAAGAGTGCCTTCAAAACCTGTCTCCACTAATTATCACAAACATAGTTTATTTCTAGCTTTTGTTTCTTAGGTAGTAAAACATTTCTTTTTATAACTAATTGTTCTTGCATATTTATTATACAGTTTTTCTGACATTTTTACTCAGTTACAGTAGTCATTTCTACCCATTTAATTGTATAGTTTTAATTTTTTAATTTTGGCCAGATACATTAATTTCAAAGAGAACAAAAAAATTGGATAGTTTTTCCAGAGGTAATTTAAAATTATCAATTTAAATTTACTGCTTTCTGCTGGGAGCGTTTGGCAATTGCAAGGGAAAGTAGAGCAAGCAAGCAGTGTAACAGATGAAAAAACTTAGCTGGGACATCTTGACCCAAGCCCATTGGTGGGGGAGGTGTAAGCAAGGTGGGAGTGGGGAAACTGAGTCAGACCTTAGTTGACTGCAACAGGGACAAGATAGAGCAAGTTTGGCCCCATAATCCTTAACTGTAGAAATACATCTTCCTTTTGAAATGTTAATGTCGGTGTATGGGGAACAGAGAAAGGAGGCACAGTTTTCTCCACTGTCATACTTGACATCGGGCGATGCAGGAATCTTGATACTGTCCAAAGCAGGTCAAGTGGCTCTGATAGGGAGAAGGATTTAAGGACTATCCAGTTGTACTAGTTAGGTTTTTGTCAACTTGACACAAGCTGGAGCTGCCTGGGGAGGAGGAATCTCAGTCAAGGAATTGCCCACATTATATGCCCCTATGGCCATATATGTGAGGCTTTACTATCATTGATGATTGAGGGAGAAGATCCAGGCCACTGTGGGTTCTGCCACCCCTGTGCATGTGGTCCTGGACTGAGCCAGCCATAGGAAGCAGGGTTAGTAAATCCTGTTCTCCATGTTTCCTCAAGTTTCTGACTCCAGGTTTCTTCCTTAAATTCCTGTTTTGGTTTCTCTCAGTGATGGACTCTAGAAAACTTCATGAAACAAGTATTTCCTCTACCAGCTGATTTTGGTCAGTGTTTTATCCCAGCAACAGAAAGCAAACTAGGACACCAGTATAACACTGAATTGGGGCTTAATAAAAAAAAATGATTTAAAAAGAAATGATGAACAGTAGGTTTAACAGCTCAGAAGAAAAAGTATGAAATGTCAAGAACATAAATATAATTTCTCTAAGAAACAATTTCATCATTACCTTTACAGCAGTCATGCAAGATTTGGGTGTGCGTGTGAGAGTGGTTTCACAGAAACCCGAAAGAGATACCAAGCTATCTTCTGGGGACCACCCGACAGAGTTACAGTTGAGATGGTAAAACTGTAACTCCCAGGGACAGGAAGGTGAGATGTCTTTCCTGTAAACAAAGTAAATTTTTGTTTTGTTTTGTTTTTGTTTTTTGAGACAGGATTTCTTTGTGTACCCCTGGCTGCCATGGAACAGGCTTTGTAGACCAGGCTGGCCCTGAAGTTACAGAGATCCGTGGACCACCACTCCCTGCAAATTTAGTTGTTTTCTTTAAGATTCTCAGGCAAGGCCTCAGGAGAGGAATTCAGAACTATACAATGAGGTACATAATCAACTCTTAGGCCTATATGTAAAGGAATATTTTTTATTGTATCATCTGGCAGCAAATGTTTTCATTTCTGAGAATTTTTGCTTCTTAGCAGGTGAGAGACTTTGATCAGACTCCAAGGTGAGAGTTTCCTTTACCTTCCCACATCCCCAAAATGCTCCAGGTGATTTTTTTTATCTTCAGTGTAGCAAGCAATTCATAGATTTGTTACTTCATCATTTGTGGTATTATTGCAATACATTAATTTTTTAAAGAAAGCATATTTATATTTAACATAAAAAAGTCTGTTAAAAGATTATAGTCCGGTGCTATGAAATTGTAGTTGTGTTTGTTATAAGGCAATATCAGGGTCTATTTAAGAATGAAAAAAACATTTCTCAGGTCTTGTTTAGATTTTAAGTTAGGTAGCTAGGATTCAAAAATGCAACAACCTTAAAGCCAATGATGTTACCTCAAAGAACGTGGTTTAGGATTTCTTGTCTTTAACCACAGAATAATTAAATTCATGACCACAGAGGGGGAGTTTTGGAAGAAAATATTTATTGTAGAGGCCTTAAGAATGAGGAAGAAGGCAGGGCTTTAGTATAGTAGTAGGTGTCACTAGGAGAGGGATACCACTCAGATTCTTTGTGCTGTATAGTATTTACTGAATGGATAAATGGGTGGCATGATTTATTCTGTCCAGTTTCTAGTCCAGGTGTCCAGGTGTAGAGAAGTTTCTGTCATCCTGACAAACTTTCTGTAAATAGGTATTCCTAAGGGAAAAGAGATGAGGACAAACCAGTCTACTCCCTGGCATCCCTTTCCTCTGTCCAAGGACTGTAATTGGTTTAACTGTCCTGGGTTTCTCTAAGTTCTGGCAAGGACGAAGCTAATAAAAAGCAAAGAATGTTTCTGGCTTTTAGTCCATAAAGAAATTGGTTGTTACTTGGAAACTTACCCTAAAACTGCTTTCCCAATACCTATTACCTGTTCTTATTACTTTAACAACTTTTATATTTAGCAATCAAGAGAACAGGCTGCTGTTTATCTTACTAAAAGTAACCCGAAAATCTGTTTGATCTTTCTGTCATCAGGTATATTGAGAAGGGAGTATTTCCTATAAAAGATGCCTTTTTTTAATCAGTTTTAGAAACAAAAAAAATATTTATTTTAAAAATTTAAAAAGTGTTTTATAAAGTCTATTGTTATAAAATTAATGTTTATTTTTGAGAATATACATTATTTACTGCTAGTGAATTTTCTTCTTTGAACTTATCATACTTGGAACATTTTACTTAATGGTGTTATTTTATCTAATCAATATTGTCATCCCATATGGGATGCAATACAATTTCCTTTATGTGAAGGTCTAGACTTATATATCGACTTTGAGAACAGCCAAGTAATTTTCTACATTATCATTCATAAATAAGAAGTATGCCAGAACTGGGACAGCTGACACATAGAAGCCTAAATATTTATTCAAATAGCACCTAAAGCTCCTGGTGTTTCATGATTCATCCACATCTTCTGAAGGCCCAAGGAATTGGCAAATCACTAGATGCCTGAGAAACTAAACTCATAAGAGGACACTGGTTGCTTTGATGTTACAAGCTTCAGATGAGAACGCAATAAAGCTCTGTGTTCATAGATATCCAAGGACAAAATATGGAAATGAATATATATGGGCTCTGATGGTCCCTGACACTTAGTCATTTTTCTCTGATGCAAATAAAAAAAAAAAGCGCAGCACAGAGGAAAGTAGTAGAATTCAATTTTCATTATAATTTCTGCATTATTGAGAAAAATGTAAAGGCCCTTTGAAGGAAGGAAGGCAGAGGTTTCTTTAAAGTAAATGCAAAATATGCTAATTCAGTGGCTGGAAAGTCAAGTGCTAGTACAGGCGGACAAATGATTGCTTAACTTTCTGATGTGACAGTAGGAGACAAAGATGAGAAATTTTCCACACAGTAAACAGTTAAACTTTCAAAGTCCAGTAACGATATGTCCTAGTGCCTTCACAGCTCTCATCCCAACACTCACTTTTCTTTCTTCTCTTAGTCTTTTTATTTTTGAGAGTACTTTATTGTCTGTATTCAATAACATTCAATACCATATTAATTAATCTCTATATTTTTAATTCTGGATTTATTTGCCTGTCCTGTATTTTTTTAACTTATTTATGTGTTCATTCGTTTGGCACAAATGGAGTACATTAACACTGTGGCTTCAGTTTAGTGACTAAATGTATTACCACTCAAAATCACAGTCTTATGTAGATGCCTTCTAGTCTATTATACTTCATTGTGTCAAACAAATACAATATAAAATATATTTGAGCAAATTAATTATACTAAGTCTGAGGATTGTTAGGTAAAAAAGCTGAAATGATAGTGTTCTAGAATCATTCAAACCTAGTGTGAAATGTCAGAAACCTTGATAATGTTATATAACTAAATAAAGACATTAACGCTGGCAAAGAGAGTGGATAATAATAGTTTTAAAAAAATCAAGGAGAAGAAGTTGCGTGAGTAGTAAATGTTTAGCTACTCTTCTTAGCCTATGCATTTTATGTTGATAATTTTTCTCTACTCCAACCAGGTTGCTTTGTCTCACAAGATATGGATATTGCTCTACTTTAAAGATACTTTCCAGCAGAGGGAGTATAGATCAGTGGCAGAACACGTGTCTAGTATGTATGAAATCACAGATTCAGTTCTTAGTACAATGAATAACAGATGAACATGTATTTATGTTCATATGTATGTATAAATTCATATTCAATATACACTTATGCACAAATTTTTCAGCATTTTAAACTTTCTCTAGTCACAGTGGGAAAAGGAGGATTAAAGCTAGGACAACTGAAGGAACAAGTGCCACAGAGTCTTTTACCCAGGAATAAATGTGTTCTTGGAACTAGTTAATGTTAAATGTTACTTCAGTAGTAACTAAAATGGTTAATCATTTGAAAGCTAGAGTCAAGACTACTGAGTAACTATGCAGTGTTCACATGTTATTTCTTTGTTATTTCTTTTTTTTTAATTCTCAGAACAGCTTCTTAATGTAGAAACCATTATCTCATTTCACATGTGAAACTAAACTTCCATACCTAGTTCGACAGATGCGTTCAAAGGTCTCCTAGATCATTGCTTTCTTTTAGTATTTTAATACAAGTAACCAATGTTGACTGCAGCATTATGTCATGAATTATAGAGAAATTTCTTTTTTTTTTTTTTTTTTTTGGTTTTTTTTGACAGGGTTTCTCTGTGGCTTTGGAGCCTGTCCTGGAACTAGCTCTGTAGACCAGGCTGGTCTCGAACTCACAGAGATCCGCCTGCCTCTGCCTCCCGAGTGCTGGGATTAAAGGCGTGCGCCACCACCGCCCGGCTTTAGAGAAATTTCTTTACTCCTAGAAATGAAGTAAACTAATTTGAAAATAGTGGTTGAAATTTACTGTCTGGAGTGATAAATTCAGTCACTCTCCCTTCTGGCAGTAGATCCGTGATGAACTGGATGATTTCCGGTGGCTCTGCAGATGCACTGAATAATGTAAACATGAAGTTGTAGGCAGTGGTCCATATAATTGCAGTTCTTATATTTCATAAGTAAAGATTTTTTTCTCAGTGCTCCTATGGCATATTCATACCTATGACTGTGTACATTTTATCATTCTTTAGTTTTTAATTCTACCTTTTGATCTTATTTTTTCTTAGTGATGAATAGAACAAAAACTGAGAAAATTGTGCTGTCTAGAAATGACAGAATCACCCTAAGTGATATATATCTGTATATTCTATATTCTATCAACGAACATGATGAACCCGAAAAACTTCTAAGTAGATTCAAATTATTGATGCTTTTCAAAAAACAAATCAAGAGAAGTCACAGATTGAGAATTTTAAATTATGGCATATCTTGTCAATACTATGCTCAGAAGAAATGTTTCTATCACATTATAATATAAATGATTCATTTTTTTAAAAAAATAGGTAGTTAACAAATATATACAAAATTGTAATAGGACATATGTTTTATCAAATATAAAGTAATAGAGACATTATATTTATTAACCATCTTATTAATTTGCATAAATTTTAAATTTACTGTATCTTTTACTTAAATCATAGTATCAGATGTTTTTAATTATGCCTAGTGACATTCATGTATGTTCTATTTGTTTATTTTTTTATAATTTTGTGGCCAAGGGCCTCATTGGCACATTCTCTTTTCTATACCTTTGGGATAAAACTGTGGACACTATTTTTATTTTTAATAATTTGTCTTTTTATTTCTATTTGCATTTTGTATTTCATGATTTGGCATATTAGACTTCATATAATTCTGACTCAATAAATAAGCACTTAATTCATTTAATTAAATAAGAACAACAATAAAATTTATAGCAGATTCTGTATGGGAACCATAGCATGAAAGCATCATGGAAATCAGTCATACTGACATGAAACAACCAAAAACCAAAAAGTGTATCTTTGGCCTTAACATTTTAAAATAACCATGAATTGAAAGCTTGTACTTTGACATTCTCAGGGGGGAGAAAAAAAGTATATTGAATGTTTAATTCAAAAGTAAAAGTGGATGGCTTTATGTTCAACCTTGATATTTGAGATTTTAAAATAGTGATTATCTTTATGCTGATAATTGGTTTACAGTTTTTATAATGTGTGTGTAGAATGAATGAATGAATATTAGAAGGACATAGTTCTTCTATGCTATTTGTGTGGTTGAATACCAGACTCTTCTTTTCTGTTTTTTTTATTAAGAATATGATAAGCTAGGAAATCATTTGTCTTAAAAAGCAAATTCTACACTTTCTTCTTTGAACTGATTAAAATCATCAAATGAAATTTCTCTATTTTAATGTTATCTTAATGGGCATTTTGGCATATTTTCTGAGTCTTAAATGCATAGGTGAAAACAGTTTTATATAAATTCTTATACCTCTAATATGAAACTTCAAAAAATAATGAATGAACTCTTTATTATTCCTTTTTTTAAAAAAGCAAAAAACATGTATGCTATTGTAGTGGTTTGATTGAGAATGGCCCCATGGGCTCAGATCTTTCAATGCTGGAACCTGAGTTAGTGGAACTATTTGCAAAGAATTAGTAGGTGTGGCCATGTTGAAAAAGGCATGTCATACTTTAAATACCTAGTGAATTGCCTGTTTGCCTCCCATCTGGATATTGTTGGACTAACTCTCTAAAACTAGGAGCAAGTCCCTTATTAAATACTTTCTTCATAAGAGTTGTCTTGTTCATGGTGTCTTTTCACAGAAAAAAAAAAAAACTGCAGGTATCCCAGCTCCCTTCTAAGGTTTGACTTTCTTTTCTCCAGTTCTGCCATTCTAATCCCTCAGCAAGCTTGTTCCCTCAGTACATAGAATAGGTGACTTACTGAGTTCTAAGAGTGCCCTTCAGGATAACTTCATCTCTTTTGGGTCAGCCACCAGCTCATATTGCTGTTGTCAGGGCAAGACTTTGCCTACCTCAGTTTCTGGTTGCATTTATCATGGGTTTCAATATTAAGCTATATTATTTTTTTCTCTAGACACAAGCATTTTTCCAAATTGAATTTCTTTTATTTTTTTTTTTACCAACCCAAGTGAAACTGATATTCTCGAACACCCCTAGATGCTATCTTCGGCTTCACAGCGCAGGGTCCTCACCAGCCTACATCTGCACCACAGCATCGTGCAAAAATCTGCTGCTCCATCTGTTGCAAGCACAGGGATTACAATGGATTCAGATTTGGACCTCAGTTTCTGATTCCTGGAGACATTCCACAAGAAAACACATTGGTGAAGCCAACATTTAAATCTCTGCCTACAGCTGCCCCACTCCAAAAGGAAATTTAATAAAAATAAGGCAAAGGCTCTTAATTCAATTACATTGCATTTTTCTTTTTTATCTCTCTGTTTGACACCTTCCTGTTAGTACTGGCACTGGGCAGTTTGGCTTTGTTTCCAAATTTAAATATTCTCTTTCATGGCGATGTTGTCCATTGTGTCATCTTCATTGCTAGCGTTTCTGTCTGTAAAACACAACGGCTTGCACATCCTCAGTTGCTTAAGAAATAGAGAGTAAATACTTACATAGGAAAAGAGGGAAACTGTTCACTTCTATCAACACAAAAGTGAAAGACTTTGGAGTGCAGAATGATGATTAAAGGCAGCCTTTGAATCTAGCTGTTTCTTTCTTTCAATTACATGAATAAACACTGCTCCCAATATGTTGGCAATTACTGAGATGTGGAAGAAGATATGCTTTAAAGAAGATCCAACATTGCAAAGAAAGATGTCATAAAGAGGTCTAATGTTTTCCAGCATACATGGTGCAATTTACATTTGTAAAAATAATGGGATCTATGGTGGAGGTAAGGCATTGGCATGTAAAGGCTGTTTTCTACTAATGAAATTATAATTCAACTTCTGCATATAAACATGTAAAGATGATGTTAAAATTCCACTTTCTTCTAAGAATACCTTGATATATTTATTAGTGATAAATCTTGTTTTGAAAATAAAAGGTAGCATTTTCAAGCATAATTTGGAAAGTAGACATTGTGAAATTAACATATTTGTATGTGTGTCTGTATTTATGTGTGTATCTTTGAATAGCCAAAGACCAGTTTCTCTGTGTGTGCAAAATCTTATCTTGTTCTCAGTTTCAATTTCAATATGAATAATCTGGCTTCAGCTCCTAATAATCTTCATGTACTAAAATCATTGTTAGTATTTCCAGGAATACATTGATCACCATTTAAAAAGCACACACCTCCATTTGTCTGTCATCTTCCTTGAGAGTATAATTATCTGACAATTTTTGCACTCAAATTCCCCATTGAAACAAAATGAAAGCTGTTGACTTCTAAATTGTAATGAAAGCAAATAAATTCTTCATGCTAAAGTGTGAGTTACCCTTTCCAGGAAGCCTTTCTTCATACACTCCTCAAACTTTGCTGCCTATTTGCCTCCTTGAAAGAGACAAATATTTCTATGTCTCATATCGGTGAAAGTATTTCTATCCTGATATTTTCCCATCACATTTATTTTCTTTATTCTGTATTGCATTTTACTTATACAGAAGCATTAGTGCCAGAAACAGAGAATATTTTTATTTTTACTGACTACAAGGGAACAATGTTTGTAGACACAGCAGGGCAGCTACACATATGAATTCACAGAGTTAATGTCAGTATGCATAGGACCTGTGTTAGCCTAAACCAAATCAAATGTCAGCATGTAAAGGGAAGTTGGGCTTAAAGATCCATCCTTAGCCAAAGAGCTATTGGAAAATTCTTTACTTCTTGGAGAGAAATGGCCAGTTTTCTCTGAAAATGTAGCCCCTGTTAAGTTGGCCATGATGTAGTGTAAAGTCATAAATCTAAGAATATTTAGAGAGCACAAAGTGGCCTTGATGGCAAGGTCACGAAGGACACAAAATTGAATAGAAGGGAAAAGTTGGTGGATTTGAAAAGAGCTGGAAGACAGAGGGATAATGTGATACAAGTAAACTATAAGAAAATCTTAAAGATCTAATCAAAGTAGAAAAAATGCAGGAGTGGTTACACACCATTCATTAGAAAGTGTCAAGTTCCAATGAGCAGGTTAATGATATTTCATATAATTTTACTATATTTTGTTCTATACACAGTTAAAAAACATATGAAGTATTTAGAGAAACATCTGGGACTGAGGCAACTGGGAATCATTAAGCAAGTGCTGAAATGATAACATTTTAAAATGATAATTGTCATTGGTGACAGAGAAATTTCAAAGGCAAAAAATTAATTAAAATAGGCTACAAGCTATTCAATAGATTGTGATTACTGATGTTAAAAATTGTCCAAATGTATCACGAATATTAATAGAGCAAGATGAATAAGAATGGGAATGTAGGGATAGACAGATGACTGATTTGTATCTAGCTGTGACTTTCTGTTCACAGTGGATAAACACAGTGTTTCTAGCAGTGTGGGTAAAACATTGAAACAGAGTGAAATCTAGAATAACACTTAAAACTGGACAGAACCTGAAACATCCATTTCCATCAACTCAGTGGTGTTTGGAATTTGTGTGTGAGAAATCCAGCAATAAAATATAACTTTAGAAAATTAAATCTGTGTGGATGATAGATAAATCAATTTAAAGAAAGCACCTTCAGTCAAAGACATTCCTCCGCATATTACATATAAAAGTTTTTTTTGAGTGGTAAAATATTATTCATGAAATGATTATTAAATAAAGAAAAGAAATAATGACTTTGGACTTGATATACCTTAATTGAAAAAGAATAAAACTTCTGTTTCCCTGTTTTGCTGCTCCATTTATCTTTAGGCATCAGGTTAATGAGACGCTTCAGAGAGCATGGAATGTTTGAGAAAGTGGGAAGGGTTGGACAGGCTGTGATGAAGGAAGCATCACTTGGAAGCAAACAAAGCAGGACAGATACATGAGGAAAGAAAATAGCAATGGAAGCCCAAGAGACTTGATTTTTAGAAGGCATCATAGAATCGTTCTTATCGCTAATTTCGTCTTTTTTTTTTTCTGGATTTTTCAAAACTGGGAGAAAGACCAATAAGTTGAAGTCTGTGTTGACAATACAACCTGACAAATACTGGCACGTCAGCCCCTGCTTTATGCAAAGCTGCTGTGGAGGAAACTCACCCTTGACACACCCTGCCAGAGAAAAACAAAGTTTGCATCTGAGTGAGAGTAGAGCTCCTAGGATTAAAGTTTTATGAGATTTTAATAACAGTTTTTAATTTTCAATATACTAATGTGTACTACTTTCTTTGGTTCAGAGGTCATTCTTAACAATAATAAAATGAAAAGAAAAATATTCTATTCACCACTTGTCCTCCTGATCTCTTGCTGATATTCTTCTGGATCTCTAGTTAGTTCACAGCTAATAAGGGAGGAGTCCTGTCTTAAACTTTTGCATGTGTCTCCGAGACTGAACTGTTCCTAGCTTAATAATGAAATAGGCATCTTCTTCATTTTCAAGATTGGTTAATTAAAGATGAACGTTTAGGTCAGAGCCTGCAACAAATAAATTCAGGTTTGTGAAGAAACAGCTGCATACACTAACACAGCTACATCTTTAACTAATTAACATGATTATCTGCAATTGAATTTTCATAAATATTTTTTGTAATAACATGCATCTAAATGTTACCCAGCAACAAACCACCCAAAAAGCCTTCAGAGAAAAACACTGACAACTAAAATTTCACCTTAATTGAGTAAAGGAATAGGTGTTTTCGTTTTTTGCTGATGTATTTTTGAAATCCCACTTGCAAGATCAGTACCTTTATACTTGTCTCGAAGTATATCCTGATTCAGGCTAGCATATAATTTCTGGTTTGAGACTAGAGTCTTTGGATCAAGTTTTCACAGACTGAGAGATACTAACTAGCTACACGTCAGTTTTCTGCACTTGAAATCTCACTTGCACTACACCACTAGCTGAAGAAGTTGATCATTTCCCGATGTGGGAGTCCCCTCTGTGTGCTGTGATTATCATTAATGAATAAAGAAACTGCTTTGAACCTATAGCAGGGCAGAATTTAGCTAAGCAAGGAAAAGCTATGCTGTAGGCTGGGATAAAAAGGGCAGAGTTGAGACACCGTGGAACCTTTGAAGACAGATACTGGAACTTTAGTTGGTAAGCCACAGCCATGTGGTGATACAAAGATTAATAGAAATGGGCTAAAATCATATGTAAGAGTTAGTCAATAAGAATATAGAGCTAATGGGACAAGCAGTGATTTAAATAATAGAGTTTTTGTGTTATTATTTAGGTGCTAAGTGGCCTCCTCCTACAATTTCCACAGTATGTTTTTTGCATCCTTGTTGAAAACCAGTTGATTGGTGATGCATATGCTATTGGAATCTCCATTCTCTTTTCTTGTTCTATCTCCTTCATGCTGTCTCCTGCTGTTTTGTTTACTATCTCTTTTATTCTGGCAACCTGATGTTTTATTTATTATGTAGCACAGTCTAATCTTCTGGAATATTCTTTCATTATAGAATTTTTATTATTGATTCAAATAAAAGCGCTCATGATTGATTTGGTGGTGGTGGTGGGTTGTGTTATTTTAATCTGTTTTGTCACTGAACCTTAGTACACTTTATGTATCCAAAAATTTATCCTGTTATTTTTACCTTTCATTTGTGGGAGCACAGCTGCTAAAAATTTATCTCTAATAACCTTTAGCACTTTTGAATATCTGTTAATTTATTTTTCTCTCTTTCTTTAGACTATCTAAAAGTTTGTTGTATTCATATTCTTTTAAAATAATCCAATTCTGCTTCACTGATCTTTTTATAATGTGCGCATACATGCATGTTAATATGTGTATTGATATTTTATTTACATCTGCTAAAATATTTGTAATTTTTTTCATTTTATCAACTTTGAATATGTTTTCACATATATTTTTAGGTCCACGAGACACATCTTTAGGGTGTTAATGTAAAATATTTCTCAGCTGATAAAAGTACTTAGTGCTGGAAATTTGCCTTTTGGTACTCTTTTCACTTTTTAATTTAAGTTGCACAATATTGTTTCCATTGTATATGTTTCAAGAAAACTTTTAGTGCTTGTTGTGATTTTAAAAAATAGCATCTTGTATTTTTGTTGTTGGGTTTTTTTTGTGTGTGTTACTATGTATCTGTGAACTATCATGCTTCCTGGTTTCTTTTGTAATTGATTCTTATTTTTATTCCAGTAGGCTAAGAGATGAGACATGATATAGTTTTTTTTCTTTTTTTTATTTCTGAACACTTATTCTATGGTCTAACATATGTTCACTTCTATAGCATGTTCCATATGCTAAAGAAAATAATATATATTCTATAATTGGTAGATGAAATGTTCTGCAAATGTCATTATCTTCATTTGATCTATTATAGTTTAACTTCTGTTTCTTGTTTCTACCCACAATATATATATATATATATATATATTTGGATGAAAGTGTGAATTTTTTTCATTTTATTAGAATAACATTTGGTCTTCTGTCTCTCCTTTTTCTCACTAATGTACTCTTGTATGTCAACATCTACTTTGCCAATGACATTCATGGTTGCTTTTGTTCCCATACTAGCAATTACCTTTCACTTGTTTCTAGAGATACAATTCCATATAGCTTATTTTATAAAGCAAGGCTTTCAGTCATAAACCCCCTTTTTGTTGTCATAAGATTTGACACTTTGTTTTCAATGGATAGCTATTCTAGATATAGTATTATTGTCTGAAAAATGCTTTCTTCTAGAATTTTGCATAAATCATTCCTATTACATATAATCTTCCTCTTCATTGTTAGTGTAATAGTCTTTCCCTTAAATGTGAATTCACAATGTGTAATTTTCTCAATTTTCATATTATGTATTTATCAGTTTGATGACAGTATCTCAGAAAGAAAATAGTTTCTGATCATATTCCTTGTAGCCTATGAACCCCCTATGCCAGGAAGTCTGTAGAGCTACAAAAAACTCTGGTTACCATTTAGCTACCATTTCACTAAATTAGATAATCTGTGTTTTCCTTTTCCCCACTTTTGATATATTGAAAAATTTGCTCACTTAATCCTGTCTCTAAATCACAAAGATTTTTATCATTAGCTTTATCGGTATAATGCAAACCCAGAAAATACAGAACAATAATAAGAGAGAGTGGATTATGAAATTTTCAATAGAAAACCTTCAAAACTGGTTTATTCAATGTTACTTATCAAACGAATAAACTGTGTTAATTTCACTCTAGGATAGGAGAATCAATTCAAGGAAATTAATATCCCGTGTTTAAATATCTCCTTGGTGGTTTATTTCTGCCTGGAAATTAGGTCATCCAACAGAGACTGGAAAGAGAATCTCAACTACATGCTGCCTTTCTCCCTCCATCAACACCTCTTTTCCTGCTCCTCCTTTCTTATGTCCTGGTCTACTTCTAGCCGTTATCATTTACTGCTTCTACATAAGCACACAATTAAAAGATAGTTGACTAATAAATAAAGTACTAGGATATCAGAGAGCAGACTTGTAGACTATTAAATTTATTAGATATAGTTTGCCAATTGACTTTAATCTCGTTCATAATGAACTGTAAGAACAGGAGCATTTGAAAGATCAATTCAAGCTATGGTTTTAAAATCTCCACTAACAGAGTAAAACTGAAAAAACTTGAATTCAGTATAAATAAAAACTACAAGTGAAATTGTTAAAGTTTAAACTACACAGTAAAATAAAGCTACATAATATCATCTACCTGCATTCAAACCTGAGTGCAACTGGTCCCACAACCATCACTATAAAGCTACTGTGTGCACTGTGTTTATGAAGATACTCTCTCCACATGCATATGAATATGAGCTGATGGGTGGTGTTGACCTACTGAGACAACTCATGGTATCCTGTTGATATGGGAATATCCATCTGGGTTTAAAAACTTTCACAGGATTTTTGACCATCATTCAACATTTCTGTATTTATCATAGATTCTTTTTTCAAAGGATATTCTGACCAGCTATATGCCATCTGAAAAGCAGAGTATATACCAATTAGGGATACAGAATTTTTTAATTTATTAAGCTTAGTATGAAATATATCATTAATATTAAAATATTATGTGATATGCTGATATTTCTTTATTTTGAAGAGCAAAAATGCATTATCTAGAAGGGGGAAAATTTAAGAAAATAATGAACATAGATGACTCACTACCCTCAATTATCCAGCTGCAGGCAGCACATTAACACAACAATATGAAAAAGGGAAGCATTAACCCTGTCTAAAGTACAGCTCTGGTTCTTAGGCTGTCTCTTCATGCTGCTGATGGCTTTCTTTGCAGAGATGGGGGCTTTTAATTTAATGTAATCTTGCTTATTGCTTTGAGGAGGGTATTATTTCCTATGCTATTTAACTTCTTTTGAGAACATTCTTGCCTATTTTTGCATCTCCAAATGTTTTCTTCTATCAGGTTCAGCACTCTGGGTTTTCTATAAAGATTCATTCTGAATTGATGTATGTAAAAATCGACAGATATAGATCAGTTTAAATGCTTCTGAGATGGATGTCTAGTTTGGGCAACATCATTGTTTAAGAAGCTGTTTTTCTCCAGTCTATATTTTGATAACTTTACAAACAATTAAGTGACTGTAGGGAAGAGAGTTTAGCATTGTGTCTTCTCTTCCAGGCCCAATTTCTACACGTTTTTTTTCTTCTTTCTTCCTTCTTCATCTTTTTTTTTTCTTTTTATCAGTACCATGGCACTCTGGTTTTGTAGTCTAATTTAAAGTCAAGTATTGTGATGTATTCAACATTGTTATTTGTGCCTGGCCTGTCTTTGACTATCCAAGGTCTTTTGTGTTTTAATACATTTTTTAGGAGAATGTTTTTATTATTGTGAAGAAAGACACTACAATTTTTATAAATATACACTAACACTATAGAACACTTTTAGCAATATAACTATTTTTATAATACTAATTTTGCAAAAAAACATCGACATAGTATATATGTTAAGAATAGCCAAAAGAGGGGGCTGGAGAGATGGCTCAGAGGTTAAGAGCACTAGCTGCTCTTCCAGAGGTCCTGAGTTCAATTCCCAGCAACCACATGGTGGCTCACAACCATCTGTAATGAGATCTGGCACTGTATCCTGGAAAGTGTATATATAATAAATAATAATAATAATAATAATAATAATAAAAGAATAGCCAAAAGAAACATCAAAATTCAAATCTCCTAATTAATACATGAGCTAATAAACCAAATAGGCAGTTGTCTAGAGAATAAACCAAAATAGCCAATAAAGATTTTTAAATGTGTTCAACACACTTAGCTATCAACAAAATGCAAATTAAAATATTATGATTTCATCTTACTTCTGTCAGCATTGTTAATATCAGACAACAAATAATGATGAGGATGTGGAGAAGGAGGAACCTTAATTCACTACTAAAGGAAGTTTAAAATGCTACAACAAGGATAGGAATTAGTGTGGAGATTTCTCAGCAAATTAAATGTAGAACTACTATGTGGCCCCAAACTATACTTCATTGTTATTTAATCAAAGCACTCTAAGTCCTATAACAAAAAGAAATTGAATATTCATATTTATTTTGCTGTATTGCCTACAGCTAAGAATAGAAGTGGCATGGATGTCCATCAATGTATGAATAAAGACAATGTAAATATTCATACTAGAAATTTATACAGGGTTAAAACACATTGCATATTATAAATAGAAGACACTAGTTTGCAGCAGATGTCCTACCTCTGGTACTCTCATTCTTCCTGTATCCTCTTCTGTACTGTTCCTTGAGATTTATATGTAGGGATTGTGTTGACAATGTACCAATTGGGGCTGGAAATCCAGTCAGTTGTCTACACTGGTAACAGTTGGGGCACAGTCTTGGATTTCTACATTTTTTTTTTTTTGCTTATTACAAAAAGGAGCTTGTTTGGAGGATGAAAGCTATGCTTATCTGTGGGATAAGGATGAGGTTTAGAATGGAGTTAGAAATTACACTGGTTTAAGGAAATGTTTGTAGTAGAATCTCTTTTGGGGGCCCATGTCCTGTTGATAAAAATTTAAGAGGAATCTATCTTCAAAATGTTTTCTTACTTGCCTTTAGCACCTCTATGCTTTTCCACTTTATTTTTAATTAAAATGTATTATTACTATTACTAAATATTAATGTTCTGACTGCATATATGTCTGTGTATGCATGTTTCCTGCAAACAAACCTGAAATTAAGGATATTAGATACTCTGGAACCGGGATTGCAGATAGTCATGAGTTTTTATAACCCACCATGCATTAAATCCTGTCATCTATCCCTTCCTGTTGATGCTCTTCATAGATATACTTCATTTATTTTTGGTGAAATTCGTTTGACTACAAATGATAGCTCTTATTTCTTCTACTGTGATACCTAGTATCCCCTGTGACATTCATATCGAAACTTGACATTTACCTAGTTGATACCCTGTGAGATGAGAACAACAGTTCTCAGTAACAAACTACATCATTAAAAAATGCGCATCACAGTGAAAACCAACACATCTTCAAATGTGCATTCTACATTTATGAATCAGTTCATTGTAATTGTGTTGTTAGTTATTTTGTGCCATTTACAACATAAACACAGTATACATATAAATTTATATATATAATGTTATTATTTATTTTACTATCCATAATTTGGAATTTAAATGATTAATGTATTTAGACAAAAGCCAGCATGCTCATATAATTCTCTTTGGTAAATGAAAATTCATTTTGCTTGAATATCAAATTGTGCTGCTTTGGAGACTCTGAGAATTCATAATTCTTCAAATAAAAATCTATTAAGCTTGAAAGTCAAAGAAATATGAAGAACTGATTAAGTACATTTAATTTCAGAAACCTCAAATGCTCTGGTAGGTGCTACTTTCTGTTAGATACTGATTTTGACATCACAGTATTTGGAACTTTATGACTGTGTGTGCAATAGCTGGCCCCATAAGGTTTATGATGGAAATAATAGATTGTAAATGCATTTATAGAAAGTAATTGCAACACTGAATTGTATAATAATACATTAATTCCAAAGATCAATGTGTATTTATATTTCATTTTTATGAATGTTGTGTCTCTGTCTTTCTTTTTATATAAAAATTAACCAAATATTTAGCATAGACAATTGTAAAGCTGCTATAATTGGTGTGCAGAATAACATAACCATATTTATGTGTGACAACTGGACAACTTAAAATAAAGAGTATATTTAAACAAAACACAAATTCAACTTGTTTTTAATACTCATCAAAATTGTTAATTAATCCTTTATTTTTCTTTGGTTCATGAGATATGACTAGAGCATCAAGTCTCTATGATTTTATTTTCCACAATTCACAGGATTCTCTATCTTTCAGGACCTGAGGATGAACTAATAATGCTAATTATTAAAATTAACAATCATCTCACAGATATTTGAGACAATATGGGTAGTCTTACATTTCTGTTAAAAGTGAACCTTAAAGGCAAAATTATAGCAATCACAGATACATACTGAATTATCATTGAGCTGGTGAAAAGTGTCACTGTAAAGAACATATTGATCACTAAACATCAGATCTTAAATTGTCTTTCACATCTTTTAAAGGATTGCTTTTTGTTTTTTGAGATTGCTTTTTGTGTTGTTTGGAAGCCAGTCCTAGAACTCGCTCTTGTAGACCAAGCTGGCCTCGAATTCACAGAGATTTGTCTGCCCCTGCCTCCCGAGTGCTGGGATTAAAGGCATGTGCCACCACCGCCCGGCTATATCTTTTAAAGGATTTTTTAACAATTATATTTGAACTTCAGGAGAAAAAAAAGAATCTATAATTGTTCATTATCTTCCCTATAGAGACATATGGAAGATACATCTTTGTGCAAAGTGACGTGTTAATTGTGTCTGGACAGTTGTATTGAGAAAATTTAGAGCACAGGTTTTTTCAACCTGCTTTGCAAGCAATATTTAACTTGTATTCCTTTAAAATCTATTACTTTATGTATAATGGTAATATATAGACTGTCACAAATACCTTACTATTAGAGTAGTTGTCGTATATTTTCCCTCTACTTTACTGAATGAATTAGCTGCGGTTGCCTCATGACCAATGTGTAGCCTTGCACAGCGACGTGGTGTCTGACCAAGATGTGAAAGAAACGGACTGCTGTGCCCTTGATGCTGCATGTGTCAAAACAGCCCTAGGCCATTCTCCTATTACATCCTGTTAATACTTGGATATTGGTATTACAGGAGATGCTGCAGTTATTTTGAAAGGGAAAAAAAGATTTTAGAGATTCTTTTTAGTCATTAAACTCCCAGTACAGAAATTAAACGAGCCATCCATGCTGACATCTGGCCCTAGGCAAAGTCCTGCAGCTGATCCTTGTTCTGGACTCTGAACAGAGAAGCGCTCTTAATTTGTGTCAAATTAACTATATTTAAGCAGGAAATAAAAAGGTCTAGTGTGTTACTTCTGATTATAATTTAATCACCACTACTGTGCTATTTGTCACTGCTGGAGACCAAATTGGGCACTGCAGATATGCTACTACTGAACGACATCTCTGCCTCACCTTTTATGAAAGGCACAAAAATAAAGCAACTAATAATACTTTATATTGTCTGACCATCTAGTTGTCTAGGTCATATTCAGACACAATGGACCTTCTTTTGTCTTCTTATCATTACAATTCATCAAACTTCTCAGTTCTTCATCTCCAACATGCCTTCAGTTCTTCCTCCTTTCCTTGCCTGTAATGAGCTCCTTCAATCAGATGTTCATAATATCTCATGAGATTCTTACAACATCCACCTATCTCTCTTTCTCCAGCTATCTACAACAATTCTTTTACAGTTCTTCCATTGTTTTGCCCATGGAGGACAAATAAGACCACATACTTTTCTTTTCATTTCAATTTCAAACTTTGTCTTCTCATAATATGACAGAAAAGCTTTGATTATCATGGCTAAATATTCTTGTATCTAATTCTATTCAGCTCTTCCTAAATATAAATAAACACCCAAAGATCATGCACAGCAAAGTCTTTTATAACTTTCATTTTTCAGTTGTTACTGTATCCACTTGGGTATGTATTTTGTTATATCCTGTGCTTGGCATGACCTATTTATCCTTCCTTTCTTTCAGTCACAACTGAAATAATTCAAACATATCATTCCCACACTCTGCTGCAATAGAGTACTTACTAATCTTTGGCACCCTAGAAATAGTATTTAACAACAGTGAATAACCAAAAAAAAAAAAAAAAAGAATGTTAAGTCTAACATGAAAGCCATTTGAAAAGTGCGACTAGGAAGCAAATAAATGTTAATCTCTCTCTCTCTCTCTCTCTCTCTCTCTCTCTCTCTCTCTCTCTCTGACAGGATCTTGCTATGTAACCTTACTACCCTAGACTCAGAACCCTAGTTTGAAGTCTCATGCCACGACAGTTCCTTTGGGAATATCCTGCTAAATTTTTCTTGTAATTGACCAAATATTCTAATATTGTAACTAAAGTTTTGCAATTAAGAGAGATAAATTTTCCAAAGGACAACCAATTTTATCTAGTTCATATGGTAACATGGTTCTACAAAATTAAATGTTTAAAAACTGTCCTTTTCTATTACAGATGTTAGACATTGTGTTGCATGCCGTAGTTGAAGAGCTAAAATGTACTGAAAATGTCTTTCAAGTTGATATACTTTAGAGAGAAAGGAGAAGAGGTGGATTGGGGAGAGCTTGGGGGAATGGGATGGTTGAGATGCAGAAAGGGCAGATATGGGAGTAGGGAAGAAGATATCTTAATTAAGGGAGCCATTTTAGGGTTAGCAAGAGACTTGGCTCTAGAGGGGTTCCCAGGTGTCCAAGGGGATGTCCCCAGCTAGGTCCTTGAGCAGTGGAAGAGAGGGTGCCTGAACTGGCCTTGTCCCATAGCCACACTGATGAATATCTTGAATAGCACCATAGAAAATTTGTCCAGCGATGGATGGAGATAGAGACAGAGACCCACATTGGAGCACTGGACTGAGCTCCCAAGATTCAGTAGAAGAGCAGAAAGAGGGAGAAGATGAGCAAGGAAGTTAGGACTGCGAGGGTTTCCTCCACCCATTGAGGCGGTGTGACTGACCTAATGGGAGCTCACCAAGGCCAGCTGGATTGGGACTGAACGGAGCATGTGATCAAACCAGACTCTCTGAATGTGGCTGACAATGGGGGCTGACTGAAAAGCCAAATGATAATGGCACTGGGGTTTGATTCTACTGCATGCACTGACTGTTTCGGATCCTAGTCTGTTTGGATGCTCACCTTTCTAGGTCTGGATGGAGGGTGGAGGGCCTTGGACTTTCCACAAGGCAGGGAACCCTGCCTTCTCTTAGGACTGGAGGGGGAGGGGGAAGGCTGAGTGGGGGAGTGGGAGGGAAATGGGAGAAGGGGAAAAGATGGAATTTTTGAATGGTATTTTTTATAAAGAAAAAATAAAAAAATAAAAAATAAAACATCCAAAATTTGAATTTCACTTGTACTCTTTTACTTCTATTCTTCGCTCATACATTAAGTCCAATCAGCAGTTTTCCTCCTCTCCATTCATCCAAGTCTTCCCCACCCTCTCTTCCAAACCACTCCTCTTCCTCCATTTCCCTTAAAACAAAAAGAAGAGGCCTCCCAGAGATATCTGCCGACCATGAGTTAAAAGGATACTATAAGACTAGGCACATACCCACAAATCAAGGCTTCATAAAGTGACCCAGTAGATGTAAAAGCGTATCAAGTACAGGCAAAAGATTCAGAGATACACCCCACCACATACTCACACAATCCTGCTATTGGGAGTCCCACAAGAACTGCAAGCTATACACCCATAGGTATATGCAGAGAACCTAGCTCAGACCCATATGTGTCTGCAATCTCTGTGTGCCTCTACGAGACCTGATTACTTAATTCTGTGGGCTGTGGTCACTTGGTGCCCTCAACTCCTCTAGCTCTCATAGTTCTTCCTCCCCATCTTCTACAGGGTTCCCTTAGGCTCTGCCTAGTGTTTGGCTGTGGGTTTCTGCATCTACAACCATCAGTTGCTAGATGACACCCTTCTGATGACAATTGGATTAGGCACAAACCTATGAGTAATGTAGAATATCATTAGGATTCATATCATTGACCTGTTTTTAATATTTTCTTCCTTCCTTCCTTCTACCCTCTCTCGACCCCTCCATTCCTCCCTCCCCCTCCATCTCTTCCTTTTTTTTTCTTTCTTTCTCTATTTATTTTTTGCCTGTCTGGCTTTGTTCTACACTGGGTCTCTGGGTTGTCCTGCCTATGGTCCCTGGTTACCCAGGGACTGTTATGCATGGATTTCTTTTAGTGGCATGGGCCACAATTTGGACAAAGTCATTAGTGATCACTTCTGCAAGTTGTTCTGCCACCATTACCCCAGCACATCTTGCAGAAAGAGCAGATTTTAGATCAAAAGTTTTATTTTTGTGTTGGTATGCTAGTCCCACCATTTGGAACCTTGCCTCAGTATAGAATCTGGCCAGTTCAGGCTTCCAATTCCCCACTCCTTGGAGACTTCCCTAGGGTCACTCTTGTAGATTCCAAGGAGTTTCCACTATATTGTATTTCTGCATTGACCACAAATGACCCCGAATTCCAATCATCTCTCTCAGTACTCTCTCGCTCTGTCCCTCCCACTCTCTGCCTGATCTGTCCTGTTCGCACCTGCCCCCACTCACCCCAAAAATTTATTCTATTTCCTCTTTCCAGGGAGACAATGGATCTGCCCTTGAGCCTTCCTTACTACTTAATCTGTCAAGGTCTATGGTTTGTAGCATGAATATCCTTTACTTAACAGCAAATGTCTCCTTATGAATGAATGAGTACATACCATGTTTGTCTTTCTCAGTCTGAGTTGTCAGACTAATAATGATTGTTTCTAGCCTCAAATTTCATGATGCCATTGTTTTTAAGACCTGAGTAATACTACGTTGTGTAAATGTACCACATTTCTTTATCCATCTTTACTTATGGGAAATCTAAGTTGTTTCTAGTTCCTTTTATGAATAAAGCTGTAATGAACATGGTTGACTAAGAGTCCTTGTGGTATGACTGAGCATATACCCAAGTGTGGTATCACTCGGTGTTGACTTAGACCAATTTCCAATTTTCTGAGGAACCATCATCTTGATTTCCATAGGGGCTATACTAGTTTACACTCCCATTAGCAGTGAAGAGTGTTCCACTTACTCCACATCCTTGTCAGCAGAAGCAGTCACTTGTGGTTTTGATCTCAGTCGTTGTGATAGGTGTAAGATGGAATCTGTGTCACTTTGATTTGCAGTTCCCTGATGACTAAAGACATTGAGCATTTCGTTTAGTGCATATCAGCTATTTGAGAGTTCCTCTGCTGAGAATTCTTTGTTCATATCTGTACCGTTTTTTTTTTTTAATTGGATTACTTGGTTTGTCAATGTCTAGCTTTTTGGTGTTTTTTCATTTTGTTCTTGTTTCCTCGCTGATCTTCTGGCAGAATTAGTCATCAGTTATGTGGGCTAGCTTGACCTCTGGTTCAGCGGATGTCTCTTCCAAGGTTCTCCTGGCAGGAGTAACCAGGCTCAGAAGGGGATCCACCTGGGGATCTGTTTGAATGCATACTCTCTGGTAAAGCAGGGGCTTCCCCCAGAATTGTTGTTTGGGATATGGTGAAGAGGAGTGTAGAATTTTTGGGGTAGGCTTGGTGAGCTATGAGGGAGTTTTAACAATATGCATGTGTGGGGCTTGCCTGGGATTGTAGGTGCTTGCTGGCTTCTGGTAAAGCAGGGGGTTTAATATAGCTTTAAAAAGTCTCATTATTGGCATATAAAAGAAGGTTTCAGTGAACTGTTCTTTCAAATTTTGGGCTTTAGAAATTTAACAACTTCACTGTACTAATATATGTAAACATGCATTCATGGTTACTTGGATACGTAGAGTATGGAGAATTCATTGCATATTTATAAATTATATTTGAAACCAAAAATTTCACTTCTTGGAAAAGTGAAAAAGCCTACAAAAAACCCAAACCAAACCAAACCAAACAAAAACAACAAAACAATTTTCTAAGTAAGAAAATTAGATAATATTTAAATAAAATTGGTATGTTTACAACAGAGCAGCACAATATGAGAGCCCAACTCTAGGACACATCTACATATTTCTCTATAATTTATTTGTGATTCAATGATCATTTTTTTCTTAATTCAAGGAATTTAAAAATCCTTGTTCTAGCTATTGCAAGATTCACTTTGTTGCTGTTATTGTTTGTTAGTTTATTTCTTAATGGGATGAAGGTAAGAAGATAATAATGGAAGTATTGGGTAAATAAAGCTGTTTTAGTGCCAATCACTTGGAAATTATAAAAGTAAAGGGTTACGTACATCATGTGATTAAGAAATTGTTAGATTTATCAATAATGTTTTATTAATAGAAGGGATTTTGTGTCTTATAATATGTGTGTTTGATAAGGAATCTGTTGCCTATGAAAACAAAACACTCATGAAGAAAATTCAGACTATGATTAAAGATAGAGACAGCAAACGAGAGAGAGGATGAATTTGAGCAAATTTGACAAGAAGTTGGCAGAGGGTCTGCTTCCCGTGCCTTACTAAATAAATTCTAGCAACAAAATCTTTCTGTTAGAAGGCCAATCATGTCTAATTTTGCCATTGTCTTCATTGCATACTCCTGCCGTGGAAATTTAATATCCTGCATGCATCCTCCTTATTGCTTCTAGTTGGATCTCATATATTTGCATTAAAGTCAGAAGGATGTCAAATTATATGCAGCGATTTACATTCTGCACAGCTTAATTACATCTAGAGATAATTGAAGAAGATTTTAATTATTCACTTTCTTAGTTTTGGCCTAATTTCTTATTAAATTGATGTTTTGTCTTGCATTTCATATTTAGTGAATATTTTATCTAATATTAACTTTCTCTTTAAAATGAAGAAAAAGCATCTTTCATTATTTCTGTAGATGCACGGCCTGTATCAATCATTTTTGCTTGCCACAGCTCAACATTGTTTTGTGGTTTGTGCTCACAATTTCAGAATTCACAATCCTAAGTAGATACTAGTCACATGAAACCAGAATAGAAAGCTCTGAAGTGCTCTTAAAAACCAGCAATTTCTCCAGAAGCTAAAAAGACAAGCACAAGGTATAAGAATGATAGTTTCCTTTTCAAATGTGTGCAATTTTTTTTGTGCTCTGTTTTTCTGTTTTTCTTCCTGACATGATAGCACTTATTCTTTTAATAATATTTTGAAAGGATGATTTGTAGGTTTAATTCAAATTAATTAGCTACTTGAAGTTTTTTATTATTCAAAAAGTAATATGGATTCATGTAAGTTTTATTTTTAATCAATTAATGATTTTGTCAACATGAAAAGACATCTACAGGTAATTATGGGGCTTTACGGTGTAAAGACAACTAAAGGAGCATTTTTTTTTGTGTAGTAAAACTTTTACCTTTTAAAATACATTTTCTAATAAAAATGTGCAAATAAATAAAAATGTCACACACCAAAATTAACCATACTCCAAATCTCCAGAATGTAATGAACTTACATACAGTTCAAATTGGCATTTATAAATGAGAAGCTGTAAGACTTCATGTGAAATATTGTTCTTTCACCATCAAATAAAATTTACGCACACACCCACCACAAAAAAAATCCCTGACAGAATTATAACTAAAAAACAATTAGCTTTATATCTTCTTTCAAAACTCGTGATTATTACCTGCATTCAGCGCCTTCTTAGCCCCTTATGTGCAGCTTTTCTTGTTCTCTTTCTGTCTTTTTATTTTGTGCCCAAATATACACTTATTTACATATATATGTCTGGTGTTGGTTAAATTCAAAATGCAAGAGAGGAAAATGCAGTTTATTTCTTTCTGAGATTATACTCCTTCAGTTAATATTACACAATCTAAATCTATTCATTTTTCTGCATTTTGTGAAACTTTAAAAATATAGTAGTTCTGAAGGAAAACGATATAACTGAAAATTTCTGAAATATTCAATTATACTCAGCACATAAAGAAGACATTGGAAGCAATGATTGAGAGTTCTGCAGCACTGACTCATTGGTTAAAATCACACGCTTATCATCAAGAGTACCTAAGGTCTCTTTCCAGCCCCGACATCAAGCAGCCCTGTGAGCTCTCTCCTTCTTCGGGCATTTATACTAATATGAATATACTCCTATGTAGACATAAGCATATAACGAAGTAAAACCATAGTTAGTCTTAAAAATGAGATGAACCGTGTCATCTTTTCCTGTTGCATTGGTAAATGTTAAATTGGAGCAGAGAGTAGACGACAAAGAAGATGTCTTTCCTCAGACTTGCAGCGTGGTGCTGTGCTGAGGTTCTGCAGCCCTGATCCCAGTCACTCCCAATCTCCTTTCACACTTTTTTTTTCTTTTTGGTTTGTAGTTGTTTTCTATGCTGGCATCCAGTGTTCGATATTCCTGTGACTTTTTGAATGACCAATGTTCACTGATAGTTTGTAATGCCTTAGTTTTCTAAAGAAACTTTTTAAAAACCTGTTTCCCGATTTTCTTTACTGGATCTTAATGCTTTCTATAATGTGAATGGGAGCATAATCTTCTTCAAGCATGTTTTCATGTTTCTCTTTTATCCTACAATGGATTTGAAAAATGCCTGCTTTTCTTTTGCTTTTTAACCCTAAGATTCCAGTTAGCCAAAGTAAAAACCAGCCAGCTCCTTGCATCACTTCCCTTAGTCATCTTAGATTGTTTTCTCCTCTATTTCAAAATATCCAAGACTGGAAAAGTTAAATGAAAAGAGATTTATTTTTTATAGTTCTATGGTTTGCTAAATTCAATATCCAGTGATGGCAGATTCAGCATCTAAGAAGACTGCTGTCATGCTCTATGATAGCCTTATTTTCCATCCTTTCATAGTGGAAGAGTAAAGAAGGAAATATGTTTATATTCTCTTCTATAATGGAGCAATTGAAGAGGTAAAAACCCTTAAGGTGACAGAAACTTCACACAGGTTAAACCAATGTACTTGTGTAGCTAATGACTGCTATGCTCTTTTTAGAAGCAGGAATCAGGGAAACACGGCTATCCTGTCACAGTCATTGGGTACGTAGGGAGCCAGTACAAAGGAAAATACTGCAAAATTTGTAAATTGACTTTTTCTCCATTCGGCCATTCTTTGATTGGTTATCAGAGTTATAACATCTTTTTTCTCTAAATTCATTGCTTCATTTTTAAAGAATCTATGGGGGGAGTGGTGTTTGTATCCCTTTTACCCCATTTTCATCACCTCATGCTTTATTTATTAATGTTTACAACACATATGTTTACAATACAAACATAGTAAATATGTTTACAACACCGCCTAATGGCTAGAAATTATCATTGCCAATGATCTATGGCTGTGTTCTTTTCTAAAGGTGATTTGAAAGTGGGAAAATTTTATAGTGTGCCATTGTGGCTAACTTGAGGAGTGAAATATAAATATTTGCTTTAAAAGTTAAGTTAGTGAGTATAAAAATAAGAACCCTAAATTATGTATCATTGTTGTTGCGTTACAGCTTATTTTTAAAATATCTTATTATATTTATTATTGTGCACTGTGTGCATGTGCACATGTCACAGAATGTGTGTAGAAATCAGAGAACAATGCATGGGTATTGGTTTTCTTCTTCTACCATAAACCTGTCAGGGGTAAAACTTGCATCATCAGGCTGGGAAGCAAGTGCTTTAACTTCTAGCAGTCCCCCCTCTGCTTGAATTTGATAAGCCTTAAGAAATACTATGAACTTTTCTTCTAGGTAACAATATTCATCTTTCTCTATTGCATGTAAGTTTAAGTGTGAATATAATAATACTTATATGTTGTAAAATACTCAAATAACAGGAAATGAATAATTCGATGAAAAATTATTTGAAAGTATTATTCTCTTGGAATCTTTAAGAGTCCTAAAATCTTCAAAGTGTTTTATATATCTCATAGGTATATACCATACAATATAGACATTAGCGATGCAGACATAGCTTGGGAGCCTCCTCGTTACAGGAAAAGAACATCACTAAAGATGATCCAAGCTGATACTATGCAGAATAATTTTATAGTTAATAACAAAATGCAATCTTTAATATAAGAAAGTGTTATCTAAATATTAAAGTTATTTCATTTTCTTCTGTAAATGCACAAGTAAATGAAAAAGTTAGTAGATATAATTTTACTTACTAGATTATAATTAAAACTTCAAATTGTTAATTTCAAATTTACTTATAAAATACAGGAATAGCTTTTCTTCTTCATCTTATCATATAATTTAAAATGTAGTACAGGAATCTTTTCTAGACACTGTCAAATTAGGAAATTCTTTCCTAAGTTTGGGTCAGCTCTGAATATTTTATCCTTTACATTTTCAGTTTCTTGAAATATATCTTAGAGTTTATCATAAGTTTTTTGTGTGCCTTTTCCATGGGATACCCTTATTTCTTTTTGTTACCACCAATTCCCTGAGAACTAAGTGTGTAACAAGATTCTTACAAATCAAGTAGAAGCAATATTGCTTTCATGTTTAAAGAATGAACAAATTGCACACACAGAGTCTTCCAGGGATAGCAATAGAAATACTGATATGTTCCTTGTTTTCAAAAAGCTAAGAAAATCCATGTTTCATCACTCCAGCTTATAATTTCTGCCCTTGGGAAGCTGAGACCTTATTTGTCTATGTAGCTAATCAGAGATACCCATGGGCTACACAGGACTATAGCTGAAAAAAATTTAAAATAAAGGATAGTGGAAAATATGTATTTGGGAAATTAGAATATTCATAATGTTATAAAAATTAAAGAGAAAAAATAAATAACATGTGTACAAACATATTTAAGTAAACAAAAATAGTTAAAAATTTTGGTTTAATGAATACTTTTACTAGAAATATAGAAAAACCAAATCAGTTATATGTATGAAGCCACGTAAAAAATGAGAACAAGACAGATATGTATTAAGTGACCTCTGTAGAGCTGGACAGTCAACATACAAATTGAAAAACACATAATGCAAAAAAAAAAATCAGCATAGCTACCACATTCAGCAGTAAAAAATGGGAATGGATATAAATGACAAGAAAGTCATAATTTTCTTCCACTTAGCAAAATAATAATCAAGCAAATATGTAAAGACAAAAGTAAAACAACAGATTATCTGTGGTAAAGTCATCCTAGCTTCGGCCTTCTGTGCCACTATAAATGGCACAAGTCATTAAGAAACACTTTTAAATTGCCAAGGGGAAAGCTTGTGTATTCCTTAACAACTACATCTATTTTCAAAGCTGAATGGTCAAAAAAAAAATAATAAAATGTCATAAATAAAGCCATAGTGATGGTAAATAATCCATGTGTTTTTAATTGCTAGAATGCTTACTCGTATAGAGGAACAGGCTTGAGTGACATGTTTAAACTGATCATTTGCAACAGTATATTGAGAAGACCATTAAAATTTAATACTTACCTGAAAGGGGAGATTTTATAATCTCCGAAGTGCAGCTTATCCATTGCTCTCTGGATGTCCTGACTCCTGCTATTTCCCTACATGTAGGAAGCTATATTGTACAATTCGTGGTAGCAGGGAGTTGTCCTCGTGCTCTCCCCTGAAACAAATAAATAAAAGGTTTTAATCACTATACCAGAAATTAAGTGGATTATGTAGTTACTGGGATAAAATTCCTACAGTACTACAGTACTGTATATGTTAATCGCAAAAGCACTTGACCTGTAATTCTTATACCTGACTTAATATGTTCTAAACCCTAGAAGAAAAAAATAACTAATAAGATGACATGAAGAGTAAAAAAGACATAAGCCAATAGTAGCATATGTGGGGATAAAATGGTCTTTGACTAGATGTACATATCATGACATCAAAGCATTTATGTCCCAGGATTGCCTAGATGGACAAGGTTCTGCAGTACTGTGAACCAACGCTGGCCCAGTGTGGATACTCTCTTCTGTAATACTACTTCTCTTAAGCATGTCCTTTCCTCATGACTCTTGTTTGGGATTCAGCAGTTCATTTGTTATGTCATAAGAGGCACCCATTCTCCAGAGAGCTTTTATAGAAGTAAAATGGGATTTTTTTGCATGTGTTTTATCTCTTCTTTCTCTGTCCTATCAAGTTACATAGTTGAAGTAACAGTTGAAAATCCCCAGTCCTGGTTTTCACTGACATTCCTACAGTGCACTAGTTTATAACGACAAGACACAATATCACACCATTTTTCTGTATGTTGTATCTGACCCAGTATCTGGGTTAGTTAATATCCAGCTTCCAGAGGCATGTACTCTCAGGCCGAGATCTGGTTAAGAGCATGTTGACACTCATTTAATGCCTGAGGACATCTCTCAGCTCCAATAGGCTTTATTCAGATCGAGAGTGGATACTCCTCTGCTGTGAACACATACTACTTATCTCCAATACACATCCAGTTTCATTCAATGACTGCTTTGATTAGGTCAAGGATCTTTAGGATAACCACTATTACGGTGAACGTGCATCATTATTTCGTATAAGTGAACTTCTGCTTGTCTTACGCATTCTGGAATGGAAAAGATCATGCAGGGTACTACATGAGGGCTGGGGAATGTTGGTTATCATTTTATGATTGTGCCTTTCATATATTTTCTCTCACCCTTTTATTTCTCACAGCTAGCACAATGCCTGTCATACAATATGTTTACCATATAACCATCAACACCAGGGTTCTAATCTGATCCTAGATCTCTTCCCTGTGCTCTAACATACATTATGCAAGGATCTGCCAAGTTTATTTCACAACATGAATTCCTAGAAGCCATTTCAAATTACTGTGTCCAAAGCAGAACATTGAATTTATGTTACCACCCTTCAAATTTTATCCAACAAGGAAATTAATTTTATTGTATTGTCGTCCAACTGCTTCTCCTGCCAAAACTTGGGCATCTTCTAGGGAGGACATTTTCATTTCCATCTGCTATTCAGAACTTGCACAAAACCTGTCATTTTTACTTCCAAACCAGACACTTGTTTTTCCTCTTACTTTTTCTTTTCTTCCAACCACATGCCCCTCTGGACTCTGGCCCCGCAGAAGCAGTGCTTTCCTATTTGCTGTCTTTCCCTCAAGTCACACGTTGTTTCATTCCCCAAAAGTTGTTCCCACAGAAGTTTATAACGAAGCCCTTCTTAGCTTTAACATCCTTTGTCATAATCTTCACATTTCTTTTTCTTAATCATTTGAATGTCTATGTGACCCTTGTGATTATTGGTGACTTTTCAGAATCTTGGTTGAAAACAATACATAGATAATGGGTTTCTTAGTTCATACACACTACCAAAATAATATGTTACAAGCTTTGGTAATTTGAAAAAAAAAAACCCTTGTTTTTTATAATTATGGAGATCAGGATACTCAAGGTTACAGTATCAGCATGTGATTGAGCAAAGGATTTCTTGATGAATTCTTACATGGCATCACAGGACAGAGATAGCATGGGAGAGGTTAAACTAAGTAGGTTTTGACCTAACTCCTAAGTGTCCCTCATGCCTTAATCCCCTTTGATCTGTAGTACCACAATGCAAACATGTGAATTTTGAGAGGGAACTTTAAACCATAGCAACAGACATACAACAAAACTGGTTGAGCAAATGAAATTAAAAATCATGTCATTTCAAGATCATTCAAAAAGACTTGTGAATATTGTGTCTTGTAGGTTTAAGGTTTCTAACAGGATACGAATGCAAGGCTTAAGAAAAAGTGGGCAAAAACATCAGGCTGAGCTGCCTGGGGGAATCTGGTTGCAGGGAGGGAAGAGGGATTATAGGAGCAAGAGAGGGTCAAGATCATGACAGGAAATCTACAGAGACTGCTGAACCGAGCCTCTGGAAACTCACAAGCCCTAGACTGACAGCTGTGGAGCCCTCCTGGGAACAAACTAGGCCCTCTGTATGTAGAAGGCAGCTGTGCAGCTTGGCCTATTTGAAAGCCCCTGGCAGTGGGACCAGGATCTATGCCTGGTGCATGAATTGGCTTTTTGGAGCCCATTCCCTATGGTGGAATGCCTTGCTCAGCCTTGATGCAGGACAGAGGGGCTTGGTCCTGCCCTAATTAATGTGCCAGAATCTGTTGACTCCCCAAGGGAGGCCTTACTCTTTGGGAGGAATAGATGGGGGGTATGTTGTGGGGCAGGGTAGGTGAAGGGGTGGGAGGAAAAACTGGTTGAAATGTCAAATGAATAAAATATAAACAAAATAAAATAAAGCAAGAAAAGAAAAAGTGGGCAAAGAGCAATGACATTAAGTATGCTAAGTTAGAATGCAGACACATTTGTACTATTATACTATGATAGGATAATTAAAAGTTCAGCCCCTCTTATTATTAAAAACAGTTATGATGTAATTTAACAGTCATTTGATATTCAGGAGACAAAATTTTTCAATATCCAAGACATTTTAGATAAAGTAACCTATGCTACATAACTGTCCCATAACATCCTGTTATATTAAATATGATATGTTACAAATGTACATGTTTGGGGAGTGTGAGAAAAAAACATATAACTTTCCCTTAAATACTTAGGGTATTATATATTTCTAATTTTTTATAGAGACAATCAAATGACAGAAGAGATTGGGAGATTTACTCAGTTTCATACAACTGGAAATAAAGGGACTGACTATCGGAACCCAGGAACATGAATTTTCCAGCATACTACTAAGCACCAGACACCACAGGGTAGTTCAGTGGAAACAATGGGATCTAAAAGTTCCATTTCTAGAATAAAACTCCAAGTACAATAGATGCTAAACACAGAAATGGAGTTAAATCCAAATTTATAAAACATGTTTCTTACAACACTAATAACAACAGACAGTGTATAGGCAGAGAATGTACTAACGTAACACAACTTCAAGAAAGTCATGATTCTTGGTCCTTTTCAGAGGGTGACCACTTCACGACAGTCTCTGCGGCACTGAATATCTGAAAGCAAGCTCCCAGGCTACCTTTATACTCGAAAGCCGTCCCCTTTCTTTTATTATTGCCCATGTATTGACATCCCAACAATAATACACAGCTTGAGAAGCCCTTTTAATAATTTTCACGTTGCTAGAATTGTTTGGAAGGACTGCCAGAGATCCTCCAGGCCCTGCTGCTCTGACGGGCTATGAATGACAGAGAAACAGGTCGCCTTGTAGCAGGCTCATAAGAAGTCAGTCAACAGCACTTAAGAACACAGATCTCTGCGTGGGTGCGCATATGGGCTGTGGAGAGGGAGAGGCAGGGCAGCCGAGAGGGAAGCAGCAGCTTAGTTACACACATATTTAAAAGTCAAGAGGATGTGGTGCTTAATTTTTCTCCTTAGATTCATTACTCGTTTAATCCCTGAATTTGTTCCCTTTAATTTTGTTGATTTAAAGGTATTATGTGAGTGACTTTGACAGTGCTATGGGGTAACGGAACAGCAGGTACATGTTGACTACAGTTCTTTTTGTAGCAAGACAATTAAAAATGTAATCATCCTTAAAAACCAAAGAGTGTAAAAAAGCAGAAGAAAATGCCACGAATAGACATAGATCTCAATAACGGCCTGCCTAGCAGACGGCTATTGCACAAGTCAAATAAATTGCTTCGAAAATTTGAGTACGATTAGAAAAGGGATAATTCTTCTGATTGATCGCTGCATGCAAAAAGCCTTGACTTCCACGTCTTCTGACAGAATGCATTGTAAAGCTAAAAATATTATCCATAAAATACAATGATGAAATTTCCATATCACAGCTGCCCAGAGTGCATAGCAAGGAGGGTGTTAGCCATGTCCAGATGCACGTAAGTCTATAGGGATGTCACTTGCCACCAGCAAAATGAAAGGAATGACAATGTCAATCACATCCAATAGATGATGTTAATGTTTTTCAAACAGCTCTTTCACACTCAAAAATAGTGCTCATTAATAATGGATAGAACTGTATGAAGCAGAGGGAGCGAAGCCTACAAAACTGATGGCAGTCATTGTTCGCTGCTCCTCTCCTCTCACAATGAACTGCTTTCTTCCAGCGTGACTCTCTTGTCTTAAAAACCCTGCCATCACTTCAAACCTTTTAAGCCAACTTATCTCTCTCTCTCTCTTTTTTTTTTACTGTAGTAACATCTCACACTGGCACAAACGTGGGTCCTGCCATCCTTATGCCACCCGCCTCATCTCTAGCTGGCTCTATTTCAAGTACTTCCGCGCAAAGCGGAGTTTCTTACTGGTGTGTAGTAATGTTCAAGAGAGAGGTTGAACTTTCAGACAGCCCTGAATTCTTCAGGGAAAATTCAACTTTGTATTTTAATTTTTTTTTCTTTCTCCTTTCTCTGACAGTTCAAGCAACTGTCAGTAAGCACTCTGAGTTTGGAGATATATTTAGAGGTTTTTACGTAGTATAATGAAACACAGGAATTGAAGAAAATATTCAAATTCAGAAGGATTTGCAATTCCATTGGGATTAATTTCCTAATATACCACTGTCTTCAGGGAAACATCCAATTATCTTTTTTTTTTAACTAAAATGTCATTTGGAGTCAATTTTGTATAATGACCTCAATTTTTTAGAATTTCAAGCAATGCTTTTTGAAATAGCTTTGAACACGGGACTAATTGTTTGATATTCTCTTCATAGCAAAAGCTATCTTTTAAAAACATGCTGAGAAACATATGTACAAAAATATTTACAGGTTACCCTTAAGGTCATAAAAAACACATATAGTAAACTATTATGATGATAATTCTCTTATGTTTAAAAAACAAATTTTCAGGTGATAATAAAAATTGTGCTGAAATTCATGTGACAAGAAGAGCAACTCCATCATTGGGCATACATCTATTTGCTAGTGATTGGAAACATTACAGTTTTACCAACTTTGTCATTTAAATATGAAATTATTATTTGTCAAAAAGCATTAATTTGTCTCTGTTAAGTTACATCTCATAAAGAATGAAAAAATGCAGAAATGAACAACCATTTCACATAATAGATAGAGAGACCTTAGATGTGGTAGGCTGGATGATAAATCTCATCATCCAAAACTGTCAGGTTTGGAAACCCTAGAACCAGAGGGAAACTGAATTTTTCAATAAGATGATACCAATGTGTGATGTGGGAGTGTCATATATCAATCTGTTGATTTCATTGGTTAAG
>JABTXL010000001.1:14497454-14519171 GCA_025134845.1 Neodon shergylaensis
TAGCCGAGCAGGCGGCCGGGATGCTGGGGACACAGCCCCGGCTGCCCCTATTTCAACAAATGTGGAGAGGTTAGCACTGGTCAAGAGAAGGGCCAGGCCTGTAACTCTTCCTCAGTTGGTAAAATACTTGCCTAGAATGAAAACCAAAACTAAAAATAGGTGGATCAAAGGTAGTATCAAGGAACGATAAAAGTGGATGATGTAGACAGAAGGAAAAGATAGAGTGCTGTCATGCGAACATCCAGCTTTATGACTCCGGGAATGGTACAGGGGATCATGAGTCTAAGTGTGTGGGAAAGATCTCCCGCCAACAATTGCAGGAGGGAATACAGCCCTGCTGGAGTCTCCATTAGCTGTATGAGCAGTAGCTGACATCCAGAGTCTTGTTTACTACTCTGACTGCTTCGACTTGTATTAAACAGGCTTCATTTTGAGAAACAGAACTCACGGCATATTATTTGAAGCACAACCTTAGAAAATCTGAGACTGAAAAGGTGAACACGACCCTGAGAGGATAAAAATATCACAAGCAATGGTTGGGGTTCTTTGTGGATTCTCTCTCTTATGTCTTAGAAGCATCATTTATCCTTTCATTCATTCATTCATTTTTCAATATTTCTATTCTTCAAAAATCCTACATATTGATACAATGTCTATTGATCATATAGAGTCATCACCACCCCTTAAAGCCCCAGTATGTGTCTTCTAAGCCATACCCTCCAAGATTTGTGTTCCCATAATTTTTTATTTATTATTATTAATAATAATTATTTATTGAGAGTGGCACATAGACACATGTGGTTGGGGCCACCTACTGAGGCATGAGTATGGGATGGCGAATATTACTCTCTCAGTTGCCATCAAGTATCTTTAGCCAGTGGTGGTACCTTGGGGTCCATCTCTTACCCAGTCCGCAATTTTTCAGGTTCCAGATCTGCAGGTCTTCTGGAACTACTCACAGCAGCTGTGAGTTGATACATATAACCACCATGTTGTATTCTGAAGTCCATCATATTACCATTCTCTCTCTACTCTCTGAATCTACAGTCTTTCTATCCCTTATTCTCCAAAGTGCCCTGGGAGTAAAAGGTTGACATGAACCCTTATGAAATTATATGGAGAGAGAAAGAGACACACAGAGAGAAACACAGAGATGTAAAGAGTGCATGAACAGATGAGGAGAAGTATCCACCATGGGTGAACAATACCGGTAACCCAGGAGACATGGGTGACTAAAGAAAAATCTCAGTTCTATTGATGCAACAATTTTCTATGAATTATTAGCTAGGGAAGCCACAGAGATAACTACAACAACATAGGCTGCTGCCATTAGTTTTAACTGCCCTGCATAACTGGAGGACAAGATTGTATTACTGAATATACCAGTCACCTTGGATGCAAGACAGATAAATCAACCTCAAATTGGCCAGGAAAGTCCTTGCTGGTTAACTAATATAATGCCAGAAGCGTTTTGAGGAGAAAAAGACAAACCAAGAAGGAAACAAACAAACCCCAATATACTTATCAAGCACTGGACATTACATATTACAAGACAGACCTTCTGTCAATAAATGTCACTTGTGCAATAGGAACTCAAAGGTGTGGAAGACAATAATGGTCTTCTTACTGGGTGTGAACTTGCAAAATAGGATGAGTTTCATTCCGTGTACTGTAACCTAATCAAAACTCTAATAAAAGGAAAATCATACACTGGATATGAGGTAACATACATTGTGTTCTTGTTAAATGACCATGCTGTCTAACTTCATTATAAATATAAGGTTTAAACCTATAGATGGATACCGCTTTTATCCTTGGTTATAGAAGCTTTTTATGGGTAATGGTTAATTCAGAGATCTTTATTTGGTCAAATGTTTGAGTATATACACATTTTTAAAGGGATAATAAATGTTCGTCATGACTACTCAGGATAATCTAAATTATTCAACTGGTTAGCATTGTTAAGTGAAATTTCTATCACCTATTTTTAATTTTATTAACTTTTTTGAATGTGTGCTTGAGTGTGTGTCCTTGCATGTCCTGTAACTTGAATTTCATCTATCCCAATCTGGGTTTATAAAAGAAATATATTAAGAATGATTGCAAGCCAGATGGTGGTGGCGCCCACCTTTAATTCCAGCACTTGGGAGGCAGAGACAGGCAGATCTCTGAGTTCGAGGCCAGCCTGGTCTACAAGAGCTAGTTCCAGGACAGGCTCCAAAGCTACAGAGAAACCCTGTCAAAAAAAAAAAATCAAAAAACCAAACAAAAGGAATGATTAATTATTACAGATTACAGACTCACCTGAAGAAATGAATGCATTACAGAGTTATGTTCAAATTAAGGTGTACCTCTCATTTTTCTGTATTTTCACCCCCTTCAAATATTTTCAATCAATTATTTATAGTCATTTACCACAGTTTACTCTTAAAACACACACTTTATCCATTACCACAATCCATGTGTGACAGTTTCCAGAATAGCAAAGATAACATGGGTGCAGAAAAAGAGGTTGTACAGAAAGTTGGAAATATGTGATTCTCCAGAGTAGTAAATACCAATTTGTCTCTAGATGGGCACTATTTCTTCTATTGCTTAATTATGATTGACATCATGCTAAAAAAAGTGTCAGGTTTTCTAACCACATGGACAGCTTTGTCATCCTAGCCTAGGGGTGCTACCTTCAAAAATTGTCATGAGTTTCTTTGTCAAATAATTATAATCAATTATTGTATCCCCGTTGACCATTCTTCATGCTTTTATGTACAACAGTTTTATTTCTACAAATAATTAAGCTTCATACTGAATTTATTTAATTTCTGGTATTTCGGTGGAATGCAAATCACTGAAAATAAAACATCTGACACTTACTCACATCCTATTTCAGGCATCACAGTCATCCCCACTGTCAGGTCCCTGAGCCCAGAATGTAGTTCATCCTAAGCGATTGCTTCTGAAAATAGGTGACTGAAGATTCTCAGGCAGTAACCGAGACTGTGCTCTCTATCTTAGACTGGGATACTGAAACATTTTTCAGTGATTCTTAAACTCTTATTTTCAGAGATAGTTAGCATCTATATATCTAAAAGAATCATTATTTGTTTTCATAGGCTGTAATGCATAATTATATCATTGTATTCACATATATTTTATTATAGAATGCCGAATTACTTCATAGTCATTATCAATATGCTAAATGACAAGCAAGAGATTCACCAATACAGAGACAAACCATTCTTTTTTTTATTATGCTTGTAGCTTTACTCTTGTATTTCTATACTTATTTCTCTACAGAATATTTTTTAGTTGTTGCAAAAAAAAAAGAAAAAAATTTTCTGCCTCCTCCCCGCTTCCCATTTCCCTCCCCCTCCTCGCACACATCGCCCCCTTCCCCCACTCCCCTACCCCTCTCCCCCTCCCCCCCACTCCATTCCCCCTCCCTCTCGAGAATGAAGAGCAGTCCAGATTCCCTGTCCAGCGGGAAGTCCAAGGTCCTCCCACTTCTATCCCGTACCAGGAAGGTGAGCATCCAAACAGGCTAGGCTCCCTCAAAACCAGTTCATGTATTAGGATCGAAACCTAGTGCCATGTCCTTGGCTTCTCATCAGCCTTCATTGTCCGCCACGTTCATAAAGTCCGGTTTCATCCCATGCTTATTCAGTCCCAGTCCCGCTGGCCTTGGTGAGCTCCCAATAGATCAGTTCCACCGTCACAGTGGGTGGGTTCACCCCTCATGGTCCTGATTTCCTTGCTCATGTTCTCCCTCCTTCTGCTCCTCATTTGGATCTTAAGAGCTCAGTCCGGTGCTCCAATTTGTGTCTCTCTTTCTATCTCGATCCATCGCCAGATGAAGGTTCTAAGGTGATATGCAAGATATTGACAAAAGCATTTGTTCAACTATGTTCATAGCAGCATTATTTGTAATAGCCAGAACCTGGAAACAACCTAGATGCCCTTCAATGGAAGAATGGATGAAGAAAGTGTGGAATATATACATATTAGAGTACTACTCAGCGATAAAAAACAATGACTTCGCGAATTTTGCATGCAAATGGATGGAAATAGAAAACACTATCCTGAGTGAGGTATCCCAGACCGAAAAAGATGAACATGGGATGTACTCACTCATAATTGGTTTCTAGCCATAAATAAAGGACATTGAGCATATAATTTGTGATTCTAGAGAAGCTAAATAAGAAGGTGAACCCAAAGAAAAACATATAGTCATCCGCCTGGATATGGGAAGTAGACAAGATTGCAGGGCAAAACCTGGGAACTTGGGGGTGAGGTGGAATGGGGCTAAGGGGAAATGGGGTGAGAAACGTGAGAAGGGGAGAATGGGGAAACTTGGGGGAATGGGATGGTTGGGATAAAGGAAGGGTGGACACGGGAGCAGAGAAATATATATCCTAATTAAGGGAGCCATCTTAGGGTTGTCAAGAGACTTGACTCTAGAGTGGCTCGCAGGTGTCCAGGGAGATGTCCCCAGCTAGTACCTTGAGCAACTGAGGAGAGGGAGCCTGAAATGACCCTATCCTATGAGACAAACCATTCTTCTGAGTTGTAGGGGCTGCTTGTTTGGTTCCCGGCAGCCCAGATACCCAAAATAACCACACAGAAATTGTATTGATTAAATCACTGCTTGGCCTATTAGCTCTAACTTCTTAATGGCTAGCTTTTACAGCTTTATTTTTTTTTGGTTTTTCGAGACAGGGTTTCTCTGTGGTTTTGGAGCCTGTCCTGGAACTAGCTCTTGTAGACCAGGCTGGTCTCGAACTCACAGAGATCCTTTTACATCTTAATTTAACCCATTTCCATTATTTTATGTTTTATCATGAGGCTCGTGGCCTAAGAGTGTGTCTGTCTCCAACAGTGTCTCTCTGGCTTCTCCAAATTCTGCTTTCCTTCTCCCAGCATTCAGTTTAGTTTTCCCCACCTAGTTTTACTCTACCCTATCACAGGCCTAAGATGGTTTTTTTTTTATTAACCAATGGTATTCACAGAATACAGAGGGGACTCCCTCTTCACTTCTGTGTATACAACTTTGAATAGAGTAAGCTTTTGATTTTCTACTTTCTAAGTTGGAGGAATATTACACTCACAGGTTTTGTTGACGGGCAAGTCTCCTACGCATTGTTATTTCTTTATTTCTCATTAGTTATAATATAGATGTATTTTGTTTGTTGATTACTTGAAAGCAGCTGTCACATCACCTCATCAATGAGTCAATATGAGCATTGTATTTCTATAAAACATGGAGAGAGCATCACCAATTTTATCATTTTTTTCATAGTTATACCACCATTAATTATTAACAGCTATAAAATATCTAAAGTAGCTGGGCGGTGGTGGTGCATGCCTTTAATCCCAGCACTTGGGAGACAGAGACAGGTGGATCTCTATGAGTTCAAGGCTAGCCTAGTCTACAAGAGCTAGTTTCAGGACAGGCTCCAAAGCTACAGAGAAACCCTGTCTCAAAAAAAAAAAAAACCCACAAATCTAAAACAATAAAATGACACTGACAGAACAAAAGAATATAGAATTAAGTATTGCTCATATAAAAATCCTATGTTATATCTTAGTGTGCCACACTGTGATTGCAGCTATTGTCATGGTCCAAGTAATAGCATTCTCATTCATTCTTAGGAGTATATTTGCTTTGCTTGCTAATTACATTGTCTTTGTAGTTGAGGTAACATTGCAAAAGAAGGAGGGATTTCACTACAAATGCATAAAAGACAAAAGATATAATAAGAATGTACTGTGAGTAATTATAAACCATTGTGTCAGAAAGCTTATCAGGTGTACATATTTACTTTTAAAATAATGTATGAAAATTGAACTGACATGAAATCCTAAACTCATCAGAGAAATTGGATATGACAAATATCTTCCTGGAGAGGCAAACATGACTAAGCTGTTGTCATAGTTTGGGTTTCTCTTGCTGCTATAAAACATCATGACCACAACTTAAGTTACAGAGAAAACGGTTTATTTGGCTTACATTTTCATACTGCTATTCACCAACAAATGAAGTCAGGATAAGAACTCAAATGGAACAGGGACATGAAGGAAGGAGCTGATGCAGAAGCCATGGAGTGGGGCTGCTTACTGGTTTGCTTCTCCTGGCTTCCTCAGTGTTCTTTCTCATAGAACACAGTACTGTTAGCCAAGGGATGGTACCATTTACCATGAACTGGGTTTTCCTCTACTGATCACTAATTGCCTTACAACTGGATCTCATTCCAACATTTCCTCAACTGAGGCTTCTTCTCTCTGATGACTTCTAGCTTGTGTCAAGTTACCACATAAAAGCAGCCAGAACATAGATATCAATATCCATAGAACAGTTATTACAATTTTATCACAATGAATGGGCAACAAGAAAAGAATAGTCTATTATTCTCTTTAAGGCAAAAGACATATATATATATATATTCAAAAAATCAAAAAATGAAGGGAAAATAAAAGAGGAAAGGAAAAACCAACTTTTTCTGAAATATAACTTAAAATAATTCTTCCTCAGTGTTCTTTTTCCAAGGCTAATCCAGTTTTTTTTAAAAAATGAGAGCCAGTATAGTTATCAGTAATGATTCCCTTAATTTATCGAAAGTTATCTAGTCGACATGGGACTGCAGCACTGTCTATTTTGGCACCTACCTAGCTCCATGATTCAGTTTTGTTCTCACAGTATATGAATGTGAGTGCCTTCTGTTGCATCATCCTCTTAGTATCTGTCTCCTTCTTGAGACTGATGTTGATTGATTGCTTTAGTGAGTATTTAATCGTCACTCTGAAAACTTTCTTCTGGCTTTTGTATTAGCTACAGTCCAGTGACCACATAGGATAAGGTGAGTTTTTGACCTCTACCTGCTAGATATACCACCATATAGCTACACCTTGGTTCTATGAATTCTAAATAGTTTATAGTTTCTCAATCGTTTCCATAGTACCTCTATCTATGCTTTTACAAATCCCTTTATTTGCTTTCTAACAATTATGTTTTTTTAATATAAATATTCAATCTAGTTAATTTCCATAGGGCAGTATTCAGGATAACTTAAATTGACACTCATTCACACCTAACGTTTTTTGACCAGTTCTCTTCCTTTTGATATCATCATATTCATCAGATTGTAGTTTATTTTCTTTTTAATCTTGTATTGTCTTGTCTAGGATAAAAATTACTTTAGAGAAGTATCTAAGACTTGACATCTTGATTCATAGTGGTTAAAAAATTCATTCAATGGAGGATTCTTGAATGAATGAACAAGTGGATACAAAGTGAGATATGATAGCATATGCCTCAAGGCACATATGCATATTTTGAATCTGGTAAGAGATTATTTTTGTTTTGATTATATTACGAGATAGTCTTTCTATATCCTTCATTTATATTTATAGAAATTATGGATGCATTATGCAATTCCGTAGGTGAGCAAATCATTAATATGGAAATGTGGTGCTTAAAGTGTTGAAGTGTTTTAGAAAGGTTATGTCCCTATAGAAGTTGCAAGAAAATCTTTAATAAAAATTTAGACAAATGAAAGAATATGTAATCAGAAGCCATGACACCACTCTTTGGCAAGTGGCACCCATTTGCTGAAGCAGAAGCCTGCCATATGGCATATGCGATGTGCCACCTAACTTTGCCATCATGTCAGAGAACGCACTCCAGTCTGCAGTCAAGATACATGGGCATGTCATGCCTCTCAGTACAGCGTTTTTATGAATGCCTTTGCACTTGGCTCTCTCATTTATAGTTTCCAGGCTCTGCTAGGAAGAATGGTGCCTATTTTGTCACCTTTAACATTTAAGAGCTCTTATGATGGCATGCCAGATTGATCTTCAGATTAGAATCAGATAAACTTCATTCTGGATGAAAGTTCTAAGAATTTATAGGAGTTCTTCTTCCATAGAAGTTAAAGTAAGAATGTATGATGGTTCATTCAAGAAATTTCTTGGAGCATATTTAATTGCATGTGTGAATTTTTTTACTCACATCTACTCATTGATCAAATATTTATTGAGACTTCACTATGCAGCAGTCCCTGTGCTGTATGTGAAGAGACAGAAAGGAAAGAAAGAGTAAAAAAAAAAAAACACAACAGGATATTTTTCTAGGGGCTTTGAGAAAACAGAACTGAGAAATTACATTAAAGTCAGTTTTGTATGTTTTTATTAGTTTTCGATCATGTCTGCCTTCCCTCCTCCAGCTATTCCCAGAGATACCCTCTTGCCCTCTCGCAGCTATACCCCCTTTTCTCCTCAGCTATGTCCAGATATGTTCCACCCCAGCAATCCCAGAAATGCCCTTCCCTTCCCTAAGTATGCTCTCTCCCCTCCCCGAGTTATTCCCAGATATGCACATTCCCATGCAACTTTGTATTGTTTTGTTCTTCTTTTTAATCAAGACCAACTTTTACTGTGTAAATATTCTTGAATGTAAAGCCTTTCACTGTACCACAGTAGGCTTATGAGGACTACAATTAGCAAAAATGAACTCTTCCTTTCCATAAATTGAAAATTGATAAAAAAAAAAAAATCATGGCTAGGGTGTCTAATGGGATGTCCCCAGCTAGGTCCTTGGGCAGCAGAGGAGAGGCTGCCTGAATTGGCCTTGTCTCATAGCCACACTGATGATTATCTTGAATATCACCATAGAACCTTTGTCTGGTGATGGATGGTCAAAGAGACAGAGACGTACATTGGGGCACTGGACTGAGCTACCAAGGTCCAGTTGAAGAGCAGAAAGTGGGAGAAGATGAGCAAGGAAGTCAGGACTGCGAGGGGTGCGCCCACCCACTGAGATGATATGACTGATCTAATGGGAGCTCACCAAGGCCATCTGGACTGGGACTGAACGAGCATATGAACAAACAGTACTCTCTGAATATGGCTGAAAATGAGGGCTGACTGAGAAGCCAATGATAATGGCACTGGGATTTTATTCTACTGCACATATTGGCTTTTTGGGATCCTAGTCTATTTGGATGCACACCTTCCTAGGCCTAGATGGAGGGGGGAGGGCCTTGGACTTCCCACAGGGCAGGGTACCCTGCCCTGTTTTAGGACTGGAGGGGGAGTGGGAGGGAAATGGGAGGAGGGGAAGAGGTGAAATTTTTGAATGGTATTATTTATAAAGCAAAAAAAAAAAAAATTCATATCTAAGGGTTGTACTTCATGCCCCCTATCAATGACAGTGTGAATTGGTCTGGTCAATCTTACAAAAAGTTTTGTTTATACTGTCAAATGTTGTGAATTTACATGAGCAACCACCCTGCCATGTTTAAAATGACACAGCTAAGTCTTAGACTTTTTCAGCTTTCTCTTCTTCAGTTCCTGAGCCTGGTGGAGGAGGTGCTGTTTATATATGTTCACTTGGGGCTCAACATTCTGCATGCTTATTTTCTCATCTTTGGCCAGTAGTGTGGGTGTCAGAGTTGATCACTAGCTACTGCAAACAGAAGCTTCTCCTATGGAGGTTGAAACTTACCTCAGTCTGTAGGCATAATCATCCTAAGAATCAGTTTTATTTTGCACTCATTTGGCAGAATGATAGTAGTCGTTTCTTGTCCAGTGCCTACAACCTGTTAAGACATAAAGATAAGGTTGCCAAATATGTTTCATTTTGTGAAATGAGATTTAAATCCAATCAGGAAATACTAGGCTATTCTCACGATGTTTCTGACACTGTATCAACAACGGACATTGTAACATGAGGGCCCGCTTGTTGGGTTTATGTCCTGCCCAGTTCCCCACAGCTGGCAAGCCCCGAAGAAAATCACACAGAGATCTCTATAAGTTATAAAACTGATTGGCCCATTATCTCAGTCTTCTTATTAGCTTTTGTAGCTTATATTAACCCATTATTCTTATCTATGTTAGCCACATGGCTCAGTACCTTTCTCAGCCAGGTAGATTACATCTTGCTTCTTCGGTGGTCTGGGCTGGACTGGGAAGAATGGGCTTCCTCCTTCCTAGAATTCTCCTGTTCTCATCGCCCCACCTCTACTTCCTGTCTTGTTGACCCACCTATAATTCCTGCCTGGCCAATCAGTGTTTATTTAAAACATGATTAACAGAATACAGACAATTCTCCCGCACCAGGACAAACCTTTCCAGACTCACAGTTGGGTATAATTAATGATTAGTTTTCTTCTCTGGTAGAATGCACGGCTCCTTCTAGAACTATGAAAGCAAGACAATAATGATGACATTTTTAGGTAAGTACTATCTTGATTTCTCTTGAGTATGTGGTATCTTCAATAGCAGGGTATTGTGCAGTTTTAAAGAGCAATATGAACAATAGCAGTCACCTGTAATGTTTGGGAGTCTTTGAGACCTCATTGGCCAACAACTCTAAATCACATTCCTGGGATTGGTCCTTGTTTGTTAGACTCTGGTGTTAGGAGCAACATTGTTGCACCATTACACATTAAGTCCCTTTAGTACTTTTTAACTATTTTTGTAGATGTAGGTTAGGAAGCATCTACAGAATTATCTTATTTACTCCAGCCTATTACATATACTATTAACTTAAAATGATTTTATTTCTAATTTTTTCATGCAAACTTTCTCCATCATGTTGAATATTGAAAAAGGAACAGATGGAAAACTTTTCAAGTCAAAATACAATATACACTGATGTAGATGAAGAGAGAAAGTTCTACTTTAAAAAAACAAAAAAATTACAAATTAGTTGAAATTTCCAGTGAAACTAATACTTCAAGTTTGACAGAAAAGATAAAAATTAAAAATTTTCCACAAAAATTTCTGAAAAATCAAATTAAACAATTTTAATTTAAAATTATATTTGGTGTGAAATTTATTTTATAATGCCCCGCTTTCAAAGTAAACAGTAAAATGCATTACACTTAAGTAAAACATTTTTGTAAAAGTAAAATTATAGTTAGCAAGAAAATCATCTTCAGAAATAATAGAATAGGTGGTTTCAAATGTGAAAACAAATGTATTTGTTAATATACAGTATGTTAAAATTAAGCAGTGTTCATGCATAGTAAGGATGCATTTTTAACGTCCTCATTATAGTTATATAAGTTATAATTAACTTTTATAATAAAATTGTTGATTACTGACCCATACATTTTGACCAGTGAGCATGTATTGACTTGGAATTATGAAACTTTATCTGAATATCTCCAAGTGAACATTTATTTTTTTATTGCCTAAATAAAAAACAATATGATTCTTCAAGGGGTATAATGTACATAATATATCTGACAAAAAAAGGAACTTCTTGCCAGTTGACAGATTCCTTTCCTTTACTTGATACTACAGAAAAGTCAGCACATGAAGAATTTATGAGGGAGGATAGACCCATTGGCATTATTTGCAAAACAAGAAGGATGTTGGTTTCAACATGAGATAAGGAATTAACTAATATTTTAGGACACTAAATTTTTTTATGAATTATAAATTACATAATACAATTTAATGATACTTTTATAAAGATAACAATATCAGGATGTTACCTAGAACCTCGCAGTTCTAGAAAAAACTTAGTGTTTAAACACACAATTCTATTAAGACATGTTCAGAGGCTTGAGAGATGTCCCAACACTTCCTAAATATAATAAAATGTACAGATTTAAAATTGGACTCTTTAATCATTATTTAATTTATGGTTACTCTGTCACTTCCAGGGTACCTTTGGTACCTTACTAATTAAAAAAAAAAAAACACAAAATAACAAAGTAAAGAAGATACAGAAAACCATCTATTTAATAAGGCTAGAATCATAGACATGAGTACTATTAAATTATTAACAATTAACTCCAGTATTAGAGATCCCATAGCTATGGAGCAGGCTTGTCAAATGTGCCAATGGCCCAGCCAGTAACCCATGAGTGTCCATGGGTACTGACATATTAGCCAATGTCCCCAGACCCATTCATGTCATCACTTGTCCAAATATTTTTTTTTTACTGCAGTACCTTAAAATCGCATTTTTCAGAACTCACACTATTTCTCCTTCCTGCCCTTCCCTCCTTTCCTTATTTTCAACTCCTGTACAAGACTACATTGTTCAGACCTTACATTAGTGTCTGTATTGAAGAGTTGTGTTTATGACCTATAATAAATGTTAGGAAGGATCGATAGTCCACAGAAGTCACTCTGGTCTTTTGTGTAATGATATCATTGGGAAATTTAGCCCTCCGTTCATTTCCTTCTTACAGTTTTCAAATCCATGATAAATTCTATCTTACATTTTCTCAATTTTATGATTTTCTGTTCTCACCTCAAGCACATAGATATACACAAAATATTTCCTTCTGGGCCCCTCTAAATTTTAAATTAGACATTTCTTGATATTTAGCTTCAGAGTACCTTTGACATCATAAAGAACAGGAGCAAATCTAATGATATTAGGTACTTAAGCTCCTGGAACTGTAATTTTTTTTACCTCCTGTACAAGAAGAAAAACTATTGAAGGTTTTCAGAGGCAGTGATTCTTGGACAAGTGTGATCAATAATTCCAAGTTTCTGTGTAGAATTGAATGAACTCCCTCTGGCTGTGGTTAAATGATCAGGAAAGGTATTTCCTCACCACATTTTCAATATTTTAAGTGACAGATAATTTTTCCTGAAACCAACAATTTCTTTTCTGCAAGGTTAGCAGAGTTGAAGAATGAAAATAGGGAAACACTATCCTGAGTTAGCTGTTTTTATCTTATTCCTTTTTTAATCACCTGCAATGAACTCAGGTTCCTTCTCAGGCAAATATTTTACATGTTATCAAGGTTCATAAATTTCTCTTTGACCATAGCCACATGACCACAGTGAAAATATTTAAAGCAAATGTTAATGACTAAGGTAGCAGGAAGCTTGGAGATGAAGCATGGTGAAGTTGCTAATCTGCCTAGAAAACTCCATCTTCAATTAAATTCAAGGAAAGGTTAGATTGAGACTATATTCTTAGGCTACCTGCCATTTATTTTCCATTAATTTATTTTGTGCATTTTTCAATGCATTTAACTAAATTTGAACATGTAGTAGAATAATTCATGCAGTTGACCATTACTGAGAAACAGATGCTACCAGGGTCTACCTTCTAGGCTTTGTAAGGAAGGAAGTATTACAATGCAACAGTGTGTTCAAGTGTCACTTGAGTTTAAAGTTTAGGCCAGTCCTTAAAAATGCTTCAGTTTCTATGGTATTTCTTGCTTATATATGATGTTAAGCTAGTAGTGATATGTTTGTGTCCTGTGTTTAACATCGATCTACAGAAGAAACAGTTAATACTAATTCATAGATTCTACCCATGTTAGGTTAGACTTTCCTTATGCTTGACTTTAATATGTTGTTAGTGATCTTCTGCAAGATGCTTGGCACTTAAATGAAGCACTTGAAAGCCAACTATTAAAGTGCTTCACCAAGATTATCTCTATAGTCCCACTATTCATTGTTAGAAGGTGGCTTGGGGCTTAGCATTATTGCTTTGCCTATCCTCTCTATAAACATTTTATTACATATAGACAGCATAACTCTAGCCTTTGCCTGTTTGCAAATTTGGATACTCATTTAAGAGACAGGTTAGTATACTTGAAAGAAAAAGCTTAAGTAATTGGTTCATGAAGAATGCAATGGTAAGGTGTTGCAAGGAATTCTTGGGAGCTTTAGGATTGGGTTACTCACAAGTGGACCCTGACAACATGATTTATAATATTTTCAATAGCCTGAGCTTATAAATGTTAAAGAGTGTACAAAAGGTAAAAACATATGCTCTTAACAGCTATAAAGTGGTCAATTGTGAATCTCAGAAATGGATCACCTCCCTAGGAATTATTGGTAGAGAAATTAGAAGTCACTAAAACATAAAGGCTTTTGTCACAGTTGGTTATAATCCAGAACTGAACGGTAGGGGCCTATTGCTGCAAGGTTGTAGGTAGCAACTGCTTGTTTGTTCCCGTCCAGCCAGACCCGAAATAATCACACAGAAACTGTATTAATTAAAACACTGTTTGGCTAATCACTTAGGCATACTGCTAGCTAGCTCTTATATCTTAAATTAACTGACATCTATTAATCTGTACATCACCATAAGGTTGTGGCCTACTGGAAAGGTGCCAGCAGCCTACCGTCAAGGTTCTGGGGTGTCTTTCTCCTTAGATGGCTACATGGCATCTTCCTGACTCTGCCTACTTTCTCCTCCTCTACCTGCTTAGAATTCCTGCCTTGTCATATTCTGCACTATAGTAGGCCCAAATTAGCTTCTTTATTAATCAATGGTATTCACAACATTGAGAAGGGAATCCCACATCAACAAGTCACATGCTTTGACTGCTGGACTTGGAGAAATCAATCAAGGGTGGGACTTGAAGTGTCACTCTCTGCAATTTAGCTCCTGTAGTGATAAAGTTGCTGCTAAGGATGCTTTGGGGAGTTAAGATCAGAAGTCATATTCATTGTGGATTTTTTATAGTTCATAATGAAAGTGCCAGTAAAGATGTTCAAGATCTAGCACAACAGTAGATGAGTAGTTGCAAGCAATTTTCTTCTTGGAGACTAGATTACCCCTGAACAGGGAAAATCATATCAAATATTGGGAACTTAGACAGAAACCTGCGACCAGGGAAGTCATAGGTGTAGTGGGGAAGTAACTGCTATTGATCATTTAAATTTATATTAAATTAATCAATGCTTGGTTATTACTCCTGTCTATGTCTATTTGGGTTTTATTTCATTGTCCTTTCCCCCACTTATCCTCACATCTGTTTTGTAATAGGGTAGATATCCACGAAACTTTTCAAGAGGTATATTTGGTAGAAAGCAACATGATCAAAGGACTCAAGAATTCAATACTTCGCTAAAGCTGGAAGAAAATACTTAGACATGTTACCATAGGTTGAGGGACCTTTCTAAGAGTCATTTTGAAAGAATGTAAGAAAAGAGTTGGAGGTATTGAACAGGAATATCCTTGGAGCCAAACAGCCACCATCTTGTAGCATTCATCTGAGCCTTCTTGCAAGAGATCATCTCACCTTGCTTGACTGTTTACACCCATTTACAGAAGAGAAGAAAGAGTCACTAAACCCTCACTTGAGGATATATATTCTTTGTACCACCTTTTGTGTGTAAGTCTACTTAGCTGCAATTAGCCTAGAGGAGGGATGAGACTATATATCCTAGAGAAGGGTAGCAGAGGAATCTGCATCTATGCACCTATAAGAAAATCATCATCCCTGCTAGTTAAATACTGTCTGGTGTGTCCTTTGGGGGCCTGTAAGTCATATGAGATATAAGGGGCCTTGAATCTGAGAATGATTGGAGAATGTTGGAAGGGTTAATGGCAAGAGAAATGAGAGAAAATATGTGAATTCAGCATTCATAACATTCCCCAAAATTAAAAAATAAGAAAGGAAGTAGTTCAAAAATGATCACGAAAATATTTCAACATCTATCACTTACATCTTCAACTGGTCATCCATAATGAATTGAAGATCTAAGGGGTATAATCATATATGCAAGAAACACATCTGCTTTAACTATGACAGAAATATACACAGACTGTTGCCACCTGAACGCATTTGCTAGTGAAGTAGTGTTTCTTTTTAAAAAGATGAAATTGCATGTGTGCAGCACTTCACTTGGGAGGCAGAGGCAGGTGGATCTCTGTGAGTTCGAGACCATCTACAGAGCTAGTTCCAGGACAGGCTCCAAAACCACAGAGAAACCCTGTCTCGAAAAAAAAAAAAAAAAAGAAAAAGAAATTGCATGTGTGGGTATCTAGGCATCTTGATTTTATTTCACTTTTTGTATTTTATAGTTTATAACAAATAAACAAAACTTAAACATAGGGATCATTAATAATGAACCTCAGAAACCATCAGTAAAAAATGAGTAAACTTACAAGATTTTCCCACTAGTACTTCTAATTGTGTGAAAACCTCAGCTCACAAAATAAAGCCAAACCTTTTACCGTTATCTGGACCAATGATCTGTGACAAGATAACTTATAGTGTCTAGGTGAGAACAGACTACCATTGTCCTACTAAATGGGCATGGTATTAAATTGAGCCCTAATGACTTATTGTTGTACCTATAGATTAGAGCATTTTTAAACTTTTATCAGGATAGCTTCTCTTTACAGTAGATGGCAATTAGGCACTTAACACAGAGACCCACAACTGGCCAAAGTGTTAAAAAATAAGGGAATGTAGATTGCCCAGCTCTAATTGGAATATCTATATTCTATATTCCTCTTACAAGTCTCAGGGATCATTACGAAAAACGATGGCAGATAGATTATAAAATATGTGGCATTGGAGGACTACAAGATACAGTGTTTACCAGACACAAAATCTCAAATTCCACCATGAACATGGGAGATATGCAAAAAATTCTACCTCTACTAAAGGAGGTACTGACAAATGATAGCTGCTATACAGGGAGAGTTTTCATTAAAGGTATAGCCCCTGGTCATTTTTTCAACCACAATCTACTGGAAGTCTATGCATCTAAGAATCTATTGGTAGCATAAATACACTATAGAACATTCTCAAAGAACTGAGAAAAAGCATATTTTAAACATGCAAAATTCAACAGTGTTCTACCATGGAAGTCATTGTAACACAACTCTGCTCACACTACCTCCTTTATGAAAATCAAAAGTGCTAGTCCTGTCATTTATTACTTCTATCACTTTCTCCTTGCCATTTTTGCCATTTTTCTCTCTGTTCATCTACTTTTCTCTCTTGCTGTAATACACACCCACACACTCACTCACAACACAATTTACAATACCCGAATGCAATTTTAATTGTAATCTGAGAAATAAATTAAGATCATTTAGATCAATAAAATAAGATCTCTAGGTAAAAACCATCTGCCAAGTGAGAGACACTGGCTGGTGCTTAGCAGGAGTCTCTTTCCCTGAACTAAATTAGTTAATTATGCTACCTGAATAGAAATTGACTTTGGCTTCATTAATATGAATGTCTATGGAAGTGGTAAGAGTGATTTAAAAATCACATGAGTACCAAAAATGGAATTTACACTGAAAAAAAAAGAATTTTCTGCAATGAAATTAAATAGTGAGAAACAGAAATATGCATATGTATTTCCCATGTTCTGAAATACAATCAGGAAAACAGAGAAGTCACTCCCCATTTGTTAAAAGTCATTAGTTTTCAATAACATCTTAGAGTTTGGATAAATATTAGCTTGGCTAAAGCTTTTGGGTAACAGCATATGTAAATAGCATTTTATCCATATTTAGCAATATCTGATCGTAAATACTCAATTCAATGATGACTTGAAGCTTTTAAGATATGTATACCAAATATTTGGTTTTAGTTGTTTTTATTTATTCTGTTTGTTTCCTGCTGACACTGCATGCCCACTTAGTGCTGCTCATGCCTTCCCTGACATTGTGGGACACAGTTCTGGAAGGGTCATGGAAACTGTTACCTTTTCTTAAAATTTATGTTTAAAAACTCCTTTTAAGATTATTTTATAATAGTTTTACATTGCAGAAAATTTAAAAACACAGAAAGGTTTTGCATAAGTTATGTCTATATGCCCTTAAACGTCAATTATTTTGTTTGTGTAAAACTGATGAAATTACTTAACAAAGATTAATTATAAGCTAAACTACATATGTTATTCATTATGCATACCTATACTTTTCAATTTAAAAAGACTCCTTCCATAGACTAGGATGCAGAGAAAAAATTAAATGCCAGAAATTCATTTTTCTCAGTATTATGTCTCAATTAGGAATGGGCATGAGATAGAGATAAGAACTGGAGATGATTTCTCTTTAGTTTGAAATTTGAAAGCCAGAAGATCCTGGAACATGCTCTCAAAGTTCTATGATATTGTGGATGGCAACCTATTATACCTACCAAAACTACCCTTCATGCTTGAAGCTGTATACTTACATGTAAGCAATCACAATTAATAGAGAAAAAAGTCCATGAATTTGCAAGAAAGTTTATACAAGACTTTGGAGGGAGAAAAGGGAAGTGGGAAATGATATTATAATATCAAAAAAATAAAATAAACACTTAAAGAATCCATATACACTTAAAGAATCCTATTATAATATCAAAAAATAAAATAAACACTTAAAGAATCCATATACAGTAGTCTAACCATAAACTGAATACTGAAACAACAAACACTTTAGAATGAAGACAGGCATAAGCATAGCTAAGAAACTCTAGAAAGAAAGAAAAATCCACAGTAAGTAAAACACAAGATATGGATAGAAAACAAACATCAAAATTAGGACAATGAAAACAATCAATACATAACTTTCAATAATAATTTTAAATATTAATGACCATAACACTCCAATTAAAAGGCACAAGCTAGTAAACAGATAAAGAGACAGAAATTATTTTAGTGTTGTCTAGAAGAAACTCACTTTTACTTTAAAGATCAGCAACTCCTTAAAGAAAAAATATGGACAAAGTACTCTAGTAAAATGGGACCAGGGGAAAAGAAGGCATTAATATCATACTATCTGATGAATTAACTTCACACTAAAACTAATTAGTAGAAGTAAAGAAAGACACTTTATTCTAATGAAGGGAACACTAATTCTACCAAAAAAAAAACTCTACAATTCTATGCAGATATTAATGCACCAAATTTAATAAAAATCATAGTATCTGAATTAGAAACACACATTATTATGAAGAAATTAATAGTTGCTGATATAAATGTCTTGTTTTCCCTAATAGACAGTTCATCTAAACAAATGGGAAAAGAAGAAGGAGGAGGAGGAGGGGGGAAGAAGGAGGAGGAAGAAGAATTGAGGGATGGGAAGAAAAAGGAAGGGAAGGAACGGGAACAGAGGAAGAAAGAAGGAAGGAGAGTAAGAAAACAGCAAAAAGTAAAACATAAACATCACAATTAAATAACTGCTTAGACCAAACATACCTAATTGGCACATATAGAATATTCTCACCAAACACCAAAGAATATACATTTTACTGAGTGGCCTCTAAAACAAATCACTTCATGCAGCATAAAACAAGTTTTAATAATTTTTTTAAATGATAGAAAAGGGGGCTAGCTGAAAGGATGAGTCAACTGTTAAAAGCACTGGTTGCTCTTCAAAGGACCTGGGTTCAGTTTCCAGCAATCGCATGTTAGTTTACAACTTCACAGCTGCCTGTCTGTTACTCTTGTTCCAGGGGATCCAACACCCTCACAGAGACATACATCCAGGCAAAACACAAATGTATGTAATATAATGTTGTCTGAGGTTTTCTGTCCTGCCCCTTTCCCACAGTCATTAAGTCTCAAAGAAATCACACAGATGTCTACATTAGTTATAAACTGATTGGCCCATTAGCTCAAGCTTCTTATTAACTCACATAATATATATTAGCCCATTATTCTTGTCTATTTTAGCCTAGTGGCTCAGTACCTTTTGTGGCAAGGCAGTCACATCTTGTTTGCTCTGTGTCAGAATCTGACTGCAGACAGCAGAATCATCTTCCCAGAATTCTCCTGTTCTCATTGTCCCTCCTATACTTCCTACCTGGCTACCGTCCAATTAGCATTTTATTAAACAAGTATAAGAAACAAATATTTACAGGGTAAAACCATTTTCCCACAGCAAAATAAAAATAAATAAATCATTTGAAAAACAAATGGAAAGAGAAATAACTCTATGCATATAACCTGACCACAATATAATAAAACATAAAATTGATATTAAAAAATCTCCAATTGATACACGAACTCATTGTAATAAAATAACTCATCACAGAATGATCAATTCACAAACGAAGAAATGAAGAAGGATTTTTTTTAATTCCTGTGAAGAAATAAAAATGAACACAAAAAAACCCTGGAATAAATTAAGCATAGTATTAGTAGGAAAACTGATATTTTGATGTCTATATTTTAAAACCTTGGAATGAAAACAAATAAATTGCATAGTGATATAGTGATATAACTCATAACTTTGGAGAAACAAGAAAAGTAAACCCAAATCCTGTACAATGCAAGAAATACTAAAAATGTGACCATAAATTGATGAAATAGAAACATGAGTAACTATAGAAAGAAACAACAAATCTTTCTCAGACAGTAACCTTTGAAAAGGTAAACAAGGTTGATAGTCACTTGGCCTAACAAAGAGACAGAAAAAGAAAGAAAGAAAGAAAGAAAGAAAGAAAGAAAGAAAGAAAGAAAGAAAGGAGGGAGGGAGGGAGGGAGGGAGGGAGGGAGGGAGGGAGGGAGGGAGGGAGGGAGGGAAGAAAGGAAGGAAGAAAGGAAAAGGAAGAAAGAAAAAAGAAAGAAAGAAAGAAAGAAAGAAAGAAAGAAAGAAAAAAGAAAGAAAGAAAGAGACAGGGGAAAGAGGTAGAGAGAGGAAATGAGGAAAAAGAAAGAAAAAAATAAGTTATGTTGTAAGGAAATAATTAATTAAATTTTAAAAGCCTAAAAGAAATGGGTGAATTTTTAGATTCACATAATCCACTAATGTTAAAACAGAGTGTTGTTGTATCCATCACTCTATATAAAACGTAACTCTAAATTGATCAAAGATCTCACTGTACACCCTGCTGTGGGGAAACTGCTTGAAAATTAGGAAAGAATGAGCACACAAGACACTGTTTTCTCAAGAAATAGGGTGAACTATAGACAAGTAAGAACTTACCAAACTAAAAGCTTTTCCACAACCAAAGAAGCAATCAAGAAAAAAAAAGAACCCCACGGAGTAGTAAAAAGGATCCTGTGAGCTGTGTATCTGACCAAGAACTCCTATTCAGAATATAAAATGAATTAAAAGAAGGGAGTCAAAAACAAATGACCCATTTGGCTAGAGGCATGAGCACAGAGTTTTCAGAATAAATAAATAAGATATAATTTCTGAGACTTAGTATAATAAATATATAAATAAGATATAATTTCAAAATAAATAAGTAAGATATAATTCTCAGAAATTATATCATACTGATTTATTTTGAAAACTCTGTGAGAAATATTTAACAATTTTTATCACCCTTAACAGTTAAGGAAATGCAAATCCATTTAGAATTTTTTTTATACAAGGACCTGGGTTCAGTTCCCAACAACCACATGTGGCTAGGATCAACAAGACATTTAATAAATCCTAAGAAGAATGTGAGAAAAGGTAATCCTGACCCACTCATGTGGGATTGCAAACTGTTTAAAGCTATTCTGGCCATCAATGTGGAGAATTCTCAAAAAGCTAATAATAAATCCACCATATCACCCAGTTCCAATCACTCTTTGGCATGTGCCCAAGAATTCAATATACTACTATTCCACAGACACTTGGTAAGGCATGTCCATTCAAGCTCTATTCACAGTAACTAGAAAACGGATGGGGAAAAAAAAAAACAAACTAAATGACCTTCGATTATAAATGGTTAATGAAAATTTGATACATATATTCAATGATGCACCACTTAGCTGTAAAACAGAAGGAAATACTGAACTTCACAAATAAATGGATGGTACTACAAAATACTATGTTGAGTGAGTTAATCAGCACACAAAAAGACAAGCACAACATGTTCTATTTCCCCTACAGTTCCTAGGTCCAAATCTTCCGATGTGAGCATATAACCTAGAGTATTCCCAGAAATGAGGAAGGGAAAATGGATTCCTGGGTATGAAGAAGGAGAGGAGAGGGGAAGGGAGGGGAGGGGAGGGGAGGGGAGAGGAGAGGAGAGGAGAGGAGAGGAGAGGAGAGGAGAGGAGAGG
>JABTXL010000001.1:14519181-14606672 GCA_025134845.1 Neodon shergylaensis
GGAGAGGAGAGGAGAGGAGAGGAGAGGAGAGGAGAGGAGAGGAGAGGCAAGTGATATTAACAGTGAAATGTGAAAATCGAGGAGGTAATTTACTGGGGATAGTGGATAGAGGTCAATACAGAAGACATAACTTATATTTTAGGCCACTTAGCTTATAATACTCCCTCCATGTGCAATCTCTCTCACAAAAACCTCAGCATCAATTATGAGAATCTCCTGTGCAAGTGGTTAGTCAATAAAGTTCAAGAGGATCCCAAGTTAATATAGCCTCTTAACCTAGCCTTGGTTTTCTTCCAGCAGTAAATCCCTATGTCTGAAGATACCCTCTGTTTAACTTCAGACACAGGATCCAAAATGACTTTGACCTAAATGCTTCCCCTGAAGAATATATTTCATATCACTGGAAGGTGTTATTCAAGTTTTCAAAAAAGGGAATGAGTCAATAGTTGTGTGAAACTATTAAGCCACAAAGCACAACAATGTCCAGAGTAGCAAAATATTCCTAAAGGTGCAATAGTGCATATGTAACCTACAACTGTCTAATTGATCATATGTACTTCCCCAAAGGAAGGAAACCATGCTTGGTACTAAAAACCTAGCAAACTACCTGAGGCTAGTGTGTTGTAGTGGGCTGCCTGTTCCTGACTGCCCAGCCCTGAAATTATCACACAGAAACCATATTATTTGCAATACTGTTTGGCCAAGAGCTTAAGCATATTTCTGGCTAACTCTTATATCTGAAACTAGCCCATCTTCTTTAATCTGTGTATCACCATGTGGTTGTGGCTTACTGGGTAAAGTTTCACCCTGAGCATCTGTCTCCAGTGGAGCTACATGGTTCCTCCCTGAATCTGCCTCTTTTCTCCAAGCTTTCAGTTTAGGTTTCCTTGCCTAGCTCTGTTCTGTTCTGCGCAGGACTAAGACAGTTTATTTATTAATTAATGGTATTAACAGCATACAGCGGAGAATCCCACAATACCTCCACTTTCTGTTTAAATAAAAACAAAGCTTTTAACTTTAACATAGTAAAATTACATATAACAAAATAGAATTTCAGTTACAATATTTATATCTAATTTAAATTTTATCATAACTTAGGAAAGCTATAATTGTAACTAACTATTCTTTAACCCCATCAAAGACTTGACAAGTATATAATATTATGTAAGTAAACAGGAAGTGCATTTTAAGCAACTTCCAAAACTCTTGAATTGACAGAGACATCTCACTGCCTAGACAGTCACCCAAAGTTCTTCTGTACCATTGGGGCACCAAATCTTCAGCCTATAGGCCCGTAGTATCCAGCAGACTTTTCCATGAAGCAGTAAATTTGAAGATCTGTTCTGCTTTGTAATGGCAAGTCTATCTGTTGCGTTCTTCTGAGTCCTGCAGAATATCTGGCAGATTCTTTCATAAAGCAGGAACCCCAAAGGACGGTCTCACCTTTATGTTTCGTTTCACTGTTTTCTTTTTTTGAGACAGGGTTTCTCTGTAGCTTTGGAGCCTGTCCTGGAACTAGTTCTTGTAGACCAGGCTGGCCTTGAACTCACAGAGATCTACCTGCCTCTGGCTCCCCAGTGCTGGGATTAAAAGCGTGCACCACCACTACCTGGCAGACTTTCTCACCTTTAGGCAAGTTCAGCAGTTATTTCTCTATGGGCTCTGCATGTTCAGTTCATACAGCATAACATCAAGAAGTCCAGGCAAGAGCAGCTTCTTGCCCAAATGGCTAACCAGCTCCATAAGAAGCCTCTTCAATGCCCATCATCCTCTTGGTGCTGCCAGGAACAGATGTGTCTCATGTCATAAAAGTCCTAAGTTATTAAAACATTTTAAATGTCTTATTCCATGTTCTTTGAAAGGTTTGCAGACTATCTATGTAACTGAAATCTATCTATCTAGATATATAGAAAACATAACATGACTACAAGCTTTACTATTATCCATGATTATTATATTTCTTAATTATACATTATATTTTTAAATGATCATGGAGTGTGAAGCAAAGAAACCAAAAAACCCAAACCCAAAACAAACCTGTACCTTAAGGCTCAAAGAATAGCTCAGAAGACAGGCCAGAGGACTGCATGAGCCAGAAGTATCAGGAAGTCTGCTGTAAAATTGTGTCTCCTAAGGTTCATCTTTGATATCATGACAATATGGCAGCCTAAAGATAACCCCCAAAATGAAACTAACAATAGATATGATAATATGGAAGGGAAAAATCTCAAAGAACCTCAATCCTGGAAAAAGAACTACAGGCAGCTAAGGAGTGCCAAAAGAAATTTGAAAGAACTGATGATGTAAAGTAATTTTTTCTTCCTGGAAACAAATTTGAAGAAATGTAATCATGTATATTTCTTCAAATTATCTCCATGATTTTTATAATAAATTTCCTTATTTGGTCTACAACTGAATTTAGATAGCACAACCAAAATAGTACAGCAAGAAATAACTACAAACTAAGAGAAAAAATGATTATGTGTAAAAATCCAAGGAAATGTAGACCCTGGAAAATTCAGATCCATATTTTAAAATATTTCAAAAATTCTAATGAAGAACTAAAAAAATGTTGACAGAATGTTGGAAGCTATTTGAAGTGATCAAATTGATTGGAGTTCTAAGTATGATACAACTCTGATTGCGTGTGGGGCTACATATCTCAGAAAGACAAAGGCATTCTGTGGAGCACACACCAGCTCACTATATGAATCAACAGAGAACCTGTTGAACTCACCACAGAGCACTTATCAGAAAACTCCCAAATATTCTTCTATAAACAAATAAAACAAACCACAGAATCTTATGGAATTGTAAGAGGCAAAGTCTGTTCTCTAAACAGGACAAAGAAGGAATTACCAGCAAATATGTTAAGTATAAAATACTCTATTTTAAGGTTAATAGGCATGTATTAATACTGGAATAAGGAAAGGATGAGATACACATTAAATATATAATTTAATACATGATATAGAATGTTGTTTTTTAAATTTATGTTGTGATAATAATGTATAAACTTCTATTCTGTAATGCGAAACTAAAGGAATGACTATTTTGTATGTATATTAACCTAGATTCATTGTCAAAATCTTTTAACTCTGATTCTCTTGGGTACATCTAATCTCCTAGGGCTCTCTCTATCTCTCTGTCTCTCTCTGTCTCTCTGTGTGTGTTTTTGCATGTGTTATATGTATTTTTTCACATATAGCATAGACATAGGTCCAAAACAGGACATATGTGTTCTTACACACAGGAGAGTACAAGAGTGTAAACTATTCCAACAAGCCTATTGTTACTGATATATTCATAAATTTCTACTTTTATGTCTTTATGTTCCAAAAATACTACCTTGTACATCAGTTTCATCGGTGATTACACTCATTGATGGTAACACAGGTACCATGAAAGCTTCCAAAAGATGAAATCAACCAACAATATGACCTATCTATGGTACTTAGGAATCACAAAAAAAAAAAACCAACAACAACAAAAAACACACACACACACACACACCATGACAGGATAACTTAAAGAGTGCAACAGTGGCACACATACCTTCCCAGTGAATAATGATTCTAATGGTGCTGAAGATTCGTTAAAGGAGAAAAATCATGTCACATAACAGAAACTCGGCTAATTGCCCAGGGCCAATGAAGTCGTGAATCTTGGAGTAGTACCTTCACCCACCTCTTCAATAAACTAGCAGAACACCCAACTCCATTCTAAGCATTTGTCCTCATATCAACAGAGAAGTGTGCTTCTCAATCCTCATCAAGGAAATTTCTCTTTGTAACAGATACCAGCACAATAAACCACACCTAGTTAAGATGTAGATTTGTGGAGTCTAATCCAAAAGAAAATATAAACAATAAAACCCACATCCTCAGGCTCAGGGAACATTGCAAAGGGATGGGAAGTGGGGTGGTGGTGGGAAATTTGTAAAAGTCAGAAGAACAGGAAGTTTGCTGTGGAATTGTGTCTCCCACAAGTGTGAGAAACTGGAGAGATGGCTCAGCCCTTAAGAGCACTGGGTACTCTTTTTGAGGACCGGGGTTCAATTGACAGCACCTTCATTGCAGGTCACAACTTCTTATAACTCCATTTCCATGGAATCTGGCACCCTCACACAGACATACATGCAAGCAAAACACCAATGAGCAGAAATGTTAGAAGCCACACCAGTTAAATCTCACTAATCATGCTGCCTAAACATGACCTGAACAAGGAGGACACCAACTGACATACTAACATGTAAAGTTGAAATCCAATGAGACATCAACCTTAAAGGCCAACTACTGAATACTGAGAGTAGGAAAATTTTCCTTCCAGGGAATTGTACATCTGATGTCAACTGGTCAACTTTGAAAATATGAGATATGTATAAAATCATAAAACAGGTGATATATACATATATGATTATATATATATGATTAATTATGTACATACACACATATAGCAACAACTTTTAAAATGAGGTCATGAATTTGAAAGAGAGTGGGGGCAGTAAATTGGAGGGTTTGGAGAAAGAAATTCAGAGGGGAATGATGCAGTTATATTATAATCTCGATAAACAAAAAGAATAAAATGAAATAAGATGAAAGACTCTAAACAATTAAGCCATCTCTCTAGTCCCCAAGTAACTCTAGAATCAAGAAAAGGGAGGGGGACTTGATTGGGGGAGGGGGAGGGAAATGGGAGGCAGTGGCAGGGAAGAGACAGAAATCTTCAATAAATAAATAAATAAATTTAAAAAAAGAAAATTAAATCAGTAAGCATAAATGCAAAATTACTGTGTAATTCCCAACTGAAGTTTTTATGTATAGGTAGACACAGCAAGATTGAAAACCTGGACTTAAAAAGGGAATGACACAAAGTAAGGAATGGATGAGTGTGTTGTGGGAGGGCAAGGAGGAAAGTGCTGTGGAGGCCAGGGTAGCGCTGTGACCTTGTGCCTGAGTAGTGAAGGCCTTCTATAGAAGAGTTAAAAGAAAATCAGTTACCTTATTCTTAAACTGTTATCTATGAAATTTTATATTTGTGTTAAAACAAAGACAAATATTTGATATAAATGTAGGTTAGCAATATTGAGGCATTTAAAATAACTCTAAATATCTACATTGTTTGTTTACACTAGACGTTGACCAATAAGATGTAGACCTGCTCAGTCAATGTAAAACACACAGTGCATACTAACCTCAGAAATGTCTAACCAAAACTGAACTTAGTATAACAATTATATGGGAAAATATTTTAATAGGAATTAGGTCCAAATTTCTTTTATACCGTCCTAATATATTTGGGAGGTGGAATATAATCACCCCCCCAAAAAATGAGTGACACATTTGGTAGATTTGTATAGACATAAGAAACAAGAACAAAAGAAACAAGATATACCCAATGCCATTGAGCCTTCACCACTGTTGAGGCTAGTTGATGATGCCCCCTGTGTGATACTGTCTCCAGGCAATGTTGTCACACGAGAGAATGCAAAGTGCATAAATTAATGCCTGTTGAGTGCCTGCTGCTTCTCTATAGTATCAAGAATCAATCTTTGCTCCTTCTGAAAATAAGGGCAATCATCCCTTCGGTATGATAAGAACTTCAGAGTTCTTAGGATCGTTTTCTCTATTCACGGGGCTTCAGTTGGGACAACATTCGTTGTGTGGGTATCTGTTCCTTTTTAGTCCTAAAATAATTTTATAATCCTGTAATTTTATCTTTCTTACCCATGAATCTAAAACTTTCTAAGTGTATCTTACCCATGCATGTGTAAAACTTTCTAAGCATGTCTTACACACGGGTGTGTAAAACTTTCTATGTGTATCTTACCCATGGGTGTAAAACTTTTTATATGTTCAAGACACATCTCAGCAGCAGGGCAGAGGGGGTGGGAATTGAAATTTACAATTTAGAATGCTAATTCTTCTGCAGGAGACTGGTATTTTAGCTTTGTATCAAACAATATTAACTATGAAACACAGAATTTAAATATATTCATAAGAATAGTCTTGAATTAATAATTCCGGAAAGTGCTTCTAAGTTGTTTTAAAAAGCTTAGCAATCGTTACTAATTTTCATGGCATTGTCTCAAAGACATTTTCATAGGCCAATCACAAAATCAATACAATATGTGTTAAATACATTTCTTTTACTTAAAGACTTACAGGGGAGTTAAGCGTCTTTATTCGACAGTGTTCCCATGACATCGAAATTAAGAAGTTTTAATCCATGAGTTTGTTAAGGTAATGGCTTTCAAAGACAGGATTTAAATTTTGAGCAATTTTATTTTAAACCGTTTCTGGCATGATTTGAAGCCTCTGTCTATTAAGACATGATTTAATACATGCAGTTATGTCAAAGACAAACTGATGTCACTGAGGTCACATGAGTAAAGGGAGTGCTGGTATTGTAACTGCCCTAAGGCCACCAGAATGCTACCAAACACATCCCAAGGGAATGTGGCCCAGTTCTCCTCAGCTGTAAATTTCTGTTTGAATGTGTGGCAAACATGGCTGACACTAACTATGGCTGTTATAGCTTAGCATTCATTTCCCCTGATATATTGACACTCCAGTGAAACATGGTGGTCTGGGACAAAGAGATCTGTTGCTCTCCCCATGAATCAGCCCACACCGGTGACTGATAAGCAGAGTTACAAATCACAGAAAGCTGGCAAGGTCTTCTGCCCTAATTTGTTTTTCAAATTTTCATTCAGGCAGTGTAACTTCATTACATCCCTGCAAGCAAGATCCCAGGCATTGTATGAGGGAGATTTACAGCCTGTGAGACAACCATTTCAGACTGCAGAGAAATCCCTTCAGTGCCCATTGTCTATGCTTTCTCCTTGATGTGGGGAAATAGCTTTCACATGGTTTCACTCATTCTGAGAACACAAGTTTTCCTTGCCTGTACAACTAGATGGACGATTTTACTCTGGATATGAAGGGACAGCCAGTGTTTATTGCATTTACAATTTCAAATTGAAAATCCATATAGACAAGACTCTTCAACGTTTTTCTTTGTTTTCTCTTAGTTTTCCTTTCTTCCTTAAAAATTGTAAAACGGAGAAGTAGATTGACTCCAGGTGAGATTGTACATTTAGTGAGAGGGCTGGAAGACTGTAAGGAAGATAATATATCTAACTAGTCAGACACCTTTCCTATATTGCTGACAAACAAAATTTTGTTAGGTTACTGGGCAGCTTTCTTCTCACCAAACTGCCTTCCTCTTCCCGGTTACATCAAACTTGGATGGATCGTTGTTTAACACTTGACAGAAATGCTGTTTCTTATTCTCTATTGCTTAGAGAATTGACACTCTAACTGATCTGTTAAGGAACTCTGACACCCATAAACAATTTTAGAAAACTTCAATTTTGCACAATGAAAACAACTCTCCTGGAAAGATTTTCAGAAAGAGAGTATTGGAAAGAAAACTCATTTTCTAGAAAAGAATTTATTTCTCTAGCAAGAAGCCATTTACAATATGTGACTTACTGGTTAGAGGTAACAAAAACCCCTGTCCTGTCCACACATTGATTTTGTGTTAGCGGTAACAAGGACCACAGTTTGCTTGCTTCTTCCTTCCTTCCGTGCTTCCTTCCTTTTATTCTCTTTCTTTCTTTCATTTTTTAGTGATGCCTTTTTGGCTCATCAAGAGCAATGTTAATTACAATATAATATCATGATATGTAAAATAATTTATTTGGTGATTTCCAGAACAATTCTTTTATTTGAAAAACTGAATTAATCCTAAAGCGAAATAGAGGAGCTCTAAAGAGTTACAAAAAAGACAGGGCAACTTCTATAGTAAAGAAAACAAACGTTAAAAATAGTTGAAGATTTACAGAAGCCTTCTTAACATTAAGCTTGGATTTTGAAGCCATTTAGAACGGAACCAAAGGTAAAAGACATTTTGGACTCAGGCACCTTGTTGGAAGGATCTCCCTCTTTTGGGATCTAGAATTGAATTTTCCCAAAGCAATGGGAAGATAAACAGAACACAAACGGTTCATTCGAACTTCACGGACTACTTGCTTACTTATATGTTTTTCAAAGGTATGTCAGTAAGAGCACTAATAGAAATTCAGTTCTCCACTTTGAGCTGAGCAGTTCCAAGTGGCATCAGCTTCTGGAAAGGCTGATTGCAGATATGTGGGCAGCATCTGCCCAGGAGGCTCTTGGACTGTGAAGTGCCCAGGAGGGCTGAACCTTGACTGTCTTTGGTTTTGTTTTTACTATTGGTGCAATAAATCAGAACTGTGTCAGTCTGGGATGTTGTTGGCAACATGGTTTTACACTCCTGAGAGTACAAGCTTTTGCTATCTCTACATGACATTGTAGCACAAACAAACAATAAAGCAGAAAACAAAGCAGAATAGAAAGTGGTACATATTTAACTCTACTGGAGGTAAGGCAAATGTTTCCTTCTAATAATGCAAAAAAATGAATATGTAATTATTAATTTGGGAATATTATATTTCTTCATTTTAAAATCATATTCTTGAAATTTATTCATTACAATGTTGAATAAACTATTAAAAAGTTTATACTTCTTTTGTGTTAAAATTAACAATGTAAACTGTTAATAGGGACAGAAAAGGAGCTATATCACATTAGGGACAATAGCACAGTTACTTCACACAAATAAGAAATGACATAAACTCTTTTATCATTCAGTGTGGTGAATATAATATTACATCTAAGGAACCACGATCTTTTCCCTATATAAACCAAGTGCTCAGGGAAAAAAATCAACCTTTTCAATTATCTGAATTTTTGGTGGCTACTGTATTTAGATTTTCAATTTTCCTCCCTTATTCCTTTGCCAGTTTTGAAAGTGTTCATATGCCTCACAATATGCTGAGCCCAAGATCATCAGCCAAGTCCCAGCTTCTCAGAGAGTACCATCCCTTAAGCAACATCTCTTTCCAGCTGGCAATCCAGGGGCACGGAGGCGCGATGACAGGGTTCAACTTAGTTAGGGTTCAACAAATGGCTTCCACTTATTATCACAGAGGGGATGGTATGTGCTCTGGGAACACTTCTATTCTTTTCTTTCCTTACCATTCTATGTCTAATTTATTTGACATTGGGAGCCTTTTCTTTTTCTCCCTTTTAATCTGTATGCTTTTGATTGACAGATATTATTAAAAGATAGTAGAGAGAAGAATGTTTCTCACTCTTATATGTATCTTCACAAAATCTGCAAAAATTTCCCTTATTTTCCAGTTTCCCATAATAAATATTTTAGGTAAAATAGTAGTTCAGAGATTACTTAAGATGTTGGCTTTTACAGAGAAATTAAGGTTACACAAGCAAAACAGACTTTCTTTAATCTTATTTCATTCTTCACGTCTGAGCAGTAATTCATGAATTTGCTTCTTAATTCCTGGACTCTTGTTCAAATACTGACAGCTTTTCTGAGAGCCCCAGAGATGGCTCAATTCGGTTAAATAAAGTCTGAATGTATGTTTATTCTGGACAATTTCTCTAAGCTATTACTTAAAGGTTCAATATTAAAATAACTGGGGATTAAGGTAGAATTCACTGAGGTAGCCAACGCATGTGAAAACTTAGTATAGGAACACCTGCATTAAGAGAACCAGAATTAACATGTAATATACAACTACCAATTCTTAATTTTTGTGGCAAAATATATTTGCTTGTGTGGTGTTAATAGTTTGTCATTTCTAACATAAAATTCTCTAAGTCGTAGAATAGCGACAAATTTCAGTAATGATTTTTATTATGTAATTATTAGATCTAATTGTGATGATAGTGTCTACTAATTCTGATTTTATATGTAAGAGTGCTATAACCAATATATTGTATTTTAAATGGAACATTCTGAAAGTTGAATTCCCCTGTTAACCGTAACTAATGTCTTTATTTTGAATTGGTACAGTTTGTATTTGTTTTTCTGAATTTTAAGGTAAACAATAAAGTACTGGAGAAGTAGCTCAGTAGATAAAGGCACGGGTTTCTCTGTCAGAGAACCTGGGTTTGATTTCCAGTGCCCACATTGCACCTTACAACTGACTATAATTCTAGTTCCTAAGACTCTTGCCTTCTCTTCTAGCCACCAATGATAACAGGCCCACATAGCACATAGGCATTCAAGTAGGCAAAACCTTCATGCACAGACAAATAAATGTTTAAGAACAAAAAGTAATTTTTAAAGAAAAAAAATACTACCTGTGATGTCTTTTTTTTTTCTCTGTAACATGAGGAATGGGCTGCTTGTTGGGGTTTCTGTCCAGTTCTTGCAGCTGATTAAATCCCAAAGAAAATTACACAGACAATCTACTGTAGATATAAACTGATTGGCCCATTATTGCATATTTCCTATACAAGTTGTTCTGGATAGTTTACTTCCTAATTAATGTAGGCTTTTCAGTCTAAAGTTTGTGCATCTCTTTGGAAAAGATAAATGGTTGTATTTATTTCAATACGTTACTATATGCTAGCATAAAAGAGAGGAATTCTTGGAAAAATAGATTCAAAACAATGAGAATTAGAATGTGACATATTTTAAAATAAGTTACATTAAGTAATTTAATATTATGAAAATAATGGCATTTTTTCTTTGAAATATTAATATTGAGAGGAAATTATTAAAAAGTGTATTTGCATAAACTCATCCATCAAGGTTAGAAAGGCTATTTGTTAACCATTGCTTTTTTTCCCTTGATATAACCCAAATAATATAGAAATGTTTCATCTTTAACATCTCTGAGAAGAAGATGGTTCTCTAACTGAGAGCTGGAAATACAAAGATTGGGTGCATTAAAATAAGTAGCACAATATTTACTAAAAAAAGTGGATTTGATAACATATAAAAGTGAAGCAATTAACTCAGTCTGTCACTCAAGCTCCTGGAAGCAAACGCTGGTAAACTCAAAAGGGTTGGCTGCAAATGTTTAAGACTGGGGTTTTGTTTTTCTCTCAAGTTTTATAAAGACTTGAGATGACTTGGAAGAATCAAGAACTGTTAGGAAAGGTAGAGGAACTACTTCATGGTTGAGGGGAACCAACAGTTGTGGTATTTTTGGGAAGAACTCCAGCATGGTCAACTTGCTGCAGCATGGAGTGGTGAGGAAAAAATTCAGCCTTGAACATTCCTCAGTCTACACATCTGCTTAATCATTACCCCACTGATGAAATTTTCAACTGGCCTATTCAGCCAGAAGGCAGAAAACAAGGAAATCCCATCTCTACAGCTCCCAAATTCAGCTTTCTTGGACACATAGACAAGTGGCAGAGGATAGATCCAGAGTCTCGAGAGCAGGAAATCCACTGTCTCTACCAGGCTAAAAATCTGTGGGATTTAAGTTGTTGTTTTTGGTTTGTATTTTGGGGTATTTTTGTTGTTGTTGTTATTTTTGGTTTTTGGCTGTTTATTATTATTATTATTTATTGTTTGGTTAACAAGGACGGGTGGTTAAGATTTTTCTCAAGCCAAAAGTCATAAAAATTTAATAACTATTTGTAGCAACCAAATATTTATTATAATCAGAAACCTGTTTTTTTTTTGACAACCTATAGAATTCATCTGATAAAATGCTATCAAGACCTTAAATAGTTGTCTAGTTTTTGTATATTGTGAAGACATACAAAGGGGATGATAAACAGAGGGGGCAAAGTGTGAGTGTGGGAACATCATAAAAGGACAGAGAGGCTAATTCAGCATCAGCATTTATACAACGTGCTGTGACCACAGTCAGTGATAATGTCATGCCTTAAGACTTTTGCAGACTATATCTCACTGTGTCATGTAAATTATCCTCCAGTTTCAGTTCTAGACCATGGACAAATATCTAATCAAAATGTAGTACATTAAAGCAGAACACAGGGCATGAGAGCACACAAAAGGATCCACAAAAGGTGCATCGAAGAGGAAATGTATACTATGATGTTCATGGAATACGAATTTAACTCCAAGTAAAATAAAGATTCAGACTGAATGTTGTAGAAAAAGCTTATGTAGTGATGGTAACCAATATGAACTAAAATTACTTAGCAGAAACAGCCCTCTTTAGCATAGACAAGAAACAGTATTATAGTTAATAATGAAATTGAAATTAAATTTTACTCTTCATGTTAAATCCGGGGAAAGAGATAGTCATTTCTCAAAGAGTGGCTGATGCTGCAAGTTGATGATTAAAATAAGCTTCCCCCTGTGATTTTTCTCTCCGAAATTATTAGTGTCTCTCCTACTTTCCCAGAGGTATATTGATCAAGGATCTACATTTCTGATGATATACCCTAAGATTTTATCAACAAAAATTGCAGAAGCTAATCATTTGCATGCAGGCATACTTGTAGTAAGATTTAGGTTTCATAAAATTTAATTCAAACACAAAGCTTTGTGTGTGTTAGTGAGCAGCCAGTAGGCATGTATTATGAAAACTTTTGAAAACATCACTTAATTCATTTTTGTAGCATCTGATTCTTAGTTTTTTATGTCCTCTTCTTCTTTTACTTTGTGTAGAGTGTCACACGGGATGTAGGAGAGCGAAGGGGCCTTTCTCACATGTAGCCACCCAGAAAATCAGTTGTCTTGTCAGTTTGTCTATTAGCCAATTACAAGAGCAGAATAATAACTGCACATCTGAACTCTGGAAACACACTACATTTCTTCCAGAAAAATGTCTGAACAATGCTTCTATTTTATTTCATAATGACTTTGCTATACCATCATATTTTGTGTATTCATGCAGATTTTACTTTTTTAACAGGTATATTTATAACATTTTATTTTATTTTAATACAAACATCATTAGCTTCATTTTCCATTATCTTCCAAACAATTCATACTAGTGAATAAGAAAGGCTAAAGATCAGGTTTTGTATTGAGGAATTATCACTTTATCTTGTATTTACCTAGAATCCCTCTCTGGATGTCACAGCACAGTGGACAAATAAATTGGCATATTAGCATATATGTTTTTGTTTTGTTCAAAGTAAATGGCATTAAGATGTAACCATATTAGACAAATTTGTTTTATGTGGGTTTTTTCCCAACTTCATTTAGATCTTCAGAAATTGAGTTTTTGTTGAGAAGAGTTAACAATACTGTCAGGGATATTGTTAATAAAAACATCCAATTGTTAATAATGACTAAGGCAACAACAAACACATTTAAATGTCAAATAGAATTTGCAGCAGGATAGAAGTGGGTCATGCCTATTACCCCAGCACTCAGGAGGCAGAGGCATGTAGATTTCTGAGTTCAAGTTCACCTTGGTCTACAGATTGAGTTCTAGGACAGTCGGGGCTACACAGAAAAACTCTATCTTAAAAAAAAATAATTATAATAATAATTTGTAGAGCTAAATTTGGAAATAACAATTAAGTATACTTCCCTGTTTGCCCAGACTGGTATCTAACCCACCAATGCCCGAGTACTGCTGTAGAGCTTTCTTTAACACAGTACTGTTGGGGCTGATATATTCTAATTTAACAGTATGGCACACCACCGGCCTGTGAAAATAAGAATACGCTAGTGCCAGTGACCAGTTTCAGCAAAAATACCTTTTGCCAGGCTAGCAGTGTGGGGATCCAAAAAATAGTAAAGAGGATGAAGACATGAGTAAAAATAGTGAAACAGAAAGTGTATCGGGAGGAAGTTTGAGTGAATACTGAAATCGCTTGTCTTTAATTTTTCATTCACCTTTACACCTCAATACAAAAGGGGGAAGAAGGAAACAAAGACTTCCTTAACATGATACAAAGGACAACTTGAACAGTTAATTGTTTCAACACTTTGAGACATCAAGTCATTAGCATTCTGTCACTGAGCCACTGTAGACCAAATATCCCAAAGCTAGCCGTTCCTCATGTTAAACCTCCTAATACAAAAAAAGGAGCAGAAAAGTGAGAGGGGGAGGATGAGGGAAACTTGGAGAAACAGGAGGATTGGGATAAAGGAAGGTTGGATAGGGGAGCACGGAAGCACAATTTTTAGTTAAGGGAGTCACCTTGGGGTTGGCAAGAGACTTGAACCTAGAGTGGCTCCCAGGAGCCCAAGGCGAGGTCCCCAGTTAGTTCCTTGGGCAGCTGAGGATAGGGAACCTGAAATGACTCTATCCTATAGCCATACTGATGATTATCTTGCATATCACCATAGAACCTTCATCAGGTGATGGATGGAGATAGTCACAGAGACCCACACAGGAGCACCGGACTGAGCTCCCAAGTTCCCAGTGAGGAGCGGAAGGAGGGAGAGTGTGAGCAAGGAGGTCAGGACCACGAGGGGTGCACCCACCCACGGAGACAGTGGGGCTGACCTAATGGGAGCTCACCAAGGCCAGCTGGACTGTGACGGAAGAAGCATGGGATAAAACAGGACTCTCTGAACATGGCGAACAATGGGGGCTGATGAAAAGCCAAGGACAATGGCCCTGGGTTTTGATCCTACTTCAAGTTTGGGCTTTGTGGGAGCCTAGACAGTATGGATGTTCACCTTCCTAGACATGGACGGAGGGGGGTGGACCTTGGACTTTCCACAGGGAAGGGAACCCTGACTGCTCTTTGGTCTGGAGGGGGAGGGGGAGGGGAGTGGGGGGAGGGGGAGAGGGGTGGGAGGAGGGGGAGGGAAATGGGAGGCTGGGGGGAGGCGGAAACTTTTTTTCTTTTTCTCAATAAAAAAAAAAAGAAACAAAAAAAAAGGAGCAGAAGTATGCTTGCATATCCTGACCATCTGTCAGAGTGGAATAGATCTACCTGTAGGCACCATATTAATGTCAGAAGAACCAAGTGACCACATCCTGGGTCGGGATGTGTAGCCCCACTAGCTGTCAACAATTTGGAGCAACCTTAGATTCTCTGAACTTCAGACAAGGTGAAAAGAGGCTAACATTTTTGGGCCTCCACAGATTAACATTCTTGAAATCTAAAATTACTCAATTCAATTTTATCAGTTTACAACAATAAAAATACCTTGAATTTTGTATGCCACTACTAATTGTATAGCATATTTAAAAATGAAATTTAGCATCTATTCATGCATAGAATCCTAGACAGGGAGGAAAGATAAACGTTAGTGAGATTATCTTTGCAAAGGTTATTCATCAGAAAAGTTTACAGAGGTTTATAAACAAACTCAAAAAGGAGAAATAAAGATATTCCTTAGTAAAATAAATAAACAAATGATAAGATATTAAATGTCATCCACAATTAAGAATTGTAGTATTCCTGTCCCTTAATGAGGTTTCCTTTGTATGTACAGCAACACATGTCTAGTTTGTACTCCTTCCCATTGTGCTATCTATTAACAAGAATGAGCAACTACATTTTACTAAAGTTTAGATATCCTTGTTTATTACACAAGTAAAAATCTGAAACTTATGACAAATTAAATCATGGAAATTTAATTCCTCAAATATTTTAAGTTACTTTATTATAGAAAATGCTCTACAGAAAATGTTACTTTCCTATGGCATTTGATTAAGGTATGTAAGAATTATACAGTTCCATTTCCAGATTTCCCTTGGTTTGTGTTTTCTTTATTGCCTCTATTTCAATTTTCAAATCTTGAACTGTTTTCTTCACCCATTTGATTTCTTTTTATTTTTATTTTTATTTTTATTAAAGATTTCTGTCTCTTCCCCACCTCCGCCTCCCCTTTCCCTCCCCCTCCCCCAATCAAGTCCCCCGACCCTCGTATGCCCAAAGAGCAGTCAGGGTTGCCTGCCCTGTGGTAAGTCCAAGGTCCACCCACCTCCATCCAGGTCTAGTAAGGTGATCATCCAAACTGCCTAGGCTCCCACAAAGCCAATAGGTGCAGTAGGAACAAAAACCCATTGCCATTGTTCTTGAGGTCTCAGTAGTCCTCCTTGTCCACTATGTTCAGCAAGACCGGTTTTATCCCAGGCTTTTTCAGACTCAGGCCAGCTGGCCTTGGTGAGTTCCCAATAGAACATCCCCATTGTCTTATTGTGTGGGTGTACCTCTCGCGGTCCTGATTTCTTTTTCTTGGCATTCATTAAGAGATTTACTGATTTTTTTTCCCATTTTTTTGTTTGTTTTTTTCTCCATTTCTTTTAGGGACTTTTTGATTCCCTATAAGAGCCCTTTCTTGTTGAAGGGATGCATAGGAGTGGTCTGTAGGGGGATGTGGAGGTGGGCAGTAGGGAGGGAGGGAGGCAGAAATATGGCTGGAATGTAAAATATAATTTAAAAACATTTTTAAAAGCATACAATTAGCATCGTGACTTTGTTGTATTATTTGGTAAACTATAAGAACTGAGCTAATTGTTAAAGCCTGGTCCAAAGCTAAAGATTTCACATGTTTCTGACATGGATTTTTCTATGGACTGCTCGAGAAACTGCTGGTGACCTAGACATAAACATAAAAATTGAAAGGAATTAACAAGGGTTCCATACCCTCATACCACACTTTTCACCTAAGAATAAAACAAATGTGCCTAGGTATGGAAGGAGTAAAATCAGCAGAGAATCTGTGATAGCGCCCAGCCTGCCTGAACAGTATGGCTAACACAGGAGAACTTTTGTGTGCTATTATCTCTGTGTGATTGCTAAAGACAAAGAAACTCTTTTCAAAGATAGAATTTAGAATCCGGCAATATTTTCCACATCAAACTCTTGATTGGGTCAACAAATTTTGAAACCACTGTGAAAATAAAACCTGTTGAAACTGAGCTTTCCTCACTGATACACTGATATTTGAGAAAAATGAACTAACCTGTAAGGTTTTATATGAGTCCACATACATTGGATAATATGACATCTTTTTAAGCACATGTAAATATGTTTCAAAATATCTACCTGATTTTATTTTCTCTGAATCAATAAGAAAACAATGTAATTGAAACCTAAGTTTGGAAGAAGAGTATTCCATATTAAGCTCATTTTATTTTATACAATGAACACATAATACTAAATTATTTAAAATAAAAATATTCAATATTTTCTAATAATTCAATATGGGTAATATGTACAAAAAATAAGAGCACTGACAAATGAGATGATTGGGTAGATGAAGTTTGAGATCTTTCCATATGAATATTCTGTTAATATAAAGTTATATTCATATCTCACACTTATTTAATATAAAGTCTATCCACATCATTATTTCTTAGATCTAGACCAAAAATTAAACTTTTTGTTTTTTAAATAGATCTCATGATAGGAAAGGTTGACCAATAACACACATGACAGTGAGCCAGTCCTCTATCAACGCTGAGGAAAATGAATGCTGATTATAGGCCTTGGTGACTTCTGTGGTCCTTGGGGAAAGATGGCAAGCAGAGGCAACTAAGGAGGTTTGCAATGAAATCTAGTAAACACAATCTAATTTATTTTTTAGTATGGTGAATAGAAAGGACACTGTTACATTGCTGGGTACAATGCACACTGATCTGATTAGGGTTATGCATTTGAGCATTTAAAGAAAAAAATCACCCCTGCATCTTTAGAAAGACAAACCACATACAGTACTAAATTCTGACAATTATTTGATCCATAGATTTGATCGTTTATCATATTGTCAGACTTATCCTTGCTTTCATCCAGGAGCAAGTGAGGTTCAAGATGCAAAATAATATGACTTAATCTGTTATCAAATGTTATAATTATCATTTTCAAATCTTACTTCATGTGTAGGCAAAATGGCTCAGTGTGTAAAGAAATATGTGATTTCAATCACAGGTACTGAGAAGGTGAAGGAAGAAAGCCATGACCCTCAGGATTTCCTTTAACCTAGATACACACACACACACACACACACACACACTGTTTTAATCAAAATACACAGAATTTATTATTGTTTATTTCAGATGCATGGTACTTTCCTCATATACTCACATTTTTTCTTTAACAAAGGCACACTAAAATTTTACCTTTCATAGTAATTTACCTTGCACCTCACTTTCTCATGCTCTGTTCCATGCTGAACCATAGAATTTGCTTGCTTGTTTAATAAAGTCTTAGTGATATTGTTGCGGGAGCTGATTTGTAGTTCAGAATTCTCAGAACTGAAAGACATTTTCTTCCTAGCTGTAAGGGTTTCCAGCTGTTAATCCTGATTGGAAATTGCCCTCAACTGGAGAGACTACATCAAACCTCATTGTTTCTTTAGACATCCCTTCCAATCCTCCAAAAGCAGCATCTAGGTTCAGTCCCTCACCCTGGAGCAAGATGCTCCCCAGAAGACTAAACTTGGGATACATGCAGAGTCAGCAGATGCCTCTGTTGAGACAAAGCTGAATCATTACATTTCTCATTGTCAGTTTGTTCTTACCCCCCATACCTCCTCTTCATCAGCTGGAGATCCTGCACAGAATCGTCAGTCACTAGGGGTGCATCCTGGTGATTCACCTTTAAAGGACAACAAAGATGTTCTTATATTTAGATATTTTAAACATTGCGTAAAATGTTCTTATTCACTTATACTCCTTAAAAGTAAAACAATACATTTATTTGCTAAAAATCATTGGAAATAAGTTACAATATGGATTTATCCATAAGAGATATCAGAATATAGGAATCCAGTACAAACATAAATAATTCTCTTTTTCTAATATGAATTCTTTTACAATCTAAGATACTATGCTTTGATTAATTAAGCTGGGTATTTGTTTCACTTAATAATTAGACAGAGATGACAATAAATGAACTAATTCTCTTACTTTTTCTTTAAGTCAAAAATGAATGGTTACAGTAACACCTAACATTTTGCAAAGATGTCTTTTCATTTACTAAAAAAAAATTAAAAAATACACATTTCCATCTTTATAAGTATGTTTCCTCTCTTACTTAGTACATTAACCTCAATTGTTCCTGTTTCTGGCTGTTGTGAAATTATGCTCATTATTCTCATATCTTATAAATTATAGATAATGAATATGCAATATTTGAAAAGTAGAATAAAGCTTGGTTTAACAAAGTCAAATATCTAGTTTAAAGTCTTTTTGAGTAAGTTTATTTTATAAAATGAGGAAATTAATTATCACATACAGTACATGGAGTCTGTTGAAATTTGAGTAATAGGAAAGTGAACCAAAATGAGACTGAACTAAGCTATCTTTTATAATAATATGCAGTCTTTCTGATTCTGAGTAGGTGTGGCAGGACGTAAGTTAAACCCTGTACATAAACTCTCATAATTCAATTTAGAACTTGAAAGGTTTGCATCTGTCATAATTAGTCCTTTGTTAATATTTTTCTAATGTATAAAAATGCAATGTATGTAGCTATACAGTTATATAGAAAGTAGTATGCAAGGTTGGCATAATTTATTTAGAGATTGTTCTGTGGAATATTTTAATAATGTCCAATCAGTCACATATAATAGAAGAGAGAAAACATAAATCAGCATAAGAATTAATCAGTATGAACCAATTTCAATTATTTTCAAAGTTTCTCATTTCACAGTAATGATCTCCTATATGATACATTGCAGCACAGCATGGGTTTTCTCACCCTAGGGGTACAGTTATCATGTGATAAACCCAAGACTAGTGTTCCCTAATGACAGTTTTTCAGCTGTGTCTGAAGAAGCTGCCAGTGAATGGAAGCCCTAGAACTGGATGGAAGTACTGCCTATGGTGTCTATGTGGCTGAAGAAATGGCATCCTCACACAGAAGGCACAGAACACACTTCTTTTCCAACAAAATTCAGAATACCTCGCCATAATCTAAACATCATTTGACAGTGAATATGATCACAGCATTTCTAGAATTAGGGAATCAGAAGACAGGGTACCAGTTCACCAGGAATTTCAGGTAAACATTAGATTGCTTTTCAGCTCAATCATGCACTGAACATCATTTTTTTTTTCAGTTACATCTTCCATTTTTTCCCACCAACTCTATAGAACCAACTTCCCAATAAAGAAACGAATACTCCTCAAGGTCCAGGAAATAAGTCAGAATTAGTTTATGTATTCCCAGCACAGGAAAATCAGTAATGAGAGCTAATGACGTAGCTGTTTGGGGCCTAGTGCAGAGGCAAAGACATGAATGATGGAACTCTGGAGTTGTTAACCGTGGGAGTGAGCTACAGTTTGGATGCTGGGGAGAACAGTAAGAGGTTTAGTTTAACTAGCCTATCTCTCGAGTCCACTATGATGAAGAGAGGCTGCTGTGACTATTCTGGGACCTGGACAAAAACCCTGCCATTAGTATTACAATACAGCAGAAACACTCAAAGACTCCATAAAAAATCACAGAAACAGTATCAATTGAGACACATAGACAGAAAGAATACATGGGTGGTTCTGACAGCTGATTGCCAGTAAAGGGACTATTCTTGGGAAGAAGCCAGCTACTGCTGAGCAGTGCTTTTCTTAGCCCTGGGTACGATATTAGGAGAATCAGGACAGAATTCTCTGACAAGGAACTACAAGAAAGATAATTTCCCACCATTTTGAAATATATAGCTGTCACACAAGATCCAGATTAAGACTACTTTTCCATTATAATAAAATCTACACAAAAGAGTGACTCAGAAAGAATTTAAGATAAACAAAGGCTAAATACCTAACAGAAAAATAAACAGTTTAGATGATTAAAATGAATATTATAAGCATATTTCATGAAAGTACAAATAAGTCATTACTTTGATTTGATTTCCCCTTTCTTTCCTGCTTCCCTGCCTGCCTTCCCCCTCCTCTCTCATATTAAATAATCCATTGTCTAAGTATGTAACATTGGTCTTTAAGTCAAACTCGTAGAAGTTAGTGGTGAGCATATCTCTGTGAGTTTGAGGTCATACTGATTACTATAAAATTTCCATGCCAACAAAAGTTACATAGAGAATATTCACCATTAAAAAGACCAATTAAATTTCCTGTAAACCAAGAACAAACTTATGAAATTAAGATTATTTCAACTAGTAGGTTGAAAGGAAATGGCTGGTGTTCAAAATCAAAACAAGGAAATAGAAGAAAGACCCAGAATAGTATTTGAGGTACAAATACACAAAGAAAGGAAAAAGTTTTTTTTTTTTTTCAAAAAAAAAAAAAAAAGAAACATAATCCTCAGTTTCACTCAGTTGCAAGTCGTGTGTCTTCTGATAGTAATCTGTCTGCAAGGTATACTGATGTAATAGTATCACAAATATTACAGAAGTAACCAACTACTATTTGATTGGATTTAAGGACCACTCCATGAGATAGAACTTATATTTGACAGTGCAAAGTGACCAAGAACCAAAGACAAAATAGATCATGGGCCATGGGGAAAACTTACTGTTATTATTGTTATTATTCTGTCAAAGAAACATAGCAGTAAAATGGCTTCTAATGACTTATTGCTAAACCTATATTTTAGTGACTTACTCAACCCATATCAGAGAATCTTCTTCTTGTAGTACATGGGAAATAATGTAAACACCCACAATTAGACAATGTGTCTAAAGTGATAGATTTTGAAACATTTGGTCCTAAAATAAGTGTCTTCATCAAAACTCCCATTACATCTCAGAAGTAACTGAGAGCTTATGTCTCAGCCACCAGCAAAAGACAGTGAGAGAGAGAACTATAAGGAAAACTATTCTTTTATTTCCCGGTTACCCAGACCTAAATAATCACACAAAAGCTATATTAATTACAACACTGTTTGACCAATGGCTCAGGCATATTTATAGCTAGCTCTTCCATCTTAAATTAACACATTTCTATTAGTTGGTGTATTACCACATGTTGTGACTTACCGTAAGGTTGTGGTATCTTTCTCCTTCATCAGATACATAGCATCTCTCTGACATTGCCTTCTGTCCTCCTCTATATTTACTTAGATTTCCCACCTTACTATATTCTGCTCTGCCATAACTTAAGCAGCTTGTTTTATTAACCAGTGATAATAAAACATATTTTCAGAATACAGAGGGGCATCACACATCATAGTACAGAGAATGCTGTTGGCTTTTGAAACCACAAAGCAGCTCACCCTTATTGGCATACTTCCTCCAACAAGACCACACCTCCTCATCCTTTGCAAAGAGCTCCACTAACTTGGGTACAAAAATGGAAACATACGAGTCTAGGAGGGTCATATTCTTTCAAGCAACACATGCCTCTCTCTCCTTGGCTTCCAACGGCCTGTAGCCATATCCTAATGCAAAAAAAAAAAAAACCCTTTAATCAAACTTCAAAAGTACCCATTGTCTTTCAATCTCAAGATTACTTAAAAGCACAAAGTCTCCTTCTGAGACTCATGGCACTCTCTTAATTTTAAATCTTTGCAAGATTAAAAAGCAAATTTTATACTTCCAAAATACAATAACACAGAATATATATGACCATTCAAAGGGAGCAGGATAAGGGCATAATGTGGAAATATTGGGCCAATCAAAGAAAAATCTGTAGAGAAAACTCCAAATCCTGTGGCTTTGTACCTAATATCAGAGGTCTTAGAATTTTCTACTTCTCTCAGCTTTGACTGTAAACACAGTTCTTTCTCTTGTGCTAGTTAACACTCTCTGTCTGCAACTTTCCTTTCCAAGATGCCATCTGAGATCTGACATCTCCCTTATCTCTAGGATTCTAGTATAATATAGGCTTCAGTTTCACAGCTTTGCACAATGGTCTCTCCTAATCTTGATGCAAAGATGTTCCACTACATGCTGGCCTTGGTGGCTGTTTGTAAGCACAGAGTAAGATTCCACAACCCCATTACTCTGTGTGCCTTATGATCCTAAAGCCAGAAGCATTTGACTTACACTTTCAAATTCAGCTGTTTGCTTGGGTAGAAGTCTGGAATCCTCCTTCAATTATATTTGCATAACATTTGATTTATAGTTGATATTTAAGTATAGATTATTCTTAGTTTGTTCTGTTGCACAAACTGCAGAATTAGCTGGGAAAGGTCTTGTCCTGGAGGCAGCACTCCTTTATTATATTTCCCCTTTCTTTTAGTAAAAAGCAAGGTGTCAACCATAAGTATTCTGATGCTACCCCCACCCCATTTTATATTTTTTTTCTGTTTCTGCTATTTGTTGTCCATCTGAATAAGAATGACCACTAACAGCCACAGGACAGAGTCAATATTAGCCTGCTTCAAGTCTGTTCTTCCAAAGAAATTAGCCCAAAACTCTTCAATGTAGAATTTAGGATAAGGGTGAAAATCAGTTATATGCTTTACTGAGATGTCATGAAAATGTGAGTTGTTAATTTTGTTTCCTTCTAAAAACCTCTTGAAATGAGCATTCAGCAGTCATATAGCTCACAGGTCTATTGTCTTCTGAGTTCCTACTAGTATGACCCATTAATACCCACTTACAACCTTCAGCTGCTTCGCTAGTTCAAAGTCCTAAAGTCTTTTATATTTCTTAAAATAACAGCATGACCAAGGCTGTCACAGCAATAGTTTACAGCCTGGTACCAATTTCTGAATTAATTATTTTTCTAATTCTGTAAAAATACATTATGATCAAGTCAATTTATAAAAGGAATCATATAATTAGGGGCTTGCTTATAGATTCAGAAGGCGAGTCCATGATCAGCATGGCAGGAAGCATGGCAGTAGACAGGTGGACATAGAACTATCACAGTAGCTAAGAGCTTACATCTGATCCACAAGCAGAAGGAAAGACAAAAAGAGAGAGTACGCTAGTTGAGAATTCTGTGGGCTGTTGAAACCACAAAGCCCATCAACAAAGGCACACTTCCTCCAACAAACTCACATCACCTAACATTTTCCAAAAATTTCTACCAAATGAAGACCAAGTATTGAAATATATAAGCCTATGAGCACCATAAAATTTAGAGGTATTTTTGTGATTTTTTTCCTTTATTTTGCTTTATTTTGGCATCTTTTGTCTTATTTTTCTTTTGCTTATTTATTTTTATGTTTTGGGGGTGTTTTGTTATTTCTCATATTTTTTTGTTTTGATTGAGAGAGAGAATTATAACATATAATTGGTGCATAGAAAGGTACAGAGGATATAGAATAGGCACAGGAGAAAAATCATAATCAAAATATGAATAAATTTGAAAAATATGCAAAATTTTACAAACATTAGACACAAATGTCAATTTAAAAAGAAGTAAAAGTAAACATTCCATATCTGAAAATGAAAAATTTAAAGGATAAATGCACTAAGTATTAAAATAAATAATAAAAAAATTCACGTTAAGAAATATTGAAAGAGAATCTAGGTAAATTTAATGAGGCTAGCTTGAGCAGAAGAGTGAATTTTGCTTGCTTTACTATACGTAATGTCAGACCAGGTATAGTAAATAGACCACAAAGGAAATGTAAAAGTCAAGTCCATAGAACTAGACTATGAATTATTCCCTAACTGCCTATAATACAAATGAATGAAGCCTAAAATCATAAACAGGACTATCCAATGGACTGTTTGCAGCTTTAAAACACAAACAGGGGTACTGGAGATGAGCAAAGGGGATTTCTGAGATATCTTAGAGTTTCAGGATGAGGCATCAAGGCAAGAGATATTTCTACACATCCAGGAAATGGAAAAGAGGCTGAGCAAGGGGTCAGTGAAGGAGAACAGATGGGGTAGAGAAGATGCCACTGACTCTGACCTTGTTACTGAAACTCAAAACCATTTACCAAGTTTCACTAAATGGAAGAATGAGTTTCAGGTACACTCTAAATGGATTATAGTCTAGTTTTGGATTTGATTAGCAATTGTCAGTGTGAACATATTAAGAAATACCAAGGAGATCAGAGAAATACACCTCTCTCCAAAGATCAGTAGACCATTAGTGCTTACTCAATTGAAACACTTCATTGGCAGGTCTGCAAAAGTAAGCAGTGGGACCCAAGTAGAGGCTGTTGCTCAGTGGACACATGATGGTGACTCTTCCGTTGATGCCTAATTTAAATGGTCTTCATCCCTCTGTTCTGCCCTTTTACCAGGATTGACTGAAACTTCAAGAATCATGAACCAATATTTTTTAGATTGCTTCTGTCAGGGATTTTGAAACAGCAATGAGAAAGTGAATAATACAAAGAGCTCTGCACAACAGTGTGGCGACAACCTTGGTGTGATGGCACACACTTGGAATCTCAGCCCTCAGAAATCAGAAGTTTGCTGTGACTTTGAAGCCACTGTGGGAGAAGTATGGTGCTTACACAAAAAAGCTATCAAAAAATCACCTTAGCTGCTTGTGGCTTCCATATCAGTTTGGTTTGCTGTCCAGCAAAACATAGAGTATAGAGTAGGCCCAGGACATGACTCCCACTCACCAGAAAATGGGACAATCAATACTAATAGGTTTTGCTTTGACTTTAAAGTTCAGTGCTATTATTTATAGTGCAACAAATCACTTAGCATAACTTGCTCAAATTAATTTTGCCTCATTTTACAGGGTTCAAATATCAATGGATGCTCAAATTCCCCCAATGTGGACATTTTATTATGTGATGACCAATGACTGATCCATTTCTAAGACATCATTACTAACATCCACTTTCTAAAACCACTTCTAGTAACATTTTAAGGCATATTCATCTGGAACCAAGAGTCAAAATAATTCTTTCTTCCTTAATTTGCTTTTGAATATTGTGTTCAATTACCTTGGTCAATTTTTCTTTACATTGTCTCAACTTCTCTTTTTTAGGTTGACAATGTACGTTCTGTGTCATTGCATGTTACATGTATATTTGTGTGTGTGTATGTATGTATGTGTAATAACAGATTCACAAATTGCTTTGTCTTTTTAAAAAAAATGGATTTTAAATAGTATTGACATGGCTAAAGATTATGGTGAATTTTGAAGCTGGAAAAATTGTATTCTTCAGTATCATATGGTCATGAATCTATGATGGCTAGGATTTGAATATCATATTTCCAGTGAGAAATGTGTTCCATAGTCTCATGTCTTTTAACACTTGGTAGCCAATTAGTGGCATTGCTTGGATGAAGTTATGTAACCTTTAGGAGGTGGATGTGTGTTTAAGGAACTGTGATACTATGGGTGATTTTGAGTATTTAAAGCCTTGCTCACCCCTACTTCATCTCTCTACTTTCGGTCTGTGGGTGAAAATGTCATCATCTACTCTCCTGATCCAGCTACCATGCTATGCCTTCCCAAATATAATGAATGCTTTCCTATGAACTGACAAGCCAATATGAACCCCACCTTAAGTTATTTTTAATAATGTAACTTTATTATAAGAAAATAAAAGCAACTAAGGTGCATTGTTCTACAGAACCTATAAAGTTGTAATGAGAAAGCACAATGAACCGAATAAAGTTAACAGGGATGGCCTATTGACCTAAGCTAAGGCAGCACCATTCTTCAACAGAGTTGTGTTCCATAGATATAAGAGGCCAGCCTTCTTTGATTATATCTTTATTGCTGGCTTATGGTCTATCATTGAAAATAATAAGAGTTTGAAACATTTGACTTTCTTCAGAAGAGGACTGCCATCGACAGAGATATATCTAAAACTATTGAAATTTTGAGCTATGGAGCTGTGTCTACTGACTTCTAAGGGAAACATGAATGACGCAGCAACAAAATATTTTAATGCAATATACAGATGAGGAACCCTGAAATAAATCAGTCATGGAACTTCATTTCCAGACACAAATCCCATCACATGGAAGTTGGATTTAAAAAAAAAATCTTTTGTCAGGAGGTATAGCTAAATCAAGAATGAAATGTCATTCACTCAAAGAGAAATTGAGAAGAAAATGAAAACTTGGATTGAGATGATAATTAAATCTCATTAAACTGAAAAGATACAACATTACTAAACTTGTTACAAAAATAGAAATATGCCATAGGAATTCCTGCCACTAGTAGCCTTTAAGTTACCCTCCCACGTGGGTGTGGCCTCTTATACTATATATGTCGATGTAAAGCATGCCTTTGGCCTCTCTTTTCTGATTGTGGGTTTCAGTTGCTCTTCCTTGTTCCAGCAGAGAATTATGATCTGTGAATCTACCCATAAATAAATAACCTTTTATTATACTCAATTCTGAGCTAGTGTGGGATTTCTCTTTTAGCATCCTTCTTCAGAAATAAAGCTGAGAAAAATCAAAGAAGTAACAAATTGATTCTCTCTTCTTGACATTATACCTCAAAAGAGACAAAAATGATAAGAAAAGATCTTTAAGCTAAAAAGAAGTTAATGGGTAAAAGGAACAAGAAGTAGAGAAGAAAGGGGAAGTGGAGGAAGAGGATGAGAATTCTAAAGAAAAATGATAACAAGAAGAGGATTCAACCAAAATGTTTTAAAAGATGCATTAAACTAGGTATACAGAAAAATATATCTTGATTCTAACTGTGGAAAAATATGCTTTTATATACACATTTTTAAAGCAAAGATACAACATAGTTATTTGAAATGAGGGTAAAGAATGTGCATGGAGTTAACAATTTACTTCACAGACATTGCCTTTTTACAACAATCTAACTTCAAATTTACAAGACTTAACCCCTTGAGAGTAATTTTCAAAATCAATATAGAAAATTTTATCTAAAACTATGTATAAAATTGCTTAAACAATGCTTTAATAGCTATTGAAAACTAAATGTAGTACTTGTATTTTCTCCTAAAAAGGGCACCAAGAATATTTGGTATTACAATTTCCAAGTGCAGATACTTGAAACAAAAAGTTAGAAACCAATGCCTTTTGTCCCTAGACACTTGGTCATCCGCACTCTTTGTATAATCCCCTAGCATTCCTAATCAAACCTTCAGAAGCTTAAATGATTATTGAGCAATTTATTTAGGATTATGGCTTAATTCATGATTCTACAATGAACATACTATCAACTTTTAGGAATAAAATCACAAGTAACAGCATAATCTTCTAGACCAAATAGCATTTGAGCAATCTGAAATACCTAGGATTTGAAGGAATTAATAGATAAGAGGATAGTTTCATTATGTGGTCAAGAGGTCATTTCATAAAAAATGTTTTAAATTAAAAAATTAAAACCTTTTGGTTTTAAGACTCAGGATAAAATGGATTGGCGAGAATTAAAAAAAATGCTGAGAAAGACTGGAAATTACTCAGTTGATTGGAGAACTAATTAAAATTATCTTGAAGGCTCTGAATATCTTTATCATTGAATTTTTCTTTTTGTGGTCAAAATCCAGTCCCCTTTATTGTTTTCCAAAGGAAAATATGCACAGAAACATAAGTTCTGTTTTACTCACAAAGAAATGTCACTTATTTTATAAAGTGGGATAAAGGAGAGTTTGAGGTCCCAATGACTTCTATCTCTTGACAGAGCAAACAAGTCAAAATACTATGAAGGCTGTCAGCCATGGCCTGACAAAAATCATCCTTTAGAACACTGCATTTGCATCCTTTGATGTCTTATGCAGAAACTCCTGTAAAATGGGGAACAATTCAGAAATAGCAAAGGCCTGTTCTTGCCCCTCAAATATAGTAATGCAGCAGACTTCTGCAGAGAATTGTATTGTGACCCACTCCAGTTGAAACTGTAGCACTGCCACACTGCTGTTCCATTGCTATTCCTCCATCCTTCTGAGTGTTCATTTCAGTAGAGTCTGTGTTAATCACCCTCTGTTATTTGGCCAACCAACTTAAAGGGAAAAAAATGTTCATTTTGGTTCCATTTCACAGATTTCACTTCATGACCATTTGACTCTTATCTATTAGTTTGTACCAAGGAAGAAAGAATATCATGGTTAAAGGGTAGGCACAGCGAGGTAGAAGTTGCCTATTTCATTGTAGACTTGAAGCAAAGAAAGAGAGAAAAGATTCAAGAATGAGAGCCATCAGAGGCACATCCTTTGGCCTACTTCTTCTATCTCAGCTTTTAGATATTAACTTATTCACATCAATGTTATAATGAGCTAAGTACTCCTGCACCACCCAGTCACTTCTCAGTGGAAGCACCAGCTAGAAAACAAATCTACAGCAAATGAATTGAATGGAGCATACAAAATCCAAATCACAATCAACCAGTGTGAGTATTCTATCAATTTTCATAGGGTAGTTGTTCTCAAAATTAGTCTTTATCTGAATTTCTGGAAAGAAGTGGTAACATACTGATTGCTGAATCAAAAGGTTTTGAGGGGAACACAATTCCTAGGTGTTGCTGTTACTTTAAAAACAACGTTTTAGAAATCCCTGTTTGTGATAACCAATCTAATAAAGTAGGGGAAAATAGACATAAAGTATATACAACAAACTGCAAAGACCCACAGGAAAGTGAAAGCTACGTCCAGAAGTTAACAAAGAAGGAATATAGGCCAAATAAGTTAAATTATTTTACTTAAGTATTTACTAAGCACGGTTTCTGTATTACCTACAGCTTAATAGTATAAGACATACATGAGAGACTTCTCATCCTTCTCTCTTTAAAGAATACAGTTGCACATCTGGCCTTTTTGCCTTCTAAGTACTGTGAATGCCAGCTGTAGTGCTAAAATTTTTGTCCCATAATAGTTCTTTTCAACATAGTCCTCCTGGCAGGTCTCAAGCGGTCTGTAGAGCTATAAATGCCTACTTCCTCATGACGTCTATTTATCTTGAAAAATTATCTGCAAATCACACCTGAGTTATTTTTAAATGTCTGTCACATATCACAAAAAATTCTTATGAAGCTACAAATTACCATCAGGAGAGAGAAAGCAGTGTAGGACTGGCAATTCTTATAACTTCCTTAGGTTTCAGGATGGGTTTGAACTCAATATGACAAGTTAAATGTCCTTTGAATGATGGGATATTGTAAAAACCCAAGTTTATTACTTGATGGATCAGTCAACTGTATGAATCACTTCATTCAAATAATAATTGACTATCATAGACATATGAACAACGTCTATTGTGGCTTAGCATCAGATCAAAAGTTATTTCTACAAAGAAAGTTTATCCACAAATGAAGATAGGGCTCTTTTCAAAAATCCGAGGGCCTTTTATGTAATTAACCTTAACTGGTCTGCCAAAGGCTCAAGTGTAACACTAGTTCTAATTGCTCTTAATAATATATCCCAGAGTAATGTATAGGGGTTAATACTGAAGATCAGGAAAGCAGAGGCCAGTTACTAGAGAGTTATTTTACCTCTACCAGTGCTCAGATTGAAGTGATGACCCGGTCCTAAAACTACATCTTCAGACTTCATCTGTCTTTACCAAACAGCAACTATCTCCAGCAATCATCAGACTTTATGAGCTCCTTTCTCCTTCTATCTTATTTTCCACTCTCCAACACTCCTGTTTCCAACTCCCTAGTACTGGGATTAAAGGCTTGTGATCACAAGTCCTGGGGTCTTGTTGGGGTCCAGTCTCAATAGAATTCGCATGTTCCGGAGTAGGAGAGTGAGGATTAGAGTTATTAAGCAAAAGGAACAGAGATATGAGAGAAATAAAAGGCAGAAACACAGAAGAGCACTGGGAGAGAAATTCAGTGAATGCTGATTTGCTGGTATTTATTTTCCACATGCCTGTATTCCTTACCCCAAAGGGGGAGGCAGGAGACAACTGACTTATTAACATGATACAAGGAATAGATCAAGTATCATGTAGGCAGCTACTCCTGGAACTTCCTGTCCAATCTCCTTTGAAGGAGCAGATTTCACCTCTGTACTCAAAATACTAATTAACCACACGCTAGGTCAGAATTTCTTGTTTGTAGTCACACCTGTTGTCAACAGCTTTGAAAGAGTAAAAGTAAGCTCAAACACTCTGACCTTTAGTCAATGTGGAACAGGCTCATATCTGTGAACCCCTATAGGATCAACTTTGTTTGAGCTCTCTTTCTCTTTAGACATATTCAATCTTGTATAGCCCAGTGTAGCCTTGAACTAACAGAGATCCCTCTGCCTCTGTCTCCCGAATCCTCGAATTAAGGGCGTCTGCCACTACTGCCTAGCCGCTAGTGGCTTAGCTCTGCACTATTATCTTCAGGCAATCTTTATTTGTGTAATCATAAACAAAATATCACCACACTCAAGCTAACACCCTTATCTGTCATTGACACATTGAACACCACTAGATACACTAGATGATATAGCAAGTTACACAGCCGTTTGAAGAAAAGTACAAAACTCTTTATGCTAGGTCTCATTCAGGGTGGTCAACTTTTCAGATCATTCTATGAATAGTATACATTCAAATGAGGACTTCATTGCCTGTAAAGGCTGAAGAGAGTAACAGATGCTTTGCTTACATTTTAGCTATGTCTTGATGTCCCAGAGTTTCTATTGCTGTGAAGAGACACCGTGACCACAGCAACTCTTATAAAGTAAAATATTTAATGATTGGTTTATAGTTCAGGGATTTAGTCCTTCATCATCATGGTGGGACATAGTGATATGCAGACAGAGATGGTGCTAGGGAGGTAGCTGAGGGATCTACATCTTTCACAGGCAACAGGAAGTGATCTCAGACACTGGACATGGCTTGGGCATATATGAGACCTCAAAGTCTGCCCCCACTGTGACACACATCCTCTAAAAGGGCCATACCTACTCCAACAAAGTCACACTTTCCAATAGTGCCATTCCCTTTGAGGGCCATTTTCTTTCAAAACACCACAATTAATAAGCACCAAATTTAGAATTTCACTGAAGTAGAAGAACCAAAAATTTGTCAAGTTTCTTGGCAAAATATTTACCTAAACTCTGAAAAAATACCTTCCAAAAACTACATTATTCTCATTGTATCCAGTCAACAAATTCTTGTAAAAATAAATGGCTATTATTTTATCTTTCCTGTACATGAGGAATGAGGTTGTAATCCCTACGAAATATTCCCGAAGAGCCTTTCTGGTTGATAGAAAACTGTTTCGTTGTTGTTTTGTAGTATTGATTAACCAATAATGATTAAAAATACTTTTCAAGAATCCTTATCTTATACTATCACAGAAAACCAAGTCATTCACTGAATTAGCTTATTTAAATGTACTGTCTCCAAGATACATGTCTACACACTAGATGGATGAGTTGAATGTGCATACAGGAAGAATGATTTCCTGTGTATCTTTCAACTTCTTTGTTGTGCCGTTCGTCTCTCCTCTTGATTGAAAAGCAGGTTGTTCATACCTTTTCCCAGTGAGTTCCCGAACAAACATCTATTCACGTTAGATAGAACACTGATTGCAGACAAAGAAAAAATTCTATAAGTGAAACAATAAATTTGTACAGGAGCATAGGTGAAATTAAGGCATTTTGCAGCACAAAAAGGCCCATCCCACTGTTGCAAATCTTGCAAAAAGCTGTGCTAATGGTGTCTCCTACATAAATTACAGGTAGCTTTAGCTAGTCCAGTGGTGTTCTCTCCCAGGTAATCACTTATTGATTTTTAAAACTCTGAATACTGTGACTTTTAGAACATTCCAGAATATTGTGGGTTTTCTTCATAAGCCTTGTCTGTTTTATTTGTTTGCTTGTTTTGTTTTTGTATTTCCACAGTCATACGAGCCTCCTTCCTCCTCTTAAAAAAAGAATGTTTTCATTTTGTGGGAATAGCTACACAGCGTTATACCACCCCTCGAGCTCTTACATTTTTTCCACCTTTCTTTCTACAATGTTCCCCTAGCTTTGAGGGAAGAAATACAGACTTTTGATTGTTTTCTACGTCTATGGATGAACACTGAGCCACAGTGACACAGTAGCAGTCACTTTCCACAATAACTTGGCCTGATGTGAGACTCTACACCCCCTTCTATGAAAGAACTTTCATGAGAACTGATCTTGCCAACACCATTAATATCAGGTATAAACACCAATGTTTATAGACATTTAACAGACACATCACATGTGACAAAATAATAGCACTTACTTTTTCACCAGGGCTTGCATCTTCCCTAGCTGTAGTTTGTACACTGGCTTGCAAGATGAGATATTCATTATTGCATGGGTATTGGGACTTCAATCCAAAATGAAAACAAAGAGTGGCACCTGTAACAACTGCTCCATTACTGGACTAGTTGGTCCACATTTCCTGAACTTTAGTGTAGCTTTCACAGTCCATAACAGTTGTTTTCAGTCTCTGGGTCACAACCTCTTTGGGGGTCATATATCAGATATCCTGCATATAAAATATTTACATTAAGATTCATAGTTGTTTCATAAGAGTAGCAAAATTACAGTGATGGGATAGCAACAAAATAATTTTATATTTGGGATCATGGCAAAATGAGGATGTATATTAACGGGTCCCAGCGTTACGAAGGTTAAGAACAACTGGCATAGGAATATTTGTGACAGTTATCTCCCAGAAACTGTTATTGTGTCTTATGGCATTATGAAACCCAGGTTTCATGGACGGAGTTTCCAGTTTAGTCTAAGCCTAACTTATTCATATTTTGCACACAAAGCATGTTTCATCTTTGTCAATAAGAATTTACCATCTTGTTCTAACATAGACCCAGAAGTAGAAGTAGTACCCATTATGAGACACAGGGACCTCTGTGACAAATGCCTCTTATAGGTAGTAGCCCATACCTTTCGCTGATGTTTTCAATCAGCAATCATATGGCTTCACGGTAGATTTTCTTCTACCATGCCTAATTACTTCACTTACAAGTAAACTGACTATATCATAAGCTATATCATAAGAGGATTTGTACAGGTGTCCAGGACATCTTGTTTCTTCATTGCAAAAGGTGCAGTGGAAAACAATTGTGCCTAACTGTCTTTTACAGTTTTCTAATTATTTGGTGAACTGTTGGCCTGGTTTGAAAAGCTTTCCCAAACTCAAAAGAGTAGTACTCAAAAGCACTTCCATCAAAATAGTTACCCTGAGAACTCCCACTAAATACAAATGTGGTCACATTTGCTTTTGATTCTCCTGGACAGGCTACATCAAGTCCTTTCTCTTTGGCTAATCTCCTCTTGGGTAGCTTAGAACCTTATAAAACTAATTTATATGCAGCTGCAGATCAATCAGCCCAGACAAAAGTTCTCTTATCTCATAAAGATTACATTCTACAATAGAAGGTAGATCCTAAAGCCCCATAGTGTTCTCAGAGTGTCTGCTTAATGAGTTTTTTTTCCTTTTATTCCTCCTGTAAACAAAGTCATATGTAACCTAGTGATCTGTGCATGAACAAACACTGCTTCGATCACTCTTTCATCAATTCCTGTCCTTATTCTATCATCCTTATCTCTGGTAGCCATGGAGATCACAGTTAGTCATAACCAAATATTTTTATGGCTCTAACAAACCAGCTTTCAGAAACTAATTTTCTATTCCTTGACTCCGGCTTGCATCCTTTCTCTCAAGGAAAGATTCGCTATTCGCATTACTTAGTTTCTCCACTCTCACAGTCCTCAGACAGATGCTATCTGGCACCTTGTTTAACACCCTCATGATTAAGTAGCTCTATTACTGAATTTTAAACTTTTTCCAAATTCAAACAGTTCAGATCCTGACAGTCCCTTGATTATCACAGTTTCATGTACTGATGTTTTCATCTTACTGATGTCTTCATCTGCATGCATAATCATAGTCAGACTGAGTGTTATCTTCTGGGATTTCTACTAAATTCAATATCTAAGTCTTTCTATGGACTGACCATTTTAGATCCTAGAAAGTTCTCTGCAGGAATATCTAATCAACACCCTCTTTTCTTTGCATACTACTAGCTATAATAAATTGTAAGCCAACCCTTCTTTCTTGACCTTCCTTTAACCCATCACTTTTCTTTCCAATGAGGTCATTACAATGCAAGTCTTCGTGTCTTTTTCCCATTAACATTCCTCCCTTATTTGAGCAAATTTTCTTTTAAAAAGTTGCTCAGTCTTATCTGTATGTTTTATTGTTCATGACTAAAGCCAAACAACTGAGGGCACACATTACATGTCGCACATTCCAAAATGTACTTATTTCCAAAACTGTAATAGCAGTTCATGACCCTTGCAGTTATTGAACTGCATCTCGGATTTGAGATGGGTCTCTTGACCTCAAAAAAAAAAAATCAGCAACAGGACCATGATGCTTTTTAGATCTCCTAAAATCAGTACTAGTCCAGAACCCACAATTGGTTTGCAGCCTGTGCTCACAAAATGCAAGTTATTCTGATAAAATGCATCATAGAGCAGACTGCTGAAGTATACCAAGAGCATATTTCAAAGGGACCCTTTGTAATTTATTGAACTCAGGAAATTAAAAGACTGTGAAGTATTGTCCTTAGAGTTAGTATAGATTTTGTTCACTTGACACAAATTAATCAGGTATAAAGTAGAACAAAACATACTACTCTTTATGTTTATTTCAATTCCTAGATATTTATTGCATATTCTTTATTAACTTAGCCATGTGGTTGACTAATGTCTTCAATTTATTGTTGCAAGAACTATGCCAATGTTTTTTGGGGTGGTTTAATTTGTTTCTTCTGGCACTTTAAGATTCATTGACTCCTACTGTATTTGGGTTTTCAAATATATTGACCACAATTACTCTAAGTCTCTTGTACAGTGAAGAACAGATCAAAACTGCTATAAGAATACCTACCGATTTTTTTTCTCATTTATTCTTTATAATAATAGTGAAAGCTACATCAACTGCAACTTCCCAGTGTGGATGAACTCTTCTAAAATGCAAAATTCTCTTTAACCATGTGTTGTCTTTGAAAACTTCCTACTATCATAAGCCAACGTCACATCAGCATTGCCAGTCACTGAAGAGGATGGTTTTGGATTAGCCCTTGACCAATTATATACACAAACTTTACAACTGATTTCATATCCCTGGCAGAGAAAATTAGACATAGAGTATTTGCACACAAACTTAGATTGTTTAATGTAGTCTTTTCCAAATGTACTTTTTAAAATCACTATATAATGTAGAGCTTTTCTTTCTTCTAATGTAGGATTTGTGATGCTTGTTGAGAATGATGAACAAAGCCCTGAGATTGAAGTTCAGTGCTTAATAAAACCAGGCTTGCTGGTACATTCTTATGATTCTGGGGTTTGGGAGTGAAAAGAAAGGCTGATCAGAAAATTAAGGTCAGTATTCATGGTAAGCTTCCAAGTTCAAGCCCTGTCAGGCCCCACTGTCCTCTCTCCTTGCTGCCTAAGAATCAGGATGTAGAATTCTCAGCTACTTCTCAGGATTCTCCATTTCAGCCTATGTACTGCTATGTTTCCCATTATGATGATAAGGGACTCCTCTGAAGCTGTAAGCAAGCCTCAGATTAAATGCTTTTTCATGTTGTAATTGTTGCCGTGGCCATGGTGTCTCTTTATATCAATAGAACAGTGACTAGGACACTGGAACACATTAAAAAACTCTTGTCTCTAAAAACAAAATATAACTATTTAAAAAAACAGTCTGAGAGGTATCGTTCAATAGGTAAAGGTGCCTTCAGTCAAACCTGATATTCTAAGTTTGATCATTGAGAATTATAGGATATAAGAAGAGAAACAACTCTTGGAAGTTGTCCCCTAATACATGCTCCATGGCATGAGTCCCCTATCATTTTTCTACAAAATGAATTAATAAATGTAACATTTAAAAATATAATAGTATTTTTACAAAAATGAAACAAAAATCTATTTACAAACACAATTAGAGAATGCATTAAACTCATCTTTATATTTCTAATGACTGAAAAGTTGTCTTTATAACGATTGTTTAAATTAAAGTAAGTTTCAATTAGTAGACCTTATTTAAGAACTACCTACTTGCTGAGTGAGGAAAAAAAGAAGACCCAATGTTGAATGCAGGGAAAAAGGATGAGTATGATCAAAAAAATCAAAACATGTTCCAAAGTGTTTTAAGAAAACTAATTTAAGTTTTAAAAATAGTAAATTTACTTAAAAATTGTATTATTACCTGTTCAAAGTCTACAGTGTGCAAACTGTGATACAGTTTGATCACTGTTGCTCAACATCTCCACGGACACTGAAAATTCTACAACACATTTTATGAAATAGTTTCTTCCTCAATTAAGTAGCTTTCATTCTGTACCTCAGTCTCCTATTTGAACTTTAATTTTAATTATTATGAGATTCATAATATTATTTCCCACTAATACAATGACGCCATAGTTCACCTTTCCGCACTTTGTTCAGCATCAGCTGTAAACTGGTGGAAGAGTGTACTGTCTTTACCGAAAAGATTCAAACATTTATAAAAGTCACAATTACTTCTAAATCACCTTAGGAAAAAGGGAACCAGCAAAGTTTTCTTCTCCGTAGTTCTGTTCTAGAAATGATCCTATCTTTTGTAAGATTTTGAGGTTTCTGTGTGTTTTCCTGTACTGGTAATTTGCATTAATGGATATTCAAGAAGCCAATTTACACAGCTCACTGATAGAAGTTATAACAAAGTCTGCAGACACATGAGGACATATTCTCAGTAAGCTTTTGAAAATGTGCTGACACATTTTAGGAATGCATCTGTTTTTGCTTGCAAAAACTCACATTTATGCGTGCAACATGTAAAAAATGAATGCACAAACAGGTGGTTTTAAATACCCAAGCAGCATTTAAATGGAGTCACTAACAAATTTATTGAAGCCTCTTACAGATCTCTCCAAAACTCATCATTAAACTATGGCAAGTGCCTTGGTCCAATGACACTTGTTTCCTCTTTTCGCATTTGCATTAGTACTTAAAAGCTGAGGTCTGAAAGATAGATTCTCAGCTTTCCAGATGATCAGTGAGAAACTGACAGAGCTGTATTATCTTTATACGTTAATGCCAAGTATTGACTAAAAATAGCTCATAGTAATCTTAGAGAGTAAATGTATAAAATCTTCTATTTTGTTTCCTAGTCTTTTAAGAAAATATATACATCTATGAAATAAGATATACTATAAGTTCACTGGCTCCTTAGTCACATTCATGTGCACACTTAGCATGCAGATATGTATAAGAGTTGTTTAAGTCTCCACCTACAATTGGTCAATAGATATGCCAAAATCTCATGATGGTTCCTATATCAGGTTGCACTGCTACAAAAAGTGGATATTTAGATACATATTTTAAGATATTTAGAGTAAGAAAGTGTAGCGAGCTGCATGGTGTCACACCTGATGGAGATGTATAATCAACTCCTGAGATGACTAAGGCCTGACTTATGCTATGATAACGCAATGATTATCAGCTGCTTGCATATGCGTGGGCCTATGGGCAGTGCCCACCTGGCAGTTCGGGATTGGCAGCCCATGCCTACTTAAGGGCTGGGAGAGGTTTGCCCGAGGAGAGAGAGGGCAATCAGAGAGAGGAGAGAGAGAGAAAGAGAAAGAGAAGGAGAAGGAGATAGATGAAAGTGAATAAAGTCCTGGAATAAACTGCAGTGAGAAGAGCTCTGGTGGTCGCGTCATTCCTTGCGGGTCGAGGTGGGGCGCGACAAGAAACAACTATATAAAAAGCCATATGTCAGAGATAGGAATATGCATTTTAGAGATACAACCAATAAGGATAGATGTCATTAAAATATAGTTTGAATTATATCTAAAAATATGCATCTAAATGGATAATTTAAAAACAAGATATCTTTAAGAATGGAGATATAATGTATAAGTGATGTGGAATTCCCCTCTTTATGCTGTAATTACCATTGATGAATAAAGAAACTGCCTTGGCCTGTTGTCAGGGCAGGGTAGAGGTAGGTGGGAAAAACTAAACTGAGGGCTGGGAGAACCTGTGGAAACCTTCAAATTAATGTGATTTGATGGACCAAAACCCCCAGAAAGGTCACTGTGAACACCCCCAAAAATTATTTCACACAAGGAAAAGCAGGAAGCCGTTTGGAGAGATCTACGCACAAATTTCCTAAATAATTGCTTATGTTTGTTTACATTTAAAGGGGGATATGCTGTATAGATTTTCATTGGTATGAATCTTTGTTTATTGATAATACAAATTTAAGGTCAATTTTGTGTTTTATATATATATATATATATATATATATATATATTATATAATATATATTTCTGCTCTTGATTAAAGTCTTGTGATTGTGTAGTTCTATTAAAAACATAATGTATAATTAAAAATATAGGTAAATAGAAAGTCATCTATAATAGTCAAACTTATATTCAGGCTGTTTAAATTTTCTCAGTGTACAGAAATGTATTTCAGTTAGACAGGTATTCTTTAAATCTTTCAAAGACATTGCTTTGCAGAAGCTTTTCAATTTCAGGAGACAGAGTCAAGGGGAAGCCATGGAGCTGCCATCAGAGACAGACAACCTAGAACCTTGCTGGTAGGCCAAGTGCCTCATGGTAAAATACTGCAAATGGGTTAATACTAGATGTAAGAGCTAGCTAGCAATACACTTAAGTGATTGGCCAAGCAGTGATTTAAATAATATAGTTTCTGTGTGTTTATTTAAGAGTCTGGCTGGCAGGGAAAACAAACAAGTAGTTTCCTACAACATAAAATGAATATTTAAGATAATATACATTTAAAGACCTGACAAATATGGGAAGAATCCAATTATATCTTAAAATTTCTAATTCAAGCTATTTTAGAAATGGTAATGGCAGAGCTGAAGACACTTTGATAGTTTTGTGTTTGAGTTATGCTGTAGATGAGCACAGTCAGAACTGTGGGGATATATAGTGAATGTACACAATAGACAACTAAACATGGAAGGCTGAATAACAGAGACTTAACATTGTTCACTAGCATTCTCAAGTGGAAATATGTATTATAAAATCTTAGGTTTTTAGTTTTTTCTCGAAGGTTCAGACACTCTATTTCCCACTGTATTAATTGAACTGAGAGGTAGAAAATACAGAGACTGAAGATGAATTTCAAAAATCCTTCCTGTATTATAACAAGCGTTTTAGACTTAGATTTTCTGACATAGGTTGTGTTGAAGTCATTTGAGTAGAGAACTGATAGATGAGAAAGAGGAAAAGACCTGTATTTGATAAAAAAAAAAACAGCTTAAGTATTGCAAAAGAATAAATCTGATGAAGAAGATGAAAGAGAAATATAGGTGAGAAGATAATTTCACTTGTTTTCACTTGTTTTCTTTCAAATGTGCCTTCTAACTTCCAATTCTTAGATTTGTGTTAAACTGGAGTGAGTGCTGTAGAAGATAAGGGACTAGGAGGTATCATGAAAGGGGAGAAAAGGCAATAGGCCAGAAGGTAGCAGAACACATCCAAATGAAAACAGAATGGATTAGTGGAGTCTGAAATGTTTAAGAGGATATAGGCAGGTGAGAGATAAAGAAAAGAGGATGGAGGAATAGTTAACAGAAACTAAAAGTAAAGATGCTTAAAAAACAAAGATGAGAACAACTGCTTTATAAGTTATTCAAACACTACATATAATGTACACATCATGAGTAAATAATGGAAGCTCTGAGATAGTAAGTGTAAATCTCATGTAAGGGTTGGGATACTGCTTTAATTTACTTTCTATTGCTGTGATAGAGACCAAAAGCACCTAGAGAGGGAAGAAATAATTTGGCTTTCATGTTGTATGTCACAGCAGTTCATTGAGGGAAAACAAGACAGAAACTTGGACAGGTTTCATGGGTCATGAAGGAATGCTGCTTACAAGTTTTTTATACTCCATTGTGCTCAGATTACTGTATTATACCACTCAGGACTACTTGCCTAGGGATACACTGTTCTGTACATGTTTCATAAAAAAAATAACTAATTACAAACAAAAGTTAAGGGTAGAGAGTTGGTTCAGGGGTTAATGTGCTTAACGCACAAGCCTGACAACGTGGGGTCAATCCTCCAAACACATAGTGGAAGGAGAGAATTGTAGAGACTGAATTTTAGTTCCCAAGCCAGCCTGATCAAAATAACCATAGAAAAACTATGTTAAACAAGAGTTTGGCTGATGGCTCAGGCATATCTCTAGCTAGCTCTTATATCTTAAAATAACTCATTTCTATGTTAGTCTATATGTTGCCATGAGTGTGGCTTACCTGTAAAGTTCTAGCATCTTTCTCCTTCAGCAGCTACATGGTGTCTGACTAATTTTACCTTCTTTCATCCTCTATCTCAGCTTGGGTTTCCCACCTTTTTATATTCTGCCTTACCATAGGCCAAAGCAGCTTCTTTATTAACCAATGTTAATAAAGCATATTCACAACATACAGAGGGGAATCCCACATCAGAGAACTGATTCCTAACCTCTGAACCCTTGCAGTGGAATGTGCAGTTTTACACATATACACAATTATAATAACAAATCCAAACACACCTTTTACAGAGATAATCAGAATTGAGTAAATGTCTCACATTCACTGGCTTTATGAGCTGACTAAAGTATTCTAGTGATGCAGAAGTTAGTTTGAAGCATTTACTGGAGCAGATTGAGTGGTTATAGGAAGAGGAATAAAGATTTGTGCCAATTTTGATTTCATAAGGTAGTTCAAAGAGGTAGTCATCAGAGTTCCTCCCTTTGGCTCAAAGGATCCATGAGTGCATGTGTGTTCATGTGCACATATGGGCACACACTCACACAAAGGAAAAAGAAGATGCAAGAGGTCCAGGATATATCCTTTAACATTAAATGTCTTCTTTTCATAGTGTCTAACAGAGTGATAGCAAAAATCTCAGTAAGTTGAAAGATAAAAAAGGAATATCCAAAAGTCCAGTCATATAGCTTGACAGAAGAAATGACTAAAACTCTCTCTTTTGTGGCATTGACCTATGCAAATATTTACTAGAAGTACAATTTGGCTCTTGCAGAAGTTAGTTTTCCACAAGTCTTTCATGCTCACTCTTGTTGTAGGAGGCTGCTTATTTGTTCCTGGCTGCTCAGACTCCAAATAACCATTCAGAAACTATATTATTTAAATCACTGCTTGGCCAATCACTTAAGCTACGACTTACCGGGTAAAGTTCTGTCTGGCACCAGGCATCTATCTCCGGGGGCCACATGGCTTCTCACTGACTGCCTACTCTCTATATCTATATCTTTTCCAATCTGGCTGTATTTTGTTAAACCCTTGAAACCATTGAAAGCAGCTGTTTTATTCATTGATCAGAAAAAGCAACACATATACAGGACTTCCCACACCACACTTTCTATGCAATTAAAGAACAGATCGTATAATACTAATTTAGATAAAACTACAATAAAGGACACTAACATGAACCTAACTAAAATGTTAGTTACACTGCACGGTGGGTGTGTTTGCTGAGATCTCCCTAGGTTTCTAGAAGTTGAATGTAGATGCAAACTACAGTGGCTATTATTTATAGATAGATATATGCTTCATTTTCATATATCTTCATTTTTTTCAAATCAAATACTTATGGATATATTTAGTGGTTGAGAAAGTGTTCTACTTCTTATGGCACCTGCCATTTGGCAGACTTGATTTACATAATATCATTTGGATGTATTCATATATTCATGGCACAGCAGACTGAACAGACAATGAAAAGGATTTGAATTGCCTTTGACTGAGAAACTCCTATCCATGTGAATGTCAGAATGAATGAGTGCTTGCAAACCATATTAAGAGGCTGACCAGCTAGAAACAATGCAACTCAAGTGGCCTGTGCCCTTCGATCACATAGGAGGACTAATAGCTGTTTTTCAATTGCACCTTTAAGGCTAACTAATGCAAACAGTGGGAGATTTCAAATCCATGGGCTGTTATTTTCAGGAAGACTTAGTCACAGAAAATAAAATATAAGAATGTATCTATTTTCAAAATTTTGTGGTTATTTTACATTTCATGTACATATGTCTTGCCTCCCCATCTAAGTTTTAAAATCTGTGGTGGCAGGAGATGCGTTTGTGAAAGTAGATGTTGGAAAGCCCTTTGAGGGTCCTGTATTTGTTTACTAATTGCAGAATCTGGGGGTGCATCCTCACACGTCCTTGCTGCACAGAAAGATTGAAGCTGTTACTCTAAATGTTATTATTTCTTTCCTGTTAGATACTTCTTTCTGCCTTCATTTTAGCATAAGGAAGAACCACAGCCTTTTGAATAATACTGCCTATTTGGCAACTTCACTCTTTGTAAAGGTAAAAAGATATTAAATAAACTAAAAAACTGTTGTCACATTTGAGTTTTCGAATTTTAGTAGAGTGGCAGTTCAGAAGTATAATGGCTTAAGGATATATTTATGGAAACCACTGACAGTTTTGATTACAGCTTTTGTTTGAATCTTTGTAGAAAAGTTTTTTAGATTGTACAGAAAACCTGGGAATTGTCTCCGTTTTAGTAATGTGTCTGGCAAACATCACAGCTGTTCATTAACATATGAATCTAGCAGAGTTTCAAAATTCCCCCATCATTGTTGTCTTTGAGCATACTCTTTGCTGTGAACGGAAGTGAGCTGCTAGTTTATTTATCGGAAGATTGTAGTGTGATAAGCAAAGCATCAGGAATAATCATACAGATGCCGTGCACCACAATAGGTTCCAACTATGCTACATGTCTTTTTATCAAGGAAAGAAGTTAAGAGTTTTTAAATTATTTAGGTAACTTGACGAATTGATCATCTTAATAAAACAGTTGTGTAATTCTGAGAAGGTGCATTAAAGATACTAATAAAATAGAATTCCTACCTGTCAGATATCAGAGCAAACTGCTTCCATGCAAGTTGCTAAAATGTAACTATATTTACTTTTCCCTCAAAAGATCCACAATCACGTAATCAAGGACAAATTAAGAGCAGTGTTTAAAGAATATAAATATTGAACAACTATAGAATTCTCTAATGAATGCAGGGATTGAATATAGTAATATGCTTTGAGAAATAAATCTCACCCAAACTGTCTGCAATAATAGATTTTCTAATAGAAAGAGAATCGAAAAAATAATAATATACTCATGTCCCATTAGAGCAGTGGATTCATTAGTTGATGATACTTCTCATTTCCAATGCCTGTGTTCCCATCTTGGCTCTTCACCTATCTCCACACTTCCATCCCATGAATCTGGACTATAAGGGCTCATCCTCCTTCAGCATATTATTTGTGGCTCTTTATTCTTCTTGTTTTGTTTATTAACAACAGTGACATAGGAACCCACCTAAGGCTTCTCTCCCTCTTGATATATGGATTCTGATCTTCCAGTCCTCTGAAACAACTTTTGCCTGAAGATTTAGGATAAATCATGCCAAAATCTCAGTCTTGTGAGATATTCTAATCATCTAGGTTCTGCTTTTGAAAAAGTCATTCTACAAGGATGGTGAGAAAAGATTCATTCAAGAAAATTATTGACATGTTTATGTTACCAGTAACACTCTTGAGTCTTTTGACTAGGTTGTAACATTTTCCTGTTTTCCTTTATTAAATGTTGACTTAGTTGCATCAGGTAAGTGAAAAGCACAAACACCCTTGGGTTGTTTTCTCTTAATGTCTAAATGCTATGTCTTCAGCAGCCTGTGAATTTTATGACTAGTAATCACAGATGTTGGTCTTATTTGTATGCTAAGGTGTCTAAACATTTAATTAAATTACTTCAGTTGTGTTTCATTTATTTTTAAAAAAATAAGTATTAGGCCTGTTGTTTATACCAGGAGCGAGGGACAGATTGGCATATCAACAAGTTCCTTGTTCAAGTGAATTTTATTCTGTTGATGAGAGAGACAGTTGTCATGGAAGTGATACTAAGTACAGTGCTCCGTGCAATAGAAAACAGTGATCCTGTACTATAAGGTTAACAGCAACAATTAGGTATGGCAAAATGTTGCACTAAAGGTAATCTTCACAATTACCTATTCCAAAATCTATCACACAGTTTTAATCTGTTGACACCACTTGACAAAAGCCTTCTGGTACTGTATGATTGTGCTGTTCTGTCCTTCATAATTGTTAATAACCAATACTACTAAAATACTTTTTAGGTATTTTACCACTATTCTTTCTCTCATTTGGTAATAATTACCCTTGTTTTATAATTGTGAAAAGTCAAGCACGCCTTTTCATTTTCTTTTAAAAATGAAATAGTTTAAAGACTATTAAATACTGAACAACTGTTCAAAATTATCTCATTCCCCTCTTTTATTGTATAATATATTTAATAAGTTTTATTCAATAAAAAAGAGATTATTTTAAAAGTTGTCCAACCTGACTGACAGTACACAGTTTAATGGTAGGCTCCTGCGAAGCAAACATGAACACGCAGCTCCAATCTTCAGTACTATATCTAGATAGAAAGCTATGATAGTAGAATTCAAAGCGTAACCCTGATTATTTGGTGACCTTTTCCCATGGCATCCTTACTGGTGTGGTTGTTTCTCTAACCATATATTTTTAACTCTGTGACATTCTACAATACCAACTGCTAAGTCACAGCCACCTGTCCTATCAAGGAGATGGGACAGCTGAGTGATGATGAGTTTGATGAATTAAGTCCTTGTGTTGATTGTCCTAGCCCAAAGATTAAGTAGAGTTGTGAGTCAGTTTTCAAATCCATTGGGTCAATTACATTTATCTCTGTTAATAAATATCATTTTGTTTTGCTTTCTCTTTTTATTTCCATGGGTGCATCTTTTGTGTGGTATGTACGCTTGCTTATACATGATTGCATGTGAATGGGTATACATGTGTGGATGTGTATGCAAAGGTCCAAGGCTTATATTTGGAATTGTTCTCTATTACTCTTCCTATTTAGTCAGCAAGGCTTCTCGGACAAAATGAGAGCTAGCAGACACCAAAGATCTCCTTTGTCACCATCACCTCGCTTTGTGTTCTGACACTGGAAATGTAGGTCCCTTGTTCACTCTCTGCATTCAACTATGTTTCCGGAGATCAGAACTCTGCTCCTCATGATTGTAAGCACTTAGCCAGTAAGCCTCTTTCTTTCCCAGTTCCCTCGTTTTATTATAGCCAAGAGAGAGCAGGAACTGAGGCAGAAGCATGTCTTTTGGTTTGTTTGTTTATTTGTGTTTGTTTTTGTTTGTCAGATAAGGTTTCTCTGTGTAATAGTCCTGGTGGTCCTGGAACACATGCTGTAGTCCAGGCTGGCCATGAAGTCACAGAGATCCTCCTGCCTCTGCCTCCTGAGTACAGGGACTAAAGGCGTGCACCAGCGAAAACACAGTGAAAAAGAAGTCTTAGGGCGTGAAAGCCACGTTCGCTTTGTAGAATAGCCGTGCTTAAGCAGTTTCTGACAGTTTTGAAGTTTTACTTAATAGCAGAGGGAAGAAAACCCATTTTTTTTATTAAATCCTGGTGTAATAAGGTTCTTGTTTTGTCTTCCTTACACCTTGCAAACTGGAGTCAGTAGCCCAGAGATAAAAAGGCATGAGGCAGCCTTAGAGAATTCCAGCAAAGCCAGTATGGTTTAAACTTTGTTGACTAACAAACGTGAGTGGTTTTATGTTTTAGGAACAAAAATATCTCACAATCACTGAAGTATGGAAAGATAAAGGCTGTAATGGGGTTTCCAGCTACTGCAGTTGTCATCTTGGAATAAAGGACACTCCACTTCCAGCCTGGGTTTAAAGGGTTAAAAAAGCGTGTGTGGATGGAGATATATAGCTCTTTGAATGTAAGTGGGAATAATGGATATTCTTGTTTTCTTTCACTTGAGAGTCAGTTTTAAACCCTTGGTAGTACAAAGATATGACAGCTCACATTGACTTGAGTTTTTTTTTATGAAAAGATTGTATTTCTTATTAATTTAGTTTGGTGGGCAAACTTTATATTTAATACACAGGGAAACACCCCTTAAATTACATCAGTATAATATACTAAAGATTCACAAGCCACTCTATTAAATAATGAGAATTAAAAATAATGTGAGAATAAGATAAAATATTTTTAAAATGCTGGATGTTATATAGACAAAGAAAGAAAACAAACAAAAATACTTTCAATGGCTCCATTGCTCAGTGGAAATAAGATTTTAAAAGATTTAAAAAGCAGGAGTTGCAATATATACTGAGGGTCATAGAGAATATTATCCTGTATGCAAATTTGGATTGGGTTAGCTTAGATTCATACATGATTCAATACTGAGGAGGATATCTATAATACAGAAATAGCTTGGCAAAGACAAGTAATTTACTGATCAAGATCATGCTGTTTTTGTTCCCTTCAAGTCCACAAATACAAATTTCAAATTATACAGACGTTTCCAGAGCTCCTACATGTGAGAAGCCTCTCTAGATTTTTAAGTTTAGAAAATGTGACCAGATTTTTGAGGTACCAATGAATGAAAATTAATGAATGACTTTTGTTGGTATTCATGTTTTTTTTTTCCTGATTTACAGAACTCTTTATCTTTTTGGTGAATGGAAGATACAATAAAGCAAGAACATATTTTTTTAATCTTTCACCTGATTGATTAAAAATCATTGTTTTAATCAATGTAATTAAAGAAAATTACAACTTAGAAAACAAAATGATATACTCAGTTGTCACTGTCATTTAATACTCAAGAAAAAAATATGATTTGGGTCAACACTGTTTTATAAAATGTGTGTGTGTGTGTGGTGTGTGTGTGTAGTAACACAGCAAACTTTTTGTCATGTTACTCTTTTTACATGAAAACAAAGAATGTCTCTGTCCTTGCCATTTATTACAGTGGTGATCCCTGGCTAATGCGAGTCTCTAGCAATACTGTGCAATCTATTTTTGTAGAGGGAAGTATCTTTCTCTGTGATTCTGAATGAAAAATTGGCATCCATCTTCTGAACAGGCTTTATCCCTGCTTCAATGGCTTGTCTCTGAAACTGCTGATGACTAGAAGTGATTCTTTACAACTCGCTAAATAAGACATCAGTTTCTCAGGAAAAAAAAATTGTACAGAAACTGGAAGGGGCAGCTGTCTTCAAGAGCCATTGGGGAGAGCACTTCCCAAGTGGTTTGAAAGCTCCTAAATGTTATTACTGAGCACGTGTTAATGTGATGTGCTCTTACAATTTAAATGCTGCTTCAAGCAAAAAGATTTTTAATTTTTCTCCACTTCTAAATGTATGCTATATTAACCTAAGTATATAAATTCTTCTGTGCAAAAGAGTCTTACCCTACCATCAAAGGTAATTAAAGCAGGAAAGAAAACTTCAAAGCCAAAATGAAAGCTGAATCCTAAAATGATCAGCTCAACTGAAGATGAAAGAAAAAGCATTATTCAGAAGTCTTAGTGAAGCATAAATGTAGACAAAGATGTGCACAAGGCCTTCCCTGCATCCCAGCCCTCATTCTGACCTCCTGTTTCATTTATACTTCATGAGACAGAGAATAATACAATGTGATAACCTGATCAAAATCAAATATATATAATTTATCATTTAGTCCTTATATACCTTTATGGGTATATAAGACAATCCAACCAAATAATTATTGCCTGAAGAAGTTTCTAGAGCTATTTCCCTCCTCCTGAGTTTGAAAGACCATAAAATAACACCTTTGGCTAAATCTTCTCATTTCTGTCTTACATGGTAATCTGTGTAAATCTTTACCACCATGCTGTATTGGAAAACATTCCAGACCCATTATACAGAAAGTTTTGCTGTTTCTGTTGTTTTCATGTGTAATTTCTTTCCTCTCTGTTGCATTTCTTGAAAAGACCTGCAAATCTATGAGAGAGATTTGGTCTTTCTTACATTTATTCTAACTCACACTTCCACAGAACTTTCCCTCTTTAACATTGATGTTTGAAACAATAGTTTGTTTTATAGTATGGGTCTTCTTAGGCCCCCTTCTGCACCACACACTTCGATTGATGGCAGTACTTATTCTATAAAAATGAGGTTCTTGCACTGGATATTTTACTTTATGAAAAACTTAAAATTAATGATAAGTGTAAAATCTCTTCTTAAAATAAAGAATATGGATAATTTCTTCTTCCATACTCTAGTCCTTTAATCTGGGGTTATTTTTTTCTTTGTTTTGTTTTTTTTGTGCCCCACCAAGAATACTATTTCTCATCATACCTACCTGTGTGTATAACATTTCACAAAAGTCTTCCCTTTGAAGAAGTTGGGTAAATATCACAGCAAAGAACATGGATGCTACATTGTTCAGGTCAGCTGTTGCTCAGTGTGTTTAGAATTCTGTGATTAAGGGAAGAAAAAAATTACTACTAACAGTTCAGACACAACGACCAGACAATCAAAATAACCTTTGCACTGGAAATCAAGAAATTATACTTAAACACTTTAAGCTGAATTTTTAATAGCTAAAGTCAGTATGAAAATATTTTCTATTCTCTTCTATTCCCAAATGTCACTTAAATAGTGTATAGGTTAACTATGGAGATTACTGCACCTTATAACTTTTACTATCTAAAGAATATTTTTGGACATTATAGCTTTTGAATTTTTTCAATGATAAACAAAAACCAAGAAATTAGAAAAAATTGGCTTCAATTCATGTGATATGAAACACAGTGTATGTATTTTTTATTTTTGTCCTTATTTCCACATTTTCTAGAATTCAACTTCTTCATGTTCCACTATACATAAATGCAACTTTTGCAAGCAGTATAAATATTTAATGTTAAAGAAAATCACTGAGAAACCAAGCACAATGTTGCAAAGAAATTTACAAAGGTTCAGACATTGAAGAATAAACTAAAAGTAATAAATTCCACCCATGGAACATTGAAAGCTCATGATATATGTATGATAACTTTATTTAAAGGAAGTGAATTTTAGGATCATTTCATAATGTTAAAGGATGCAGAATATTTTAGTGATGAATATATGAATATAACAAAGAATTAACAGTAAATAATGAAAAAGTAAAGAGAAATAGAATTATTGATCCAATCTCCAGTGTAATAAATAATACTGTTCTTAAAATCAATACATTTGGCTTAGAGGACTAATTCAATTTGACATTCTGCCTATTTTTAAAACACTTCTCCTTCCTAACATCACAATAATATTACTCCAATATAAACATAATTATCTTCTGTTAAATATTTTAGTGTCAACTTTGAACATGAATATCAAAAAACTGAACATATATTACATATCCAATTTTCTTCCCATTTCTTCTGGTCCATATATTTTAATTAATCAATTGAATGAGTATTCAACTGCATTATTTTAATTTTTGCTTACATTAAAATAGATAAACATATGTTCATGTAATTTTTCTACCAGTCTTAATTTTTCAAGTAAAAAGAAGTAGGTATATGTTTTATCTATGTGTATGTATATGGAACGTGTGTGTTGATGCCCATAGAAGTCAGAAAAGGACATTAGATGCCCTCAAACATCAGTTCCCACAGCCTGTAAGCCCCAAAGAAAATCACAGAGAGTCTACATTAGATATAAATTGATTGACCATTTAGCTCAGGCTACGTATTAGCTCTTATAATGTATACAAGCCCATTATTCTAGTATATGTTAGCCACATGGCTTGGTACCTTTTTCAGCATGGCAGGTTACATCTTGCTTCTACTGTGGTCTGGGCAGGACTGGGGAGGGAGCTTCCTTCTTCCCAGAATATTCCTGTTCCTCATTTCCCTGCCTTTACTTCCTGTCTGGCTACTAGCCAATCAGCATTTATTTAAAATGTAATTGACAGAATACAGAATTGTCCTCTACCACTTATGGGTGCTGGAAATCAAACTTAGCTCCTCTGTTAAATTATTCTGTTCTGGCAACTGCTGAGCCATATTTGCAGCTCGAACACTCTCACCAGTTTTTAAAACTTCACTATGATTGCTTATCATCACCAGTTACAGTCTCACACAATTATTTTGTTAAATGGGCTTTCATAACTTTATCATAAAATAGCATGGGTTCATTTGTGCATTTTTATATTCATGTGTCTCACTGAAATATATCTCATGTCTATATAAAGCAGTGATTGTGGTAACCACATGTCTCTCATGTGTGTATCAGTGTTGCTCATATTATTCCATATATCCCATACCTGTATAAAGTAGTGGTATATTAAGTGCATATATCTCTCACAGGTATAGTGTGCCAGTCATATTAACTGCATATATCTCACAGCTGGATGAAGTACTGCTCATTAAAACTCTATGACCCATACTTACTCCTTTCAAAATTGAAATGGCAAGTGTGCTGCGAGAATATTTATATGAATAAAAAATGAAATTATTCCAAAATGCAACAACAAAATTTATTCATAGTTGAATAGAACTGTTATCTAAACATTAAAGTTATGTTTTAGGAATTTTAGGAGTTATGCTGGGTTCCACATTACATAAGGGAATGAAACTAAAATTCACATGTATATCTTGCTTCATAGCCTTCCATTACTATGTATGAACAGAGGCTGCCATCAAATTGGATTTCTCCAATTGCATAGAACTAACTAACTCACTATTGCTGATTTATGGTCAGAGATGAATGCTGTAAATTATCCTATCTAAAATTGCACATTTGGAAAACTCTTGCTCAAATCTTGTGTGCTATTGATATGGGTAACAATAACAATATTATATTGTATATTTAAAAGAGCTTGAAGCAAATATTTTTAGAGATTTCACTATGAAGAAATGATGTTTGAGGAGACAGATTTATTTAGTCTGATGAAACCATACAATATGTGGTACCAAATTAGTATCTACAAATCAACAAAATATGGAATTCAGGGGAAAAAATCAAGCTTAAACCATAGGCCCTTGCTGATCTCCTCTTTAGTATACTGAGTGAGGTGATCTTCTTTTCTTCCCAGTTTTGACTATATATACTCAAATTAATTATTCACTGTTTCATTAAAATTCTTATTGTAAATATATACCTCATGCAACTATATAACACAGTATAGAGAGACCACACAAGGCATTGACTTCAACACAATTTGTAATTCATATTTATTTTCTCTAGTTTTAACTTGTTTGTGACATGTGTGTGAACTTATTTTTAAGTTTGTTCCTTTTTTTTATATTTTTTTTATTTTTTATTTTTTATTTTTTATTTTTTTATTTTTTTTTATTTATTTATTAAAGACTTCCGTCTCTTCCCCACCGCCGCCTCCCCTTTCCCTCCCCCTCCCCCAATCAAGTTCCCCTCCCTCATCAGCACAAAGAGCAAACAGGGTTCCCTGTCCTGTGGGAAGTCCAGGGACCACCCACCTCCATCCAGGTCTAGTAAGGTGAGCATCCAAACTGCCTAGGCTCCCACAAAGCCAATAGGTGCAGTAGGATCAAAACCCATTGCCATTGTTCTTGAGGTCTCAGTAGTCCTCATTGTCCACTATGTTCAGCGAGACCAGTTTTGTTCCTTTTATAGACTATTTACCACGGGCTAGAGATGTGACTTAGTATTTAAGAGCACTTGTTTCTTTAGAGAGGAACTGGGTTTAGTGTTCAGTCCTCACATGGTGGCCTCACATTCATAACTTCAGTTCCAAAAATCTCTCATGGCTTCTGTAGGTATCATGCACACAGACAATGTATATAAATGCATGCAGTCAATATATTATATACATAAAATTAAAAATAAATAATTTACAACTATACTATTTACCATTTTTATGTCATCTTTACATTTGAAACAAATTATTAGAATCTGGAAGATAAGGTTTTCACCATTTTCTTTTTGTTGCTCTTTTAGTAACCAGAAGTTGATTCTAACACATTATATAAAGAGAATGCACTTGATAAGGGAGGTTGATTGATTAGGTAATGGAGCTGGTAATTTCTTTTTGTGTGTCTATGAATTTAAGCAAGTGAAGCAAGAAATTCTGATTAACTTTGAGTCTGTCACTGATCACTGGCTACCACTGTTCATAAAAGTCATCAGTAAGTTTTAAGGTTGGCGTATGCTCTTCTGAAAGTCAGAGTTCTGGATTTCACAGGTATCTGCTCGTTTCAGGCACCTTTGGACCCTAAATATTTCTGATGAGAATTTGAATTGACCAATGCAGGTCTATGCCATATAAGTGACAGCAGACCAATCTTTGATAGTGTGAAAAGGAGATGGAAAACCAAGGTCATTTCCACCTCAGGCTCTTGTCAGAAAGAAGGCAAGTGATTCAGCATCAGGAGGAAGAGGACAACAAATTGGAAAACACCCTCACAGCCCTTCCCTTATGGATTGTACAGCCCTAACACCTTCTATCACCAAACTGTAAACTAGCATAGCAATCTAGGCTCCCTGAAGATTGCACCGTAATTTACACTATTATTTCCCATCACAAATGGTGCAGAGAATATTATGTTGCTATAGTCATGGATTTTTAAAACTGGATTTAAAATTCAACATAGAATTTTTGAAATCATTTTTATGGACTATACAAAACCTAAAAGAAATATGTAGTGACTATTAACAAAGATTTAGGGGGACATATTTTAAACAAATTATTTGTGGCTATATAAATAAATATATTAATTAAAATTTAAGGATTTCACATCCTAAAAATAGTTTTAATATAGTTATTTTACAAACATAAATTTAACATATTAGTTTGCTTATGCCATTAGGTGTAAAAGTGAAAGACAGGACAAACTTTCAGATTTGAAATATATATTATTGATAGTAGACACTAAATATAAAAACAATGAAATAAAACACTGCATTCATTAGATATATCACAAATATATATTTCTGTTTCAAATTCTTCTAGATTTAATATCACTTAAATTAATTTGGATGTGAACATTATCCTAATAAGAAATAAATTGTCTAAAGATTGAAAAAATTGAAATCTTACACAACCTCTTTAGACACTTGTAATCCCAGTGTTCCCAGAGGCAGAGGAACAGAGATTTCAGGGGCCTGCTAGTCATACGACCTAGCATTATTGTTGAAAACCAGTTACCAGGCAGAACTGTCAGAAAACAAAGAAACAGAAAAAATTAAGATCAAAACAAGCAAACAAACTAAAATAAAACAAAGAGCCATCCAGTAAAAGACTTTTGAACAAAAAATTTAAGAGGCTGCTTCAAGTGAGCACACACACACATACACATATGGGCACACACACTCGCATGCTGCACACACAGGCACATACACACACATGCACTCACACATACATGTACAAAGACATACTCAGAAGCTTATCATAAATGTTTACAAAGATTTTTTAAAAATTACAAAGAAAAGCATTTACATGTTGTTTCAAAACCTTAGGAAAATTAGTTTTAAAGAAATGAGCTTAAGAGCCTGTAAAATATTTTTATTAAGAAACATTAATAATTATTTTAATATTCCTTAAATGTAATTTTATTGTTATATAAATTACCAAATAATGTGAAGAACTAAGAAAAAATTATAAGAGGTTAATAATAGTTAAAATAAAGTTGCTATTGTCATTAATTAAGGATACAAATATGAAGATTATATATATTATGATAAACATACTGATTTATCAAAAAAACTCAATAGCAGAAACATCTGTCTGCAGCTTCTTATTTAATAACATATATTATTATTAATTTCATGAATTAGCTTACTAAAATTCTTTTTTTTTTTAACATGGTGTTTCTCTGTAGTTTTGGAGCCTGTTCTAAAATTAGCTCTTGGTCTCCTGAGTAAACTGGGAGCATTGGGATCATGGGAGAGGGTTGAAGGGGAGGGAATAGGAAGAGATGGGAGCAGATAAAAATGTATAGCTTAATAAATTCAATAAAATACAAACAACGACGTCAACAACAAAACCAGCTCTTGTACACCAGGCTGTCCTTGAACTCACAGAAATCTTCCTTTACTCTTGCCCCCCCCTGCCCCCAGTGCTGGGATTGATTAAAGGCATGTGTCACCACAACCTGCTACTAAAAACAATTTTAACAATCTTGTTAACTGATTAATTATGCCATATTATGGAATTTGTTCTAAAGACTTTTTTTTTTCAAAAAGTGCAAATCATTCTAGCATAAATGTTTTTATTGGTAGGACAGGTACTGAGGAGATGTTGATGCTCCCAGTGGGTGAAAATGACTCAAATATTCAGAACCATGTGTAGTTTGCTTACGTTTTATGACTGTTGTGAAGTACTGGGTCAATATTAAAATTACACTCAGGCAGTCAGTCATAAAACAAGATTATAAAACTTCTGACATAATTATAAAATGCTGTATTACATTTCTGTCAAAGCATGGTATAAGATATCTACAATCACATTCTCCAGAATCCTGTGAAGCTTATTTTGAGGTCATTTTTGTTTGAAAAGTAAATACTCGACTATCCTTGACTGTACAGTGTGCTCCAGGTCCCGGTTCATAAGAAGGGAGATGCTATCTAGGAAAGGTAAAGTACCGTATTTTGAAGGCTTACTAACATGTTCCAAAAATAGTCTTCCTTTAATATAGTGAAAATATATTTATAAACTAAGGTTAGGATTAATCTATATATGATTAGTTTTTAACAGTCAAAATAGGGGTAATAATTCTAAAGAACATAGAAATGTAAAATGTCTCAATAAAGAGGCTGCTTGACCTATTTAAATTTGCTGGCTACCATTTGAAAATGCACAGCCTAGTAAAATGTATGCATACAGATAACAGTGTGTCTCATATACATTTTTATACAGATTCTTTATATAACAATATCATAAAAGATACCAACTACAGGTCAGCTATTGATCGAGTAAAAAATGTGAGACAAAAAGGATACAGCAAAAGATTGTTTTATGTTCAAAATTATACTGGTGTAATTTCTAAACACACACCTAAATATAGGATTTAACAGGAAAGGGAAAACTCGATGAGCAATATTTTCTGTGTTCTGAAATGACCTGCTGAACAATGTAGCCATAGGTATTAATGTCTGGAAAAGCAGGAACATGCTTTCTATAATGAATGTGAAGTAATATTTCAAGGGAAAACTATTTTTAATAGAGAGTTACTATTCATAGAAACTAATTATAAGAGAGGATTTCACTAATTTTAAAGGTGTCTGACCAAGGTGAAAAATTAACAATGAATCACATTGCCAGAGGCTGATCACTGGAAGCCCTGGTAGCTGTACTTCATCCTGGGAAGTGGGGGCATGCACCTTCCCCTCATTAGGCTCACCACTGCTGGGTGTGTGCTTTTATCATGTAAAGCTCGTAAAATGTATGCTTCAATGTTTAAGCTTCAGTGCATAGTCTTTCTTTTTTTTTCCCTTAGGAAATTCGTAATTCAGTATAATGGCAAAACTTTATTGTAAGTGATTGACTTACAGATGGACCATAGTTAATGGATGGTGTTGATAGAACCATAAGTCAAACAATATGAATTATTTAATCAATGAAAATATATTTTATTTGTATTGAATACGTTCTGTTCAAATAACTTTATCAATAGAAAATACAGCATCTTTTAATCCAGCTACATATAACTATACACTTTCTATCAAAATGCAAACCCTTTCCTTGACCTTCTAAAATCAGGTCTCATGTATTCACTTGGTAGTGATTTTACACAATGTACTAGTGGCATGAATTGTAGGTCGGGGAAAAACGACAGCTACACTATTTTAAAAAGTATTTCACTTGTGAATTCAGGAAATTACATTTCTGCATTACTATTTTGTCTTGTGCAAAAAAGCGTTTCTTATTTACAAGAAAACTCAGGGTAGGTTAAAGGTTTTTCATTTAAAAACAGAAAACTCCCAAGAATGCATGATGAACCTCATATGGAGCAAGTAGGGTTTCCTTCCTGAATATTCAGCACAGACATTGAAGCAGCATGATAGTTTCAGGTGAGATGCAAATTTGGCAACATTCCATAATCTTTTATAAAAGAACAAATAATTCCACAGTTATTTTTAAACTAAGACATATTTCTTTAAACACATTTTCTGCATGCTTAATATTTTTAGAGAAAACATTTTTAGTTAAACTATTATAGCAAAAATATATAAATTGATATAAGAGTACTGCCAGATATCATTTGCTAGACTGCTCATTCTCTTTTGATCATATGTGTGTGTCTTTAAGTACTTTCTAACAAAGGAGAAAATTTTTAATTATCGAAAGAACATTAAAATATATAATATGCTAATACACACATATATGCGCAATCCTATTTATATTTATGCTTCCTCTCCTACAAGATTAAATAGTGCATTACTAATCTCATTTATGGAATCCAGTGACTCTATTTGTCATAACAATGTTTCATAGATTTATGAACCTCATATGCAAATATTTTAATTATTTAGTTTACATTTAATAGTGCTTTCCAGATTAGTTCTCAAGATAGATAGCACTTCTACGAACATCTTGGTAGCTTTTCCCAGTCCCTAAAAATCATTCTGACTTCTTATCTGTGGTTAGCCAGTTTATTACTATTATACCTCCTGGGAAAAACTCTCTTTGAAACAGGCAACATTTAATGAAATATATATACATATACATATATTTACATATTCATTAAAGATGATACTGAAGAAAATGTAAAAATACTGCTAATTTGTAATCAGTTTGAGTAGATTTATTTTGAACATGAAAGAAATCATCAACTGCTAACAATCCAGAGATCAAAGACCTGAGGGTTAAAAAAAGAAAGAAAGGAAGAAAAATGTGGGCTAGTATCTGACACTGAGCCCTGTGTGGGTTGAATGCAGGGCTGTGGGAAGTTACCAAATTGTGTCAGCCAATAGTTGCCATTAGGAAAAGTCAAAAGTATTCAAACCAAGTGTGTGCCGATAACAAAGGAGAAAAGAGTGACTTCTGTTGCCAGTTTGGGCCATCAGTGACCATGTTTAAAGACAGGGTGTTTATTATAACTTGGTGACCTTTCACATGAATAAAAAACATGCGTGGTTCCCAATACTTATTTATACTGGAATAAAACTACTTCATACAAGTAAAATAAGAAAAAAAAAGTGTAAATATTTCTGGTCCTGAAAACTACACATACATATTTAGGACTGCCAAAACAGACTAGTGTGTTTAACTGTATCATTTTAGGATTTGCATTTAACAACCTTCCCCCCTTTTAGACTATTGTATGCATTTTAACATAGGATTCAATTTGTAAAAGTGAGTACTGTGCATCCAATTTTTCTTTTACATTGTGTTATATGTACAAAGTAGGAATCCTTTCAGAAAGTATTTTTGAATGGATATATAATGGATATGAATGATTTCCAGAACAAACTGCATGTGTGCATCAAGCACCAAACAAATGACCTGCATATGTGGCCAATGACCGATCCCTCTGGACGAACAACAAATCTGCATAATTCTGCACAACTTCAGTCAGGATTTGTTCAGTCGGATGAGGTGGAGCGTTTCTTATCTTCTAAAGGAGATTTTGAATTCATACATCACTTTTGACTAGCAATGTGAAATAGGGTTTCAGGAGTTTCAGCATGTTTGTACTTAAAAAAATGAATAGCTTATATTATCAAACTTTTGAGAGAATTAGACAGTCATATATGCAAATCACAGTGATACTGGTCACTATCAAGGAGTTTTTCTTTCTATTTGTAAGACTCAGATGCTAATCTGGGTCTAGGTCTAGGAATAGGTTGACGTAAAAATAGGTGCTTGAAAATAAATAATAGTGTTCTCTTAGTTTTTGGAAAAAGTGCATATTGAATAGATTAGAGAATTGAAAATTATATCTTTTTCTATTGTATTTGGCCATAACTTGGTCCCAAGCCACTGGGAGTTACTATTGCTTGTATTCTCTTGAAAACTTGTATTCTTTTGTCAATCAATAAATAATGTGTTATGGCAAAATGAGTCCTAGCTTTATTCTACTCCTTCTTTTGTCCAGTATATAATTTCTTCTGGCTTGTGTTGCTTGGTTTCTCAATATTGACCACAATTGAATATTGCAACTATGTAAAACCGGGATTTTGAAATTAAGTTAGTAAACTTATCTTATGAGAAATGTCATTAAGTAAATTTCATAACCTCAAGAGACATCTCAACATAAACTGAGTGGGCCATTTAGCAATTCTCCTCTTCTTGACAAGTTATGTCAAATCCTAAACCAAAGCAGCACACTCAGAGCAGTGACTTGATTGTCTTTACTGCATATTCTTTCCCAAGGTTTATTTTTACATACAGCATCGAGATTGTAACTAAGGCTCTACTGGACGCAGAAAGGAAATCAGTCTTCAAAGAAATTGGAAGCCAAGGAAAACAAATATATTTAAACTGGGTATCTTATAACACCTCTCAGACAACCTGTTATTTTTATATTATATTTAGGAGCTGAGATAAAACTAAATGTTTGCTCTGAAAGATGAGAGATTGAAAAGCAATTTTCTTTATAAAGAACATTTTGTAATAAAAATTGTTTCATATGAAAGAAACAAATGTCATAGCTGGCTTATTTTTGACTCATCGAATTCAGCTTGTTCTCACCTTCATAACATCAGTGTGATGTTTTATTTATATGGTGAAATTTAAAATAACACTTAAGGTTATATCTAAAGTAAAGCCAGAATCCCTCAGTGTGTGTGTGTGTGTTCTTTTGATTATTCAATTAATCATCCCATACACAGAAAATACTTTATATTTTATTAAATGCAATTCTACACTGTAAAAATTAATCTGCACACTCCCTGCAACTATATTCCACCCCATTCTAAAACTGTCAAATAATATTGGCAGCCAGTATTATTCAATCAGAATTAACAGTCTATTCAGCCTTCCACCATTAGTATATTTCATATTTTCAAAATGAAGGGACTGAATCCAGCTATCATTTCTGTGATTCAATCAATCACTGGAATAAACACATTTTATATCATCTACTATGATTTCTCTTTTACACATTATGTCTGCTTTGTAAAAGCAAAGTGAAATGTCATTTCATTGAGTTATATAGAACTCAGGTTGAGGACTTGTGGCATTGTTTTTTTCAAGATTAACTTTAGGGGGCACTGTGCTGCCAGAAGACAGCAGTCTGTGACCAAGTCACATAGTCTTGTTTTCTTTCTTTGTATTTGGAAGTACCTTAGCAATTAGTCAAAGAAAAAGGTGTTAAACTTTTCTTAGGCTTCTTAGGTTCCCTAAGACACTGCCTTTGAAACTGATTCTAAAGCTATTGAAAAGACAGTGCTTCCATAATAGACCGTTTATCTCAGTTCAAATGTGAAGGTGAAAGTGGACAAATCCAGGTTTCTCTGGAGTTCAGAAACTTAGCAAACAGCAAACCTCATGAGCGAGGAGGGCACAAAAATGAGACTGAGTGACTGTGGAGAGTAACAGAGTCAAACTAAATAAGAATGATAGTTGTCTAGGGGAACAAAGCAACAGGCAGCCAGAACCTAAAATTAATGAGCACAGCATCACTGATCCTTTCCAGTGAACAAGTAAAGCAGAAATAACAATGGCAGCGGCACAGATGACCTATATCTGGGATTCCCATGCCTGGATTTCGCAAGCTCCCCCAGACCTGCTGTACCAATCACCTGTGACAACTGACTTACAGGTTGATTTAAAAAAAGGTATTTTGCCATCTAAAGTGATCAAAGAAAAACATCCAGGAAGAAAAAGTTGCAACAGGAGCCCTTGACGTTTTGCCTTTTAATTGCATCTTCCAAACCACTTGATGTGAATAAATCAATTAAATTATGTGTGATAGAGCTATGTAGCAGAGGCTTTCTACAATCTATTTAATTATGCAGCATTATCTTTATTATACAAATGCATATGCTGATGTACCTATGGAGGATATGAATTTGCTTTGTGGTGAGTGGAAATGGTTTCCTTGCCATTAGGTAGCATCAAAAATGTCTTTGTTTTTTGTTTTTTTTTAACCTTTCTGCAGATCTCTGGGGTCAAGCCTCACCAGAGATGTGTATGTATCACAAGAAGGATTTAAAGCTAGCTGATCAAAAAAAAATGCTTATGCTTGATTTTTTTAATTCAAAATTATGTTTGAGCAGGAAAGTCACATAAAAATGTAATTAGGGATTTTTGAAGAAATCACAAGCTTCCAAAGAGAGACACCATGGCAATAGTGAGATGTGTTGAAGTGTAAGTGAGTAGGAGAAATGCTCTTATCATGTTGGCTAAAAGGTATTTGACTGATTCGTTTGTAGGAAGGTGAAATGACTTTCAATTGATAACTTCTGGAATTTTTCTGTTAAAATTGTCAGAAAACCAAAGATAAATGCAATTAAACAGCATAAAATAAGCATCTTGCTATCATACATTATATATGATACATGACCCAAATTATCAGCAAACTAATGATTCCAGTCCGTTCTTGCATGATACTTAGATGTATCTGTTCAATTTTACCTTAAAAATTATTTAGCATTGTACCTGTCAAAACACTGAGCTTCAGATGGATTGCTTTCTCTGCGCCACTCAACACTATTATGTTTATTGAGGGAATTACTTTCTTAATGTTTGAAATAATGCAAAGAGCTCATACCAATTTTTCCCATTAATATCGGAGATGCTGATTATTTATGAATATTTGAGTTGTATTTCCGGGAATTTTACCCATTACAGGACCTAATCAATAGGGAGAATGTAAGAAGTATAGAAGAAAGAATATCAGATAATCCCAGATTTTATATCTTTATCAGTGTTCACTGAAAGAATTTTTAAGAGATTAGTAACAGGCTAAGTGGATTTTATACTTCCTCCTGTGAAATTTAATAATGTTCTTTAGCTCGGGCTTAAGACTTTTAAGACTTTGAAGTTTAACTAAATTTACAAAAAAAAAATTCTCTAATTTCACAGGTGAGTTATTCCTTCATGTGCAATATGATATAAAATATATGGAAAATTTCCTAACATTTTTTAAGTTGTTGGAATTTCTCATTAAAAAGAAAACCTTTATTATTACACCTATGTTATTGTACTACACTATGAATGCTTTTAAATTAAAGGAGAAGAGTTTTAATATTTTAAAACTGTCATAATGAATGTAATTCTTCATTATATTACTGATAATTTCTGATTTTTCATATGGAAGCAAATAGGAAATTTTCAGAACACTTTTCCTATTATTTTATTTTACATTATACAATTACTATGACATATTTTTGTCTTGTTTCATAACCTAGATTTTAAAAATACACTTTTTTCCTCTCTTGTAAAGTTTAAATTATTTTAACAAGCTAGAGCCTGTGTTGTGAAAAGTACCATTTTAAAGAAAATTAAACTATAAATAATTTATATCAGTTTATGCATCAGTATATTTGATATTATTTAAATATCATTATATAAGACCTATTATTATTCAAAGAATATATTGATTTGGGACATAATTCATTCAATATTTGTAAAGAAACAAGATTTTAATATGTTAATACATGTATATATATACATGCATACATACATATGTGTGAATTTATGTGTGTGCCTGTACATATTAATAAACAATGCATGATATAATTCAGTTTAATTATTTTCATCTTCAAGGAAAAGCCTTTTTTGGATCACATTGATTTTATGAGGAACTGTAAAAATTATGAAGCTATTTTGAGAGGTAACTAACACTTTTCTTATCTATAGTTATTGGAACCTTCCTAAAGCTACACTGAAGTTGTTTCAGTCAACAATATTTAGAAAGCTGAATCAGAATTCTGAAATGTTGAAAGATATTTTCACTTATGAAAAGCAAGCTATTTTACCAAATTTTTTTTTGCAAATCCTTTATGGACTAGGTTTTTTTTTTTTTCTGCTTTGTATTGTGTTTTAGGTTGTTCAGAGTAGAGAAACAAAATAATGGCCAGTGTCCTCAAGGATTATGAATTTGCTTTTCCCCTGTCCCTCAAACCTTGGTGCTCAAGATGTCATATGAGGGCTTCATAATACCTTATGGTGAGCCATTGATAAAATTTATTTAGGATTTTGCTAGAAATGTAAGGTAACATTGACCTGGTTACTTGGACACTGAATTTTACAAAATCCCTACTTGATCCCTGTATACTATTTTCTAGATCCACCAGGAAGGTGAAAATATCTTGAAGTAAATTTAAAATGAATAGTCAAACCAGCCAGGATTAAATTTGAAGATCTCAGTTGTCAATCTTGAGCTTCTCCTCTTGGGTCACATGACTTCCCATATGTGCAGTGTCATTATTTTTTCCAACGAAGGTCTTTTTCTTTTCTTTCCTTCTTTCTTCCTCTGTTTTTCTTTAAATCTTGATGTCTTCCTCCGTTATGTTTAGATTCTCCATCTGATGTTATAATCAACATATTCTGTGTAAATGACAAGTACCCTAAGAAGTCATTAAATGCTTACGATGTTTAATGAAAGGAAATGCCAGGCCATCGCCCTTTGACTTGGAGGCACGGAAAAGCAATGTCTGTTTAACCGAAGGCTTTTTCAAAAGAAAGAAAGGAGTAAGCTTTTCCAGCCACATCCAGGTCTGCCTTGGCCACCCATTGTGAGAACTTTGCTGAGAGCCCTGAGTCTTTCCAGTTCCTTAATTGAGCCATAATCCCACGGATGCTTTGCTTCATTGGAGGGAAAGCTGAGGCCTTTTTATGGCTGCACTCACTCACTGGAAAAGCAGAATAGATCACAAATTAAAAATAAATAATAAACGTTTAAAAGTTGAGTTATCTTGATTTAGATAAAAAGAAAAACTGACTATTGAGAATCGGGAATGTACCCTTAAATCCTTTATTTCTCCATCATAATATATACAATAAAATATATGAATAAACACATGTATGTTGTTATTGAAAGTTATAATTTAAACACGTTATCTGTTCTTTACTTGATGCCTGTAAATGACTGCTATTCCAGCTACACCTGATTTTACTAAGTTGTTTGAAGCAATACAACAAAAGAAGTTTAGTTTGTTTTATCATATTTTTACCTGGTTCAATATTTTAGAAGTTTTTTTTAAAACATCATCAAAATATTTAAAAATTATTTTAAATGGTCTCTGTCTTAAAAAATAAAGTATTTAAATCATGTATTGGCAAGTAGTGTATGTAGAATCCCAGATATTATATATTTCAAGTTTCACATCATTAGTTCTAACTCAATGAACTCTGCTTTTGTAATGGAAAAGAGACCTTTGACAGTAGGAAAATGAATGACCATGGCTATGTTTAGATAAAACTTTATTCATAAGAGTCACTTGTATCTTGTGTATTAGACTTATACTTAATATTTTAGTTCCCCTTCCTCTAATTTTAATTTCCAGGCAACCCTAAATGAATCAAATAACTAAAACCTATTATCAATATCTTGCTGGACAATAAGATGGTAGATACACAAAGTATGTATTATTTTCAAATTTTACATGGAATGCCCACTTGCGTTACTTTATTTTGCCTTACTATTTTCTAAAATTAGTTATTTTTAAAATCTCCTGTATACTTGGATTGTACAACTAGATGTAAGGATTCAAATAATTAGATAAAATTTTACAATATTCCCAGTGTTTTAGTTCACATGAAGTTACATTTCATTTGGTTCTACGGTAAAGTTTTAGGCTTTGAGGTCTTTCAGGCTGACATGGAGTGTTTCTACCAACTAGTATCAACCTATATATAAAGAAACAGAGCAGAAGTGTCTGGATTCGAAATTCTGGGTTTGAATTTTCTAGAGACTTTATAATATGCTGCTATTATTTATCATTTTTAAGTTATCTTTCCTTGTGCATTTGCTGATGAAATCTTGGGTCATAGTCTTTACAATGTTTCTCTTGAATATTACCGTGCTTGGCAGACTACATACTTTAAGGTCTATCCTAAGAGAACATGTTGGAAAAGAAATAGCAATCTTTTTTTCACTCCACAAAGACTTTTCAAGTTTGTTTTGGACAAGTGATGCATGTTAACACGAGCCCCATTTTTGTGCTACAATATGATTGTAATAAATATGTCATTATTAAACTATTTTGATTTAAAAATCAAGTAAGTTATAATCAAAATTATTTCTTTAATTGACTGCATTGCTTTAAATTCTGCTTTAACTCTGCATATTTACTGATTATAATGCCATTTTATGTCATTTTTCCACAAAGATTAATGTGACTATTGTTCCTGGCATTCAATAGAAATGTAAGTCATCAATCACCACTCTATTTGAATCAGTTTTGTATTGTGTCTAGAATGTGTACTTTAAAATGCTAATAACACAAGCGTGTTCTGCCACCTCAGCTACTGCAAATATTGAGATACAAAAACAAAAATTACGATTAAAGGACATTGACTTCCACAAATGCAAACAGATAATAGGGAGTGAAAACCAACTGCAAGAGTTGGTTAGATTTTATTAATCCCTGTAAATCTCCGACATTTCAAAAGCAATTCTGTGTATTGAGAAAGCCCTTGCCATTTCTGACTGGCTTGATCTCCTAAGGAGCGGTATGGTAGCACTGAAAAGCTCTTTGCCACAGGGATCCCCACAATTAAGAAAAGCTGAGATTGTACAAGTTTGTGAGTTTAAAAATATTAGTTTGCCTCCTACTTAAATCCAAACAAAAGCACACTAGGCCTCAGGGTCAGCCCAATATAGACAAGACCTGAGCTCGGGTTTGCCCCATGCAAAGAACTATAATAGAGTGCAAGCAGCCGCTACTTAATATAGAAGTTAAAATTACCCGTGACTGAAGTGAGCACATCAATCAAAAGTTTTGGCGTGTAACGAGCCAGGCAAACCAGAGTGGTGAGCTTGAGGGCAGGAAAAGCCTCTGTTCTGTAGTCAACAGTTCTCAAACAGCCATGACATCCTTTTGCATACACCACCGACTTCCAGCAGGTGGATTTTCAAGGCATTGTCCTCCGAACACAAAGATGGATCAACTCACAGCATTTGAGGTGGCTTCCTGTTTTGTCTTCTGAAAACTAAGGCTACAGAAAACTGTCCACATTCTTAACATTTTTTTCTATGTTAGTCAGAGAGTAAATATATAGTATCAAGGAGAGAAAATTCAATTAGAGGTGGAAAAGAAATGGCCTTTGCTGCTGGTTCATATTATACATAAAATTTAGGTATCCATTTTGAAAATATCAGTCTATGTGCAAGCACTTAATGCGAGATATTTTATTTTCAACATTTCACAATGTCAGATTGTCTTTATCAATTTAAATTAGTGTCTTAATATCTTAAATACCAACAAAGAGACTGCTTACATGATTCTATCTCTACATGTAAATTTTGTGCATTCATGTTTGGGTCAAATAGGAGGTCTTGATGATTGCAGAATATGAACCCCATTTCATTAACACTTTCTATTTTTAATATCAAATTTAATTTTTCTTATTCACTTTATATGAACATCAAACTCTATGGTTGAGGAGCAACTACAAGAAACATCAAGCAGAATTTTCTTTAAGGAAATTATGAGGAAGAAGCACCACTTCCAACTGTCTAGATTTTTGCTGACAAAAACTTAATAGAAGCAGATAAAGCACTCTACCCTCTTTATAAATCATGCTCATTGTAAATTTTATTACATAATCATTTATTCAAATAACCCAGTGGTGATGGAATATTTGAAGATATAAAAGTTTTAAACTATCATAATCATAATTAAAGATAACTGGGTTGGGTTAAGCACAAAGCAATCAAACTAAGAATCATCCCATTATAAAACATGTGAAAACGATTTGGAAGTATAAAAATGTATTCATTTGTTAATAAAATATATAAATCAGCATTATTTTAATTCTATAAACATATTCAAGAAATTAGTTTACTTCAACAGCAATGATTCAATCTTTGGTCTGAATAACAAATATTTAAAAAATGTTTTAACTATTATTTTGTTCAGTTAAGATAACTGAACTTAGTAACTAAATTCTGTCTAAAATCAATATTCAGTTTCAAATAATAGCTATTGCTACAGGTCCTCATATTTTAATTAAAGCAAGTCATAATAACTAAAAAATTTAAAAAAATCAGTTTTTTTACATTGTAGTAATATTTGACAAGATAGAACATTTTAAGACAGTAAATATCCCTGAAGAAAAGTACAATATATATATATATATATTTATTTTAATATCCCAACCATAATTTACTCTTGCAACAAATATAAAACTTACTGTTTCATTTAACATATACAAAATAATTATAGTCAGCTACTATAATGAAAACTCATCAAGTAGATATGAAATCCATTTGGAGAAGGTGAAATTTCACAATTAACTCAACTAAAAACAAGAACTTCCCTGCCCTTTTTTGAAGGAGTACAAAGGTTAAAGCAGATGACTTCTAGTACTTATGTTATTCTCAGTTCTTCTTTAAGTTGGCTTGAAGGCACATTATGAGATGGAACCCGTTCCTATCAAAGCTTAAGTGTTCAAGGACTGGAGACTAGTTAGGCCGTAGGACAAAGCTTACTTTTATTAGTCTGATAAATCAATATAGCAGCAAGTGACTCCTAAAGATATACAGCTCTAGACACAGATTATTAATCATTAGTATATCACTCAAAACTTATAAGAGATTCTTCTTGTTGTAACATATGATGATTAACACAGAGACCTATAACTGTACTACATGTAGAGAGTGAGGAACCTTGGATCTCTCATTCTTAAAAAGCCATCAATCTCCTCCACTCAATGTCTAGGGATCTATACAAGAGTCAAAATGACTGTATAAGCCAGAGGTATTGGGGAACTCCACATAAACAGCATCATCCATACACAAGAGAGCTGACATATTTATGAACTCTCATAGATTGTGACAGCACCCGTAAAACCCACACAGCTTCAATTCAGATAAAATCCTAGGTTTGAGAAGTCAACTACACCCAAAGTCTAACCCTTAATGAAGAAGTTACTTGTGATGCATACCTGCTTGGAAATGGAAAGTCAATTTTCTCCAATGGAGTAGATATAACAGCCACAATTTGGAGCAAGAACCATGCCTCATAGTCACTGACCAACACAATGTTTTATTTTTCATGTGTGCTTGTTTTGTTAGGATCTTTTACTGTCTTACTGTTTTTTTTTCTTTTTATTTATTTTGCTTGTTGCTTGTTTGTTTGCTTTAAGCCTTGCTTTGTCCTATGATTGTGAGTTTGTTTTCCTTTTCTTATTTTTTTTTTTTGAAAAAGAGAGATCTAGAGAGAAAAAGAGAACAATAACGAATTTGAAGGCAGGCAGGTGGAGAAGTTTTCTCTTTACCAGTTCAATATGTCTCTGAAAGCTTGAGCTTAACTGGTCATAAAAGGATGCACAAATATTTTAAAGTTGGAGTCACAGTCGCTCACTTTAGTGTTTGTTGTTGTGACTTTCATGTCACCTATACAATATGGAGTGCAAAAACAAAATGTTTTTATTTTATATGGTATATTTTCACATCAGGCTTCTATATTTGCTTTGTAAATATGGCACAGAGAGGTCCATGGCAGTTATGAACACATGAAGATTGGATGAATGCTACTTTAACCCCAGCTACTCTAGGGCAATGAAGGTTCAGTGCTAGCAACCAACAACAACGACAACAAAAATAGTCATTAGTAAGGGAACCCGAGCCCAGAGCACAGCAAGTCCTGAGCTTCTTATGGTATAATATTCACATTTGCACACCAGCCTTCCAGAGTAGAGAGAGATGAATGCAGAAATGATGAAGACCTGATTATCCACACTGAAAGGCTCATATGGAGAACAGTGTGTTTGCCTGGTAAGAACCAAACTGAGATTAGGTGTGAGATTTGATTACTGGAAGCACAGAATTTTACACACCATATTCCTTGTTAGACATTTGAAATTGTAGCTTAATTAGACTTTACAATCATTGTGTCTCAGTCCAATTCAATGTTTTGTTAGGTCTGTTTGAGATAGAAATTTATAAAATTAGTGGTCACACAACATACATTTTTTCCAGTTGGTTAACTTCATAAGAATTTCCTCTCTACCTTTGATATGGTTATTTGACTAAACAGTCATAGCCTTGCCAAAAATATCATCATTCAGAGGAAGAGTCCTAACAGTCAGATGTGCCCCTACAATGAACTATGAGAACTAGAGATTATAGAAGATGACAATAATTTAAGTTAAGAGGGAGAGAAATTTGTCTTTGATTTAAATATGTTTACTTTCTTCTGATCCTTCATACACACTTAAACTTAAGATTTCCCTAAAAATTACTTTATCATTTGGGGCTTTCATAAAGATATATAATTTTTCCATCATTTTCCTACAATACCTTTCCCCTTAAGATTCTTTCCACGTCTCTCTCCAATTCCCTGTGATATTTAGCACTATTTCTCTCTGTGTTTATAAATATGTGTATGTATATAAATCCTTATATTCTAAAATAATTCTCTTATAACTGCACCCATATTGTTCCAACTCCCCATGAAATTCATCGCCTCTACTTCCAAAGGCATATATTATACATATATATGTATATATACTAGTATAATTACCAATTGCATCCTAAATGTTTAATTTTATAATTATAAATAAGTGTAGCTTTCATACCGCATCATAGAAGCTTTTTGTTGCACCAGATTGAGAACAGTACACAAAAACTACAACTGCAAAAAAAAAAAAACAAAAAACAAGCAAACAAATCAAAAAAATAAACCTTGGGGTTTACATTGCCAGTTAATACATCTACAAATCTACAACACAACCACTACACCTAAGCCTTAGGGAACATTGTAAAAGAGAAGATTTGGATATATTCTTAGAGCCAGCATGTCTGCTTCGAAAGAGTGTCTTTTAAATATTACCAGGAATCACACCAATAAAATTCTATCAATATGTTACCTAAACAAGACTTGCCCAAAATACATTTCCTTTTTCTCTCAGTCTTTGCATAATCTGCTACCAAGGAAGGACTACATTTCCTTGGTATATTGAAGTCATGACTAAAGTTCCAAAAACGTTTATATTTAGTTTTTAACCCTGTTTGATGTAGTAAAGACTCTCCCTACAGAATGTTTTAAGTAAAGGGACATTATGCTTTCAATTAGGCAGCCTACTTTGTAAAAGCAAGAGGAGTCCACTAAACGATGCTCTCATGAAATGAAGGAAACCTTCCCCACATCTTGATAGCTGGCTTCTTGCAAAGACTCAAGAATATTTTTTCTAACTGAACCTATGAAATTGGAAGATTGAAATTGAAGATTCCAACCAAAACTTGCTTTGTTATTCTGAAGTGTGCTAAAAACTACACCTTTTAATTTTACCTTTCTCTGTCATATATAGATTGTAAGATAAGTTTTTTTTTTCTCTTTATACAGTAGAATTATTTATTTTCTTAATAGAGAAAATCATCATAAGGCTGGCTTTTGTGAGACTAATGAAATCAAAATCTCAAAAATAACTACCAAACAATTATATTCTTCCTCTTAAGGACATTACACATATTAATCTATATAATCTAAATAAAACCTCATGAGTTGGACATGAAAATTTTCTCCATTCAGCGTATGAAGTAACTAAGGCATAGCGTGTTTTAAAAATCATCATAAAATACAAATTGGAAAAGTAAGTTTTATTCAAAATATTCAAGTTTTAAAAATATTATTTGGAAATATCCAACATTCTATGTTTTTGAAGCTTAAATATAACAGTTCACTCTTCCTTTATACTTTTTTTGGTACTCACATAATTGATTAATAAGTTAATCAGGAAATTTTCATTATGATAATGTGACCAAATACCTGGTAACCTTCAGTACCCAGTGACTTATTCCTATGGACAGAACACCATAGCTTCAGAGTCTGAGGCAAAAGGCTTCGTTATTCTTATTGTGAATAGGAAGCAGATAGTGAGACAAGAAAAACCTAGGAATAAGATACCAGCAAAAGCCCTCTTCTAGGACCAGCTTCTCATAGCCTCTAAATTGTAGAACCTCCCTCAGTAATGATGTCAGTTGTGGACCAAGTCCCCATCACATATCCCTTCTCAATAATGATGATAGCTATGTACCAAGTCCCAAACACATGATTCTCAAATATCCCTCTTATCAAATTGCAATTTATTTTGGCATGAATTAGTTACTTAATAAGTTGTTATAATTGGAAATGAAAGCATATTATCAAAGAAAGAAGGAAGGAGAAAGAATAGTTTTAGACATTATTTTCAGTAGCTTTCAAAAATATTCTTATTAATTGTTATAAAGCAGGTATACAGTAAAAATGATGATGAACAAAAGATACAAAAAACAACTTAGTGTCTGATGCTCTTTTTATATTCCAACTACAGTTCCCACTCTCTCCACTTCTACTTCATCCCTACTCTCTATATACTCTTCAGAAAGGATAAGGCCTTCCATGGGCAGTCAACAAAGCCTGGTACATCAAGTTGAGGCAGGACTAAGCATCTCCCACATGCAACAAGGCTGAGCAAGGCATTCCACTATAAGGAATAGATTACAAGAAGCAGATAATGCACCAGGGTTCCATTGCCAGGGGCCCCAAACACAGATCAAGCTGCATAATTGCCAGCTTTATGCAGAGGGCCTAGTTTGGTACCATGCAGGCTGCATAAACGTTGGTCTAGAGTTCATGAGTTCCCACAAGCTTTGTTCAGCAGTCTCTGTAGATTTCCAGTTCTGAGCTTGACACCCCTTGCTCATGTAATCCCTCCTACCTCTTTTTGAATGGACTGGAGTTCGACCTGGTACTTGTCTGTGCGTCTCTATAACTGCTTTTGTCAATTACTGAAGGTTCTATGAAGATATTTAAGGTGTTCTTAGTGTCTGATTCTAATTACAACAGCGTTCAACCTGAAGCATGGTTAAGTGTTCAATATTGTCCGTATCTGCACACATTGGGAATCTAATGATAACAATGAAATAAATCATAGGACCAGGTTTGATTTTTTTTCCTGTTTGCTTAATCTATAAATATCTAGATAGATAGTAAATGTACAATAATAAAAAAATTATACCTTAAATGTATTAATCTGGTAAATATTTCTGAATAATAAGGATAACACATAAATCTTTTAAAAGTATATATCTATATTATGTTCATTGATAAGAAATAACGGTGCTTCAAATAACCATAGGATTTTCTCTGTATATAGCCATCTCAGAAATTAATAAATGTTGACATATCTGTAAAGTATTGTCTTTCACAGAGTGAATATAAGTTACAGTGCTATACAGATAATCTTATTTGTTTTCTACAATAGCCCAATATGAATATGGCCATGAAAAGTATTATGGGAATAAATGAATACTAATAATATAGGAGCGCATGACTTTAGTCTCAACATGTCACACTAATAGATTTGTAAGACTTTAATTATGAAATAGAAATATATTGTGAAAATGTATTGCATATTCCCTGGTCACACTTTTACTTTCCTCATTTTTTATGTACTTGGCAGGATTAAATGTATAACAGCTATTGTTAACAGTGTGTCTTAGGATCATGTTGTGCTGCTTTTGGGGGTGGTAATATTAAATAACACTTAAAAAACTGTTGAAGGCAACAATTGACTGGGGTGGTTTCCTACAAAATATGTCTGTACGGATAGAAGTATAGATAGATGTATAGACAATAGCTAGATATATTTATAGATGATAGATAGATAGATAGATGATAGATAGATAGATAGATAGATAGATAGATAGATAGATAGATAAGATGTATATATATATAGCAAGAGAAAAATTATAGCATATTGTCTATGTTACAGTATAACAATATAAAATAGAACCACTTATAGAGTACATGCCTTGATCCTAGAAACCTGATGAGGGCTGGTAAGGGAGCAAAGAAAAGACTGGCACACACACACACACACACACACACACACACAGAAAAGTTGTGATTAGATGAGCTGTGTTTGATCTATTGAAGTACACCTATCAAACAATGTAGAACCTAGGTGTACTTACTATGCAAAGCATAGGGAGGAAGCCTTAGCTAGTCTATGTAGGAGGTCTTTGTAAGGGATCAGTCTAGGTTACAGTTACCTGGGAAGAGGAAACTACGGTTATTAATTTTTCACACACTTTTACTTGAGCAAAGAAGCTTTGTCAATCTTCTCTGAATTGCATCCAGGAGGTTTTGTCAATTTCCACTTACTTGATATCCTTGACATGACTATGCACAAGTCAACAATGCATATTTATTTAGGACTTTATCTATTCTTTACATATCACTCAACATTTCCCCCATTTTCCTCAACAGAGCCCTATAATATTTCTGTGATAAATTAAATAAGTTAAAATTACAAAAACTCAACAAAGAAAAGAGAATTAGAAATTTTGAGAGCCAAAGACCATCTCTCCTAGGAATGTCAGAAACTACATCCTAAAGACTCATCAATATGACCGCCTAACATGAACTGATCAAAGACAGTACCTGTAGACGTGTCAAAACAGAAATGGAAAAGTACAAATGTCTCAACCCTACACAGAGAACTACAGGCTACTAAGTAATGCTGAGAGCAGAAAACATAGTCTTCTCCAGGGAAGAGTACACCAGTTGGTTATCCAATACCAAATGGTCATCCCTAAAAATGTGCATTCAAATAATATTATACAAACTGAGCACTATATATGTGTGCGTGTTAAATGTTGTTGCATGCATATATGTATTTGAAAAGAAAGACAATGGATTTGAAGCAGATCAAGAAGAAGGCTATGAAAGGATTTGGGGACTGGAAAAGAAGGACAGAAGAAATATTATAATTATACTATAACCTCAAAATAAAAATAATAAAGATACCTTTCAGAGAAGATAGGATAGAGCATTTATTGGAGAGAGGTCTAGTTTACTAACATTAAATGCTACAGAAATGGGAAATTGGGAAGGACTGATTGAAGGAGCTCAGAAACACTGACAAGACCAGGGCAAAGGCCAAGATAAATAGCTGGTGATGTTTTTTCCTAAGTCACAAAGACTTAAATTACATTTCTCAAAAAAAGTTTACTTGACCATCTGAAATCATCGGTATGTTAAGGTTGAGATTTATGGAAACAAAGTAGATTTATGATTAGGGAGATAGATATATAATTTTTAGGTAGGAAGAAGATGGATGAATCAAGAAATAAGTAAATGTATGCTTGGCAGCCTAGACAACTGAACCAAACAGAAAAACAAATTCATTCAGAATTTTGTTTTTTTAGGCAGTCAAGTTGTTGTCATTCAATATTAGATTTCTTTTAATGTACCTTTAGGTTTTAAAAGTACACAAAGTATTTTGCGATATTATTCTTTCCATCTAAGGTGTATCATGTTTTAAAAAAAATTAAAACAAATTTAAAAGCAACAAATAATAACAAAGGTTTCAACAAATGAGCATCTTAAGATACAATACATAATAATATTCACCTGAAGATTGAATAATCAAATATTAATTATGTACCTGGGCATGGTGCAATGTAAACTTGGTAAGGTTTCTATTTAAGGTGAATGTTCTTCTTCAGTTTTCCATCTTTCCTTCAAAAAATCAGATTTAAATACATTGGAGTGTATACAAACACACACACCCATACATGCACGTATATAATCATACATTGTACCTATATAATATGTATTATAAATATATATGCATATATACTCTCTAATGTATTATATTATTTTTTATTTTAAAATATGTTCATATTTCCTGTAATTTACTACATTTTAAACAAAATTTTCTACATGAATTATCTATATTTATGATGCATTCAAAATTGTGTATTTTGCTTTCAACTGGAAAATTTCTTAATGCCTCAACAGAACGTTGTAAAACTAATCCTGCTTAGTAAAGATTCAATTCAGAAGCCAAAACCTATCATTATACTGACTAAATGCCATGCCATTCTCTGTACTTGTTCTTCTTAGTCTCATCTCAGACCCATGGATGATATTGTCTCAACAATTGGTACATTTAGAGGGTAAGTCTAACATTTTAGAATGCCTAAATTTAAATTAGATACTTTGTTTTGCTACATAAGTGATATTCCCTTAGAGGTTTATAATTCTAGGACTCTAGAAGTGTATTATTAACAATACAGATGTGATAACAAGATTGGTATTTGTTTTAGGAAAAAGACATACATACATAAAACATTACATGCAATTTCACAAGAAATCGCATTCATTTTTATTTTCCAGTTCCATGTGCTTCACATACGTTTTATATGGAGAGTAGAACATTTGGTTAAAAATTGTTGGTAATGACTACCAAGGCTTTCCTAACAGTAAAAATTAAATACAGGTAACTTTGGACTCTGTTAAACCAAGTAATGTGCAAAATAACTAAATGATGTTATCAATATATTTGACAGACTTATGAACCAATGAACTATCAAACAGAAAAATTAAATGTAACTTAAGAAAACAATCAGTAATAGTTAGTTAATCTTTGCGAGCGAGCCACAAAAATCTCATTACACAGTATGGTGTGCAGTGTCCACCAACTTCATTAAAATCTAGAAGATGGCCCCAAATTGAAAAAAAAAATTATTAAAAGGTTGAATAAGATAAGACAAAACAAAACCTAGCAGTGAAACCTGGCATTATTGCAATAAATCCCAAGTGCTTTGAAATGTGCTGGTATAAGTCTTCAAATCAAATAAGTCACTGGGTTACACCCAGCATCCTTAGCCTGTGTCGATTGAGTGGGAAGAGAAAGGTATGTGAGGCTGTGAGGAGACAGTGAATTCTGTGGTATGAAAGAAAATGAACAACCTAATGAAATAGACTAAGCTTCCACTCTCTTTCAAAAGGAAGCCTGGAAGCCTGGAATGAGACAGTTTATTTTGCTTTTGGCCAAGGAAATTGTCCCTTTAAGCCCCAAGAATGAATTGCCTCTTTTTAAATGCATTCTCTCCCTGCAGTACATAATCACTGTCTGTCACACTTTGATGTCATAATCATCTGCTGAAGTTCCACTGTTAAAGAGTAAATCTGCTTAACTCACAAGAAAAGAAAGAAAGAAAAAAAAAAGTAAAGAAAGGAAGAAATTGCACAGAGGCACCAGGTCCCCTCGCCGCAGTGACAGCCTGTTTGAATGATAGAAGTGTGGTGTTATGTCATTTTATCGTTATGGGTGCCATTTCAAAAGCCCAAAGCCTACTTTAAAAAATATATCTTAATCAGTTCAAGGAGAAACAGCAACTGTTTGGTTTTAGGTGAGCGCGGTGCCTGTGCGCGTGCCTGAGCCGTGGCTGAGAGAGTAGCAAAGAATGGAAACAGGTCCTGTGCATGCAGCTTGCTGTTCTCAAGGATTAAAGAGCTTTAAACTCTATTTACTCACCTCTCTGAAGAAATGTTTGCATTGCGTTCAGCCTTGAATGATACCCCAGAATAGTTTCTCTTCATAAACGATAAAAAGAATTTAGTTGTTGTCATGAAATAAAGTAAAAAATATTTACCAATTATTTCTACGCCCAGCCAATGAAATTTTTATTATTGAAAATTTTAGTGGAAAATGATTTTTCCCTACTGCTGTTCTTAGCTGACATGGGTGAGAATAAAGTATTTTTCGATAAGACACACGACATATTTCTGATCATATTAATTTTGGGCTACACTCTACCATTGTGTACCCAAATGACTTGTAAAAATATAATTTTAGAAATAAATATGTGAATTTCTAGAAGTGGCCTCTCTTGTGTTCTGCAAACATTTTCAGGTGAAAGCAGGTTATGTATGAATTGTCTTACATTTTCTGTTAAGTGGTCTCCATTTCGCTTTTACATTAATACAGAAGTTCTCCACAAATAAGGATCCTTTCAAAGATTCTTTTACGTTTACTTTCATAATAAAGCTTGAAAAATGTAAATTTTTATACTGAATGATATTACAACAGTGATGATTGATTGACTGCTCAAGGTTTTTAATGTGAACTCTGGTAATTTTGAATCCTTCGAAAGGTACTAAAGCTCTATCAGTATAGCATGGTGAGTGAGTAGATTTCTATAATTTCATCTCCCACATTACCGTATTCCTTCTGATTTCTTTGCATACACTCTAGGAAGGTACTTTGATATTCTATTAGACACCTTTTGTTATAGGAAATGAAATTGGTTATATTACTTGCAATAATGAGGGCAAAGAATGATTGTGCTTAGAGTCCTATACCGAAAAACTTGTAATTCCTTAGCAAATATCTTAAAGTAAGATGTTTACCAATCATCTTTCTCTTTTAATTGAATTAAATCCTCAACTGTAATTTAATCTACATCTTTATTTGCTTATGAAATCAGTGACCTAAGAGATTTCAAATAAAATGTAGAGGTGATACTTCTGCAAATAATAATGCATAGTAAGTAAATAAAATATTTATAAAATGAGAACAAATTGCTTACAATACTTGGATCTGTGTGGTAATACCTTCTTTTTTTATTTTCTTGAATGTTATGCCACAAAAAATGTTAAAACTTTGAGAATACAAAACAACATTTTGGAAAATATTTATTTATTTTTATTTCATTTGCATTGGTCTTTTGCCTGCATGTATGTGGGTGTCAGATCTCCTAAAACTAGAGTTACAGATAGTTGTGAGCTGTCATGTGGATACTGGAAACTGAACCTGGGTCCTTCATTAGGATGGTTCACCCACTGACACAGTGTGCCTGAGCTAATGAAAGCTCACCAACCCCAGCTGGACTGGGATTAAATGAGCATGGGATCAAGCTGAACCCCATGAATGTGGTTGACAATTGGGGTAGACTGAAGGGCTAATGATAATGGCACTGGGATTTGTCTCTACTGAATGTACTGGTTTTTGGAAATCCTTTTTTTTTTTTTTTTTTTTTTGGATGCATACCTTCCTAAGCCTGGGTGTAGGGGGGAGGGCCTTGGACTTCCTATCAGGCCTATCAGGCAGGGTGCCTTGCCCCTCTTAGGACTGGAGGGAGTGGGGGGGGGGACCAGGAAGGAAGTGGGAGGAGGGGAGGAAGTGGGAATTTTGATGGGTAATATTTATAAAGTAATAAAAATATAAAAAATAAGAGAGTCTAGAGGCAGCTTATTAAATTAAAATATTCTATAGATATGAAAAAAAGAAGCACCGACAAGAACTTTTTAGAAGTTTTAAATCATACATTTAAAGGGACCCAGATCCTATTCTTACACTGCCCACTCTTCACATAAAAGTGCATGCTGTTCACTAGCAGGAGCAAGGCTTGACACAACAAGCAGTGTGAATAACAGTTCCCTCGGGGTTTGTGCGGTTGTAGAGGCAGAGTCTCTCCATAAATCAGGAATTGTGGCCATTTCTTTTTTTCCTCCAATTTAGTTAATGAGAGACATTACACTCTGTGTTGCAAATAGATCACACACTATGTAAAAGTCATGGGTCATCTACATTCTGCACGACATCCTTCATTTCATGAATTTGAACCAAGGGGTAGAACCTTTATCGGTTTTGTTAAGGTGGACTTCATAAATGAAGTCAAATTTGAAAACCAGGATAGCAATGAAGTAATTCCTTTAACATGTTCTTTGTAAAACTTTCTATCTAAAACTTTAATAGTAAAAGTGAGCATTGTGTTTGTAATGAACTCAGGTTTATGGTGGTAACCTAATGAAAAGAGGATATTTAAACTCTATAGATGTCAGTCATTGTAAGATATAAAAACCAATTTCAAAAAATTGTAGAGTAACATTGATTATATTAATATTATTAATTATTAAGGTATAATAATATTTCAGAGACAGAGCTTCTATATAGAAAAGTAATCACCTTAAAGAGTATATCAAGCCTTTTGTTTTTCAGTATCATGACTTTAGAACTTAGATGTATCTAGAAACATTATAAAATGATGGTTTGGAAAGATTGATTAGAAAAACCAATAAAGTAAAATACTAAAATAAAAAGTAAATCAAATAAATAAACCTCCAGTCTGTAATTATGAAGACCCATTTTAGGGATTCAGAAAAAAATAAAACAAAAACAAAACAAAACAAAAAAAACCAACAGAATCAGTAAACTTTGAACTGTTGTGGAGGAGTCACTGAATGAAGTTGAGTTTATTGTGTTTGTATTTTAATATAAATGGTCAAGTTTCCAATATCTAAGAGGTGTAGAAAAGAAAAAGAAAAATGTAATCAGTGACTGCTCATTTTCTGGTGGGGTTTTCAAGGAGATAAGCACTAACTAAAACATGATACAGAATGGAGGGTTGTGTGCAAAGGAAAATGAGGATTACTGGGACATGTCTATCATTTGTCTTGTTTACTGATGGAGAGTTACTAACAGAGAAAGGGTTGTACTTTGTTTCATCACATGCTTTTACTGGTACCATGGTGCTTCTTCATAACAATGACCCATACCTCATTACTGGCCAGTGGTGATGCCAGTGACTATTAAATCATTTCTAGAAGACCACAGCTGCACGGGTATGTCCATTCACTATGTGCTTACTCATGGCCTTCCATTTACCTGCCTTTTCTGTATAGTGAAATTCCATTCATCCTTTGAGTTTATTACATTTCTTTGAAGAGAATTTTTCCATTCCTGATACCTTTATCTCCAAATTCATAGCCCATGGTTTATGCTGCTTCTTAAATCCCACCTCCTTGCATGACCTGGTTACTATCTTTCATTCAGCAACTGTTCAATGGATTAGTTCAAAGGGAAGACTTTCAGTAGAAAAGACTATGTCTTCTCATTTAAGTCAGCTTGACCCTTACTTGGTATCAATGTTAAGACCTTGATAATTATTCATTGAATTGAGTTGAAAAGAAGAAATAGCTTGCCCATTTGAAGATGTCATTGGAGAACAGCTGAAACAAGTTACAATATTCCTTCTTTTTAGTTAGTCACGATGTGATCAGAGTGTCTTCCCATTTAACTACATCTATTTGATTCAATCCTGAAATTTCCTTCATGCCATCATCAATACATGTTCAGAGCTCTTTCCAAGATTGCTGCTCCTCACTCTGAGGCCATAGGAAGAACTCATGTTTTTGTTTTCAGTCTTGAGTTTACCTTAATTTTCTTGTCAATTTTCCTCTTACTTAAGTCAGCAGACTGTAGCTTTTGGTGTTTCAAAGTCTTGGGACCACACACACACACACACACACACACAAATAGAGCTGTTTCATCTTATGGAAAATCTCAACATCACAAAATATATGTACATATGCAATATCCCCAGTTGCCATCTTTTCTTTCAGCTTCATTACCTTCAAGTATTACTCATCAATTATTAAACCACTGTAAGCTTTGCTATAACAAACTACCTGGCAACCTTTGTACTCAGACTCACTTAGGAAGTTGTATTCTACACAGCAGGAACTTTTTCTCCTTTCTGTAATGCTTTTTAATCAACACCATATTTTTCTTAGTAATTAACTCACTGCAAATTTTGTCTGGAAACATGATAAGAAATAAAGTCATCCTGTATCTATGATATCAGCCATCATAGTTTACACTGCTGCAGTTTCTGAGAATTATTCTATCAGGATATATTGCACTAACACATCAGTTGAATTTTTTCTATATTATGCTAATAGAATTATTTTTAGTTCTAACTTTAAAACCTGGTTATGAAAAGAAAATGATTCAGTACTTTTATTAATCAAAGATAGCCAATTTAATAGCCTGTGATCCCCTATTGGCCATAATCATTAATCCACAAATGCCCATCCAAGCAGGGTAGTACATGTTTTGCTTCATTATTGCTTCCAGGCTGTCTTATAATTGTCTTCGTAATGGAACCAAATTTTGAATACCAATTGTTTACTGCCTTGATTTCTTGGTACTATTTACCTTTTCTTTATCCAGACCAGAAAGTTTTATTTTATTTTTTGCTTTTCTCTTATTTTGATTAAGACTCTGAGTCAATTCTTTATGAAGTTCTATGCTATAGTCCTAACCATTGCTGTCAAAAAAAAGTGTTTCATTAAGCTGAGTTACAAGAAAGTTACTACAGCTCTCATGTTCTGTGTTATTGTTGTTTACCTTGCTATTATAACTCAGTATCTTCCTTTTGTCTTTTAGACATGAGCATCCTACCTTCCATCACATTCCATATATTTTAAAGTTTGGTTCTTCCCTCATGTCTTTAGCCACTATCTAAAATATTTTACCGCTTTACTTTTGTCTTCGTTTAAAAACACATTTTGGTATTTATTTTTTTTGTTTTTTTTTTTGTCCCTGTGGGGTAAATATTGTCTCTTGAATTGTATATCTGAAGCATTGTGGGAACTGACTCAATAAGCAAAATAATCTTCAGAACACAATGTGATAGGGAGCACAGGATAAATTACAGAATCCATCTGTGGGTTTGGCTTCAACTCTTTCATCGCTGACCTGACTGATAGTTGACTGACGCTTGTGTTTAAGGGAACTATGAGCCTTTCTGTACAGTACAATGCTTCACTGTCTCCCGGTGTGCCCAGGTGTTCTCATCAGCTATTAAGATGCTCTTTTTAATAACTCAGAAATGTTAATAGTAAAGTGAAGATACACGGTGCAACTGTGACCAGCAATCACAGGGGCACTCATTTGAAGATGGAGATGCTTGCCACCTCTGATTCAAGACTTACATCTTCTGAGAGAGGATAAGCTCCTCATTGGGATGGGAATCCCTTTCACTTAAATATGCTTCGCATAGAGTCTCTAAGGGAAGTTAGAGATCTCAGAGAAGTTTAACTTCTTTGAGAAAGTGGACTTAGAAGGCTGTTGGAAAAAAGAAATTATTAAAGTCCCCAATTTCTGTTAGCTAAGAATGTGACCCTAATGCCTTGCAGACACAAAGTAGATCTGATCTGCTTTCTTTCTGTGGTTAGTCATGGCCTTGCTTTTGGCTGGTGATATTTAAGTCAATGTTATACACTAGTTCCAAGATATAGCTTTCAGGCCCTGCATCTTATCTTAGCCCCTTGCCGTCTTTATATATTTAATTTCCCCAAATCTTTACACAGGATTATAGTCACAAAAGTATTTACACATATATTCACAACTTTAAAATAAGCAACTATTTCTGTATAGTATTTTTACATCTTAAAAATTTTAAAAGCTATAAGCCATGCAGACTGGTACCCACCAGCAATCTCAATGCTCAGGGAACCAGAAGACGGTGATTATTAGGACCAGGAAGGTACAGAGTGAGTTCTAGTCTAGTATAATCTACACTGGGAGATGCTGAGAATTTGATAGGAAAGTAGAAACTAAGAGTTCCATTTGCAAATTTTCTTATGAAATTATGCAGCTAAAAATATTTTTCTTGGAGGTTTTTATGTGGTTCACCAAGAGTATATAAGCACAGATTCTTATACTATTAATGAATAGTCTTACATAAAAACTGACAAAAACCCCTCAGTGACTTGAAATATTCCATTTGAAAGAACTTCTTCAATGACTGTGATACTAATGAAGAACCACAAAGGAAATTTTTATTGTAACAAAAATTATTACATAAATTTATAGAGAAGTTTAAATTAAATTCTATAACATGATGTGTTGTGAAATTTTTCATTATTATTATTTGATTTATATATTATTTATATTATTAAATATAAACAAATTGCTGATTCACTTAGAAAACTCAGGATAAAAGTAACAATGTCTATTTAAAATATTTAATAAGAGCTATAATTTTGAGATGTTTACCATGAAAAAATACGAATGCATCATTAGAATATTGATATTAAACAAGTTGAAGGAGCATATATATTATGGAAAAAGTAAAAAGGAAATTATTAAAATATCTTGTATTTTCCTAGTGTGATAGACATCTGGACATTCATCTGGGAAATATAGTTCCCCCAGAACATAGTTCTAAGAGATAATGCCGGCATTTTTATTAATACAGTGAAAAATGAAAAGCTTTAATGGCAATAAGAATGAACAACATTATAATCGCATAATATTTTGCTCATATTTCTTGTAATATAATTTCTAAGTGCACATAATTATTTCTTTTCAATATTCTGAATTATTTTAAATTGACCTCTTTTAGGTGAGTCTTATATAATAGTTGTTTCTCTTTCATATGACAGCTGTTTCTCTTTTACAAATTCCACAGAGTACTCTGATTTAACTTTATGTCATAACTGGACAAAGCTAGGCATGGCCTTTTCTGGTTATCATAAATTTATGGAATTAGAGGAAGTCATACTTTGACACACAATCAAATACTTTCTACAGTCTGGAAGAGAGCAACTCTAATATGAGGCATCAGGTAGGTAGCATCCTTTTATTTTGTATTAGTCTACATACTAGTGTGAAGATCACTGTTGGATATTAACTTCCAAAACAAAGAGACAGGAAAAAAGCTCTTATTTTCCTTAATGATGCGAAAGACATTTGCTTTTGCATCCTAAAGGATCTTCTACAAGAGTGAAAATGCATCTTTCAATCAAAGAAAGCAAAGGTAAAACTGTCACAGCAAGCCTGCACCTATACCAAGCTACTGGATGCACCATTTCTGCCCCTTTTGTTTTAGTTACTCTGGCATAATAATTGTTTTCAGATATTGAATATCGTTAAGCTAAAATAATTTTTATTTATGTTGCAACTCTTTCAAGAATTACATTCAGGAGAATTATTCTTACTGGTGAAATATATTTTAAGATTCTGAACTTCTGGCTACTCAAGAAAAATTTTTCGGTAAAATAAATATAAAATGCTAGTTTTCAGATGTTGCCACATGTCTTTAAGTCTAAAAAGCTCAAACATAACCTGATAATCAAGGGAGTCAAAGTGGGAAATAGTCTTTTGTATGGCCGCACAGTCAGCTGATGCTAGCTCTAAGTTATAAAGATGGAAACATATTATTGATAAATGTGTTGAAGTATATCCGTCAAACAACCCAAAAAAACTCATATGCTTTCAGATAAGAAAGTAGAAAATCTTGTTGTCATCCCCAAATTTCATTTGCTGGAGTCTGGCTACTATGCTGCCAAACAAACAAAAGAATCATCACTTCCTATCTATAGGAACATTCGTATAAAACACCTCGTTCAAGCTTATTTCAATAGTTTTCATTGGTAATATGAAGGATGAATTAAGCTGATGCCAAAAGACTTTCACTCCTCTGAATTACCTTTTTCACCTTGGAAAACCCCACAAAATGAACCTCTTAAGCTTTTGAAAATGACCTTTTTTTCCTCCCTTCTGCAATGATTTATCTTTTCCCTCGAAAATCCGTTTTACAAAAGGGAGTATGATTAAAAGGAACCCGGGCAGCACAAATACTTACTGAAGACCCTGCTTATCTGGAACTCACTTGACAATGTGTGTTTCTGGGCTTGGGAATGCTGCAGGTTCAAGGGACAATTCTGCCTTTCAGGCACTTCAATTTACTTCATGCCTGAGCACTGTCATTGTACGCAGACAAGATGAAACGCATCGTTGTGTAAAGAAATTGAAATGGAATCCTACTTGACCCAGCAGGATGAGGCATTATGTTTGACTCAGTAGTGATTCCTGGGATAATATCTAATTCCAGGAGGAAAATTTCTTGATATGGCCACCTGCTGTGTGCCGCTTTGTCCAGGGATCACAAGTTGTTCTGGGTGACTAGGCTCAGGACATGCCTGGAAGAATGCAGCTCAGCTCCTGCTGGCATTTAGATCTCTTCATTTTCTAGATGCTTTCTATTCAACAGGAGCAAGTGAATGGAGCAGGGAGCTGGGAGAATATGAAGCACTTCGCACTCCAGCAGCAACTGAGAGTCAAGGCCCGCTTGACCCGGGGTTCGTATTTATTTAATTTGTTATAGAGCCATCATTATTTCTTCACAGGGCTCTTTTTAATTTTTACACTCCTCGGGCAAGTCCCCTTGCATGTCTTTCTCTGTTCAGTGTTTGTGAAGTATTTACTTTGAAAAGGCTGCACACCAATAGATTAAATAAAATAGGAACACTCCATGTCTCACAAGAGAGAATCGTGCAGACAGCTTTATTACTTCTATCAGAGAACAAAGATTTTTTCCCAGCATGCAGAAGGTTATTAGGCCAGAAGCAAATAAACGGGATGTGTGATGTCAACGTTTCAAATGTGAACAAGAAAAGCTGTCTAATTGATTTTGCTGCAATTACGGCTTTTGAATGCAATGCTCCAGTCGCTACTTCTCAATTATTCTTGCCTGAGAAATTAAATCATATATATACATACATCGTTCAAAATATAAACAACCTCTTATTCTGCCATGCTTCTCACTTCAAGTCCGGAATGTACAGTTTTAAACTATGGTAATTCAGAAGAAACATTCACAGGTACCATGCTGGTTATCAGCAAATGACAGCACTTTCCCATTGACCTCCTTCACCCTTTCTTCTTTCTCAAAGCAACTGATAAGAAACATATTCATTAGCCAAACGCTACCCTTCTTTACCTTGGGCACTTAAAATTGTCTTTCGTAAATAACAGAAAGCTTTTTTTCCTTAAGTCTTGTTAATGGAATTTAGACTTTGATGTTAATATTTTTCCAAATTTGCTCTCAGTACTGACTTGAATTTTGAAAGATGGCTCATTATAGAAGCTGCTGTTTCCACCGCTTCATCCCTTTATTTTTGTAAGGTAGCTATCTGAACAAAAATTTAAAAAACTGTCTTGCTTCTCAAAGAAAGAACTCAAGAGTTTATGACCCAGTTCAAACTGTAATGAAAATTAATACTTTCAAAAATTCATGCATAGTAGCGTGTATTAAATGTCTGCATTTATGTATGCAGAACACACAAGTTCTTAAGTGCATTCACAGATGGCAAACAGCACAATACAAATACCATGGGTATATCTGATTATATCAAAATCTCTATATATGGAAATATATTTGTATATTAGTGAGATGATTATATTATTATGACATTTGTTTAATTGTAAATAAGGTATAGCATTTTGGATTTTAAAATAGTATAAATCCAAACACACTTGTCCTGTATGCAGGATCTGTTTTAGCACACTCTCATTAAATATTCCTGGATTTGACTCAAATGGGTCATGCAAGGAGATATTTTTATAATTGGAATCAGGAATTGGAATTACTGAACTTGTTTTAAACCCTGCTTGAAGCAAAGAAATATGTGCCACAAGCAATAAGCAACATTTAATCAAATATTTTAAGAAAAAATTTAAAAAAATTAAAAGAATTTGCACTATGTTAAAAGGCAGAGTAGCAAAAGTGTATATTTCTATTTTTAGTAGAAAATATATGTGTGTGAATTTAGGAGAGTGTATTTATTTGTAAAAAATATGAAATACAATTTTGAAATCTTTCATTTTTTTCTCTTTTTATTGGTATTCCTTGCAGGTGACTTGATTTAAAAGTTCTTTTGCAAGGGGGTAAAAAATCTGGACTCTGGAAAGAGAATAAGAAAGTGCAGTCAACCCAGTGATCAAGTTCAAGACATTCAACCCCAAGAAGTATATTAACTAGGACATCTGCACAGAGGGCGAACATGGTTCAAACAATTGAAGTCTGACTAATGACTATACAGCTTTGCCTTCTGAGAAAGATCAGTGATCTATGTTAGGTAGAGAATGACTGTGTATACACACTTGTAGGTATATAGATAGAAGTGCATGTATAAGTCACACATGCATACACACATTTCCCTAACCATTGATATGACAAACACTTAAGAATAGTGACACTCCTTTAAAAACAGAATGATTAATGAACAGGTGATCCTTTCTGCATGCCATTATCTGATGAAAAGAGCCCAAAAATCTTAGAACACTGACTTCATAATTAGACAAATAAAATAATAGGTGATTTAAAATCTTTGTATTAAAATGGAGTTCTTAGGGAGTGATGAGTGTCTGACAAAGTGCAACTTCTGGCTGAAGTAGGTTTCACTGGGAAAGTTAGAGATTTGATTATCAAATTAAGTCAGTAGTATATTTTAAATGATCAAATAAAGTAAAAAATTTTAAAGTAATGCCTAATTAAAATTTTAGTGAATAACAAGTCTTAATTTATTATATATATATTCCCAGGTCAATGAATTTTTTTGGAGATAGCACTCGACTCTTCTCTTTGTTTGAGTAAGACTCCTTTACGTATATAAAGAACATTTTTCTTTATCTATTATTCTGTTTAATGGTACATTGTATGTAAACAGCACTAACATAACTGTAGGTGTGAGCAGATATCTGTGATACACTTACTGATTGTTCAAGGTGCAGATCAAGAGTTAGCCTGTTTTCTAATCATCTAACTCTTGATCAAGCTTTTAAATTTTGAGGAGACAACAAGCTGATTTTTATAATGCCAAGACGAATCTACATTATAATAAAAAAGAAACAAGTATAACAACATAAAATGTATTCAAAAGAAAAGAGAATAAAACTACAGTTGTGCCCAAAGGAAGCTAATGTCCATCTAACCTGAGAGAAGAGGTACAATAAACTAAGGGATTAAAGATATTAGTTTTCTTGATCCAGACAGCTCAAGAGAACAGAGAAGTATAATCTCAAGAATATTAGAATACTTAGCTTTAACATCCTCAAAGTATCACAGAGCATCCTGTAACAGAAAGAGGAAAATGACCTATATTATTTTTAAATATTGAAGAAAGGATGAATAGCTAAATTATTGCATAGGTAAAATAGAAGTTAATAAATTATCAAATTTAGAACAAAGGAAGTTTGATATAATTAACAATGTGCTAGAAAATAATAACATTTATATGCCCAAATAATATATTACAAAAATCAATTTTGAAAGCATTGAATTGTAAGATGTATGGTACAAAACAGAATAGAGAAAGATAATGCAACAATATTGTTTCTGAATTTCAAAAAAGGATAGATTAATTAAAGCATCAACAAGCTGGTAAATGGGATTAGTAGAAGCATATTCATATTAAAATAGGCACATTTAAACAGTATGGCTATGAGTGTCAGGACATACATTCTGAAACCTCTAGAACTTTCTTTATAATAGAACACATGCTACAAATCAAGAAAAGTTTCAATGCATTTAATCAGATTGTAATCATACAAAAGACATCCTGTAGCAAAATAGAACTAAATAATACACAGCAATGAAGGGAAGTGGCAAATTAGCAGCTTTTGGTGATAAAATAGCAATTTTTTTTTATTTTTATT
>JABTXL010000001.1:14606772-14665338 GCA_025134845.1 Neodon shergylaensis
TCTGAAAAAGCCTGGGATAAAACCGGTCTTGCTGAACATAGTGGACAAGGAGGACTACTGAGACCTCAAGAACAATGGCAATGGGTTTTTGTTCCTAAAATAGCAATTTTTAAAGTATCCATGGTTCATAATTAAACAGCAAGAAAGGGTAGAAAGTAAAATGTATAAGATATACAATATGCATGCTCTATAAAGGATACAAGAATGCATCTGTATCAGTCTGAATCGATATATAATATAGAAATTGATTGATTCACAAGATCAAGAAAAGAAAACACATCTGAAATATCCCAGAATGAAATCCTTTGACCTAATGACTTCACTAGTCACATATGTCAAACATAAACAGACATGCACATTGCTCCTTTCCATGCATGTCAACACAAGTTATTAACATTCAACTATTCTCTGGTTATTAACATATCAACATAAAAACAGAAAAGACATCATAAGTTAATAATAAATACTGAAAATAAAAAGAACACAACAAAAGAAATCAGGGAAGAATATTAAACTATGAAATAAAATCAAGTGATATCAAATAATCTTACTCATAAATACTATTTAAATAAAAGATCAGTAATTCTGTATCAGAAGGTCTTGGACTCTTAATGAATACTATATAGCCAGATCTGACTTCAAGTAGAAATCATGAAAATTCCAACACATGTAGATGAACAATTTTTGCAACATATATGTATAAGGCTTGCTATGATGATAGGTCTCTCTAAATAAATAATAGTAACAAAAGAAAAACACATTTATGATACTGATTAAAAAAGAATTCTCTTGATAATTTTCCTTTTGTATCCACAATCAGGTACAATTACAATCATTTCAAATTTCATTAACTTACTTGATGAGTTATCATTTCTTTGTTAATATAATATTCAGTGTCAACTTTAGTCTTGTTAATAGGACTTTAGAATTACTGCTACTGAAATTTACCAAATTTTCAACTTCAATAATTCAGTAGTGTCTAACAATGATTCCTTGTGGTACTTAAAAATTTAAGTAATTGTTCTACTAAAGGAAAATAGCATTAAAATGACTACTAGTGGCATTCTACTATGCTAATAGATCAGTGTCTCAGTCAACTATTATCAGAGAAGCTTCTTCTTGCAGCAGACAGGAACTAACATAGAGACCCACACCTGGACAGTTTGCAATGAAGGAGAGATTTTGGAATTCTCCAAAATAATTCTAAGTGGAAAGTGTTCATCAAATATCTTCCTTCAAGGCTTATGGAATTATAAAGAAGCAGAGGTAGAAAGATATTAAGATCCAGAAGGGGTTGATGTGGGTTGTCCTTCTGTATATGTGTTGCTTTTATTGGTTGATAAATAAAGCTATTTTGGCTAATGGCTCAGCAGGATAAAATCAGGCAGGAAATGTAGCAATACATAGGTTAATAGAAATGGGTTAATTTATAATGTAATAGCTAGGCAAGAATATACCTGAGCCATTAGCCTAACAGTGTTGTAAATAATATAATTTCTGCGTGATTATTTGGGTATGTGCTGTCAGAAAATGAAAGTGCAGCCTCTGTCTACAGGAGATGGGCAATACCAGGGAAATAGTCGTGTTCCAGATACAACACAGCAGATGTACATAGGGACTCACAGAGACTATGAGAGTATGTACAGGGACTGAAAAGATTCAAGCAAGGGAGAGAGACTCAGCAATAAGAGAGGGAAACGGACAGGAGCTCTCAATCTCACACAAGAATCGATCCCCAATTAACACCTGTTTACAAAAAAAAGTTAGTTTTCTCTAATGGTCTCTCACTAAGTATATAAACCACCACATCAGTAGTATAGACACTGGAATCAATAATTAATAATGGGAACTTCATGAAACTATGAAGCTTTTGTAAGGCAAGAAACAGCAACAATAGGACAAAATGGTATCTTCTGTAAGAATGGGAAAAGATCTTCACCAACCTCACATCTGACAGAGGACTTATCTCCATAATATATAAAGAACCTAAGAAACTAGATATGAGAATACAGAATAATCCAATTCAAAAATGAGGTACAGATTTAAAAAGAAAAATCTCAACAGAAGAATCTCAAATGACTGAGATACACTTAAAGAATTGTTCGACATATTTAGCAATCAGGGAAATGCAAATGATTCTGAGATAACATCTTTCACATGTTAAAATGACTATATGACTAAGAACAAAAACACTAATGACTGCCTATGTTGGAGAGGATGCAGAGTGAGAGGAACACTACTCCATTGCTGGTAGAAGTGAAAACTTGTATAGCCATTTTGGAAATCATTAAGGCAGTTTCCCAGAAAATTGAGAATCAATCTGTCTCAAGAGACAGCTACAGATACCAATCTTGGACATATACCCAAAGGATCCTCAATCATACCACAAGGACACTTGCTCATCTATGTTTTCAACAACATTATTCATAATAACCAGAACCTCTAAACAACATAGATGCCCCTTAAAGGAAAAATTGATAAAGAAAATGTAATACATTTACACAATGGAGTTATACTCAGAGGATAAAAAAATTGAAATGAAATTTGCAGGCAAATTGATGGAATCAGAAAAAGTCATACTCAGTGAGGTAATGCAGTCCCCGAATATGGTATGTACTCAACTCATAAGTGGATATGAACTGTAAAGTAAAGAATAGCCAGGCTACAATCCACTGCTCCAGAGAAGCTAAGTAACAAGGAGGGTCTAAAGATTGATTTCCCTGTGAAGGAGAAACAGATGAGATATCCTGGGTACGTTGGGGGCCGGAAGTGGAGGATGGGAACATGAAGGAATATGTTGGGCTGGTGGAGGGCAGGACAGAGGGGGATAGTAATGGGAGTCATTTTGGGTTTAGGGAGAAAACTGTCAGCAGGGAAATTCCCAGGAATCCACAATGATGACCCCAGCTAAGACTCCTAGCAATAGTGGAGTGGGTACCTGAACTGGCATTCTTATATAGTCAGATTGGTGACTACCCTAATTGTCATCAGAGAGCCTTCATCCATTTTACCTGATAGAATTTCATAGCCAAGTGCTAGACTGACTTCTGGAGACCCACTGAAGAGAGAGAAAGAGGAAGACTTATACAAGCCAAGTGAATCAAGGTCATGACAGGGGATTCCACAGAAACAGATGACGGGAGCCCCTGGGTGCTTATGGAATCAGGACTGACAACCAAGGAGCCTGCATGGGACAGAACTAGGCATTCTACGTGTGTGTAATACTTGTGTAGTTTGATCTGATTATGAGTCTCCTATCAGTGGGTCAGAACCTGAGACTGGCATTTGAGCTGGATTTGGGGAACCTATTCGTTATGATGGGATGTCTCTTCCAGCCTAGATGCAGGGGGAGGTGATGTGGAATTTCCCTCCGTATACTGTGATTAGTATTAATGAATAAAGAAACTGCTTTGGACCTACAGCAGGGCATAATTTAGCTAGGTGGGGAAAAAAACTAAGCTGAATGCTGGGAGAAGAAGGGGCAGAGTCAGAGAGAAGACATGGAACAGCCAGAGACAGACACTGGGAACTTTACCCAGTAAGCTACAACCACATGATGATATACATGTTAATAGAAATAGGCTAAATTAATATAAGAGTTAGTCAATAAGAAGCTAGAACTAATGGGTCTAACAGTGATTTAATTAATATAGTTGTCTGCAAGCTATAAATAGTCTCAGCTATTCCAGCACTAAGTCTGCCTGTCGCCATGCTCCCTGTCATGATGATAATGGACTGAACTTGTGACACTGTAAGCTAGCTACCCCAATTAAATTTTTTCTTTATAAGAGTTTCCACGGTCATAGTGTCTCTTCACAGAAACAAAAACCCAAAATAAGACACCTGGTTTTCCTTCTTACATAGTTATCAATTGAGAAAGTTTCTTGTTTGGTATTGGGAATTTATGGCTGTTTTCCCTTGCTCATGCTGAGATTTTGTTTGGTTTGACTCATATATGTTTTTGTATGCTGTAAAAATCTGTGTGTGAATTCATGTATTTTTAAGTTCTGTTTTGTCTGGGTGACTTAGTCTCCTTGAAGTCATCTATATCCTCTGGCTCTTATATTTCTGCTTTTTTTTCTGCACTAATCCCTGACCTTGAAGTTGGTAATGTGTTTAATCTTATTGGTATTCTTGTAGTTTGTGTTAACTTTTATTTATTTATTTATCTATTTATTTATTTATTTTTTTAATTATTGGTTTGTTAGTTTGTTTCAGGGTTCCTTAAAAAAATAGAAAAAAAACAAGTTGGGTTGTTAGGAAGGTGGGTAGGATCAGGGAGAAATAACGTGATCCAAATGTATGAAGAATAATGAAAAATCATTTTTAAATGAAATTTTAAGGCATTAAACATATAGAATAAATATAACAGATTTTTATGAATGTGTATCTTTCTACATTAGAGAAAAATGGTAAAATCATTGGCAGATTTAAAAAAAAAATGATGCCAAAATGCAGTCAGCATTCTAAGAATAACAACCGAAGATGGACACTAAGAGTAAATCTGTAGGTCTTTGTACGTGCTGACAAACAACACCTACTTTCTTATTTGAAGATAACAAAACTTACTCTTAGACAACTTCATGCACTAATTGGAGTGAAGGAAACAAGCAAATGAATGCCCTACACTAGAAAAATGAGTACCAAAGCCTTCCCTCCACTCTCCTTCCCACTGAGCACTGAAATGGAAAAGTTGAGTCCTTAGAATCAACAGGTAATCTGTTCTCTTTCTCAAAACTCTGGAAGGGAAGGACTAAAAAGAAAGTGACTGCAGTCAGCTAAGTCTGACAAAACATTGCGCTCTCATCTGCTATCACTGATGTTTCTTCTCGTTCTCAGAAAAGAAGTGTGGTCATACTGGAGAAAGTGTCACTGTAGGATGGGATTTGTGAGTTTAGAGGCTCACCCCAACTCCAGTTCTCTCTTTGTTTTGTTTCTGCAGTTAAATAAAAGAGACCTTAGGTTCCAGGCCTAACAACCAGATGCTTGATCCCTAATGTTCGCTATCATGCCTCCTTGCTATAGTGGACTATTATATCTTTCTAGAACTGTAATTCAAAAATAAACTTTTTCCCATAAGTTGCTTTTGACATTTTTTTTAAATCACAGCAAGAGAAAAGTAACTAATACAGAAGTTATCCTAGTCCTAGCTTTATATATTACTAGAAATGTAAGACAGAAATGACCCATGTTTCATGACAGGGTAATGTCTACAAACAAGCATAATAAATAAAGCAATAAGCATTATATCATAAAAAAGAAAAAAAAAACCTTTTTTAAATGGAGCACCCTCTCTGCTATTAGGAAAATGTTATTACAAAGCATGCAAAACTTAAAGCAAAGGGAGCGAAGAGGTTTTTATTCATTTAAGCTGGTTCTACACTAAGCTTAACATTCTGTTTTCTGAGCCTGGACTACACCATGTGAAAAGCACCTGGCTATAAGTCACTCCAAGTGCTCTCATTAGCTTCACATTATGTCAAATGCGGATAGGTTTCCCTTTGTGTGGCCTCAAGATGCTTCAAGAAGAATAGAGCAAGCGTAGAGAGTATGGCTCAGTGGTTAAGAGTACTTACTGCTCTTCAGAGGACCCAGGTTCCCAGCCTAACATATCAGCTCTCAAGTATCTGTAACTTCAGTTCCAAAGGATCCAAAACCCTCACAAAGGCATGCATTCAGGAAAATGCACCAGTGCACACAAAATTAATAATAATAATAATAACAATAATAATAATGAATATGGCAGGGATCCAGTTATTGGGTAAAAACTCACTGAAGTCAGGTGAGACCAAATTTTCTGTTGATTTTTATAGAGATCCACAGTCATCCAAAAGCTTCTAGAAACAGGTAAAACAATCAGTAAGTGGGGCATTTTCACAAATCAATAACTGGATATTGGTTGCTGTTTAAAATATCTTTCTTATTGACTAGAATTACATCACCTATCACTTGCCCCTTCTTGTCTTCCTTTTAGCCCCACCCATAGCGCCCCAACCCTCTGTTGACAGCCGTGATTTTAATTATTGTTGTGACATACACATATATAAACATATATAAACACAAACAGTTAAGTGCATTTCTGTTGTGTGTGTGTGTGTGTGTGTGAGAGAGAGAGAGACGGAGGGAAGGAGGGGGAGGGAGGGAAGGAGGGAGGGAGGGAGAGAGAGAGAGAGTTTCGGGGATGTCTACTCTATATTGGAAAACTTATAAAGGAGTCCATCACTAGGAATTTCTGGGGAGACTGTGGAGATATAGAAACCCATGGTGGTACAGTACTTCTGGTAGTCAGTTGGAAGAATCCTCAATAACAAAAAATAAATCACCATTTGGTCTGGCTATGACATTCTTTTGCATATACCAAAGGCCTTCATTTTGGTTTTCATGTCACATGTCAATGCAATACTCTTTCTCTTCTTTATCATCAGCTCTTGCTTCTCTCTCATTGTGTCCTTAACTATAGTCTAAACCCAACATTTTTTCCATTTTTGGACACACATACACACATCAGAAATTAGGTTCTGCATATGTGAGAGAATGTATAATTTTTATCTTCCTAAATTTCAGTTACCTTTATGAATATGAAGCCTTACATGTTTCCATATGCCTAAAAACATTATACTATCCTTTTTCTTTACAACTCAGTAAAATGTCACCCTGTACATTTACTACATTTTCATCATCTATTCTGTTGACAGTCATCTGGGCTGGTTCCCTTTCATATCTATTGTGAATAAGTAAATACTGGAGTAATAAACATAAGTATGCAAATATCTCTGTTGGACATAGAGTCCTTTAAATGTATGTACAGGAGTGGTGTAGCTGGGTCATATGACAGATCAACTTTTAATACTTTGAGAAAACTCTGAACTGATTCCTAGAAAGGCTGAACTAGTTTATAGTCAGAAGTCAGAAAGTGTTTACATCCTCACCAGGGTCTGCTGTCATTTGCTTTCCTTAACATTAGGCATTCTGACTGGAATAATTTTAATGACATTTTTGTTATGGCTAATTCTGTTGAACATACTTAATATATTTGTTGTGATTTATGTTTTATTTGGGAACTATGCATTTATTAGCCCAGTAATAGATTGATAATTTGCTGTTTGGGTGTAAAATCTTTTCAGTTTTTTATATGTTTGAAATATCAACCTCTTGTCTAACATATGTCTGGTGACAATATCTCCCAATCTGTAGGGTGTTTGCTGTGATGACAGTTTCTTTTGCTATGCAAAACTTTAAATTTTACGTAATTTTATTTTGGGAGCACAATTTCCTGTGCCACTGGAGTCTTGTTCTATCATTACTTAGACACTAAATTGTAAACAGATTCCAAAATTTACTTAGTTTTGGATATTTTATGATAATCAGAAGACAGATATTATAAAGATATCAAATCAGCTAAACTCTAAGCCTAATCTCTTCTACAAAAAACATTTTACTGATTATTGGGGCTTGACATATGTATTATTTTTAAAATAGAAATAGAGGCAAAAATGTGTTGGTAGAAACTATAATATTATGGCTTCTTTAGACATTTCTTACATCTAGGCATTTGGGTGACAGTCCCTCATACTGACAATGAAATCTTGTTTTAACTTCAGCAGAGAGGCTGTTCCCTAATCCACTGCTATTCTAGTCATCAACTACAACTCCACTTTTACCAGGCTTCTTCTCTAGCTTTGACTTAGCCACTCGGACCACTGCCTGGCAGTAGTTCTGCTCCTGAAGGCGTGGGTTCTGTTGTTGCTGCTATAGCTAGCTTTAACTAAAACTCTTTAATTCTATTTATGAAAAAGATTTGACATTTAAAGGCTGGGGTGAAAACCTGTGAGGTCAGAGAGGCTAAGAAACAAGTAGCTAACCCTCTCTTTTTACTGGCATCTACAGAAGACCCAAACCAGAAAAAAACCTGTGTCACTCCAAACCCCACCCTAGTACTTCCTCTGTCTCTCTGTCTCCTCCAGATGCCCTCTGATGTTCTATGAACACTTTCTGTCAACTACTTGCTAACATAGCCTCCTTACCCAAGGTTCGTTGTATTTAATTTATGCAAATGCAAACTTGGAGTTCACAGTGTGATCAGATATCCCCCAACAGTGAAATATTATATTTATAAACTGCTCATTTACATTAAGACGTAGCATTCACAAGTCTTGATCTCTGCTTATGTTATTTGTTTCCCCATCATTTACCCAAGGCATTATTTAAGTTTATCTTGTTCCTACTATACTATATTTACTTATTCTGCCCTAAGCACGAAGATATCTAAAAAATGTTCCTGCATTAAAGTAAGATTATGGTTAGAGACATAAGTGGAGAGGAAAATTATGCAGAAAATTATCAGTTCATTTAAAAAGACTGCAACTTTAACAAAAGACAGTGAATTCCAGGGATACCACAATGGGTAATAAAGAAGTGATGAGAATGAAGGTACATGTCAGCAAAAACATCTCCTGCTTTGATTTTAAAATGCATATAAAAATAGTAACAGTGTCCAACATACGATTTCTCTCTTTAAGTGATTGGCCATGGAGGCCCCAAATGTACTCCAAACAGCACAACCTATGGCCATTGATCTTGATTGCCCAGTATAACAAGATGGTCAAAATCATTAATGAAGGCATCACAAACTTTTATTTTATGACATAGATGTCTATCTCAAATTGGTCAGGGAATGTATACCTGCTGCCTTGCTAGCATAGTGCAACACTATTCAGGTTGCTGGTAGAGAAAAAAATACATGAATTTTTTTACACAGTGTTGGACTTGAGGGCTATTCCACTGAAGGGATTTCATGCCTGGAAAGAGAACTACGTCAACAGCTCATGAGTAGAAAGATTATGGGCCTTGGATTAAGGGAACTCACTGCTTTTCTAAAGGTCATGTTATCAAACTACCCTTTAAAAATTAATGTTTACATTCATAGACCTTGGATGTTCCCACCTTGGTCAGAGAAGTTTCTTTTCCGATGAGTATTGGTTAATTAAGAATGTATACTTAGAGTTCTATTGTGTGTGTGTGTGTGTGTATAATATATAGAAAACCTTCTCCCACTCAAGCTCAAAGAACATCATAGAAGACGTGGTAAAGATTGTGACAGCATAGGATCGGGGAAGTGTAGTATGGAGGACTGTTTGTTGGTTCCCGGCCGCCTGGCTAGACCTAAATAATCATACAGAAACTAAATCACTGCTTGGCTCATTAGCTCTTGTTTCTTACTGGCTAACTCTTACATCTTAGTTTAACCCATGTCAATGAATCTGCGCATCACCATGAGGTCGTGGCCTATCAGCAAAGTTTCAGCACATCTATCTCCAGTGGTGGCTCCATGACTTCTCTCTGACTCTACCCTTCTTTCTCCCAGAATTCACCTCTGTCTTCCTCATCTACCTAAGCTATGCCCTACTATACGTCCAAAGCAGTTTTTTTTTTATTCATTAACCAATAAAATCAACACATTGACAAAAGGACTTTTAACAGGGAGGCCTGTGAAATGCTGGCCCCTGGGAATGAAAGAGCCGTTATACACATTTAATAACAGTGTAACAGCTGGGATTGGTTATCTGTAAGGGACATTCTAAATATCAAACTTAGAATTCCAGCATGGATGGAGTGGGGGAGGGGTCCTGAGATTTTACTCCCAGCCCAGAAACTATTGATGCCTACTCAGAATCATTTTGCTTGCAGATGTGGACACTGGTAGGTCAGCCATGTGCCAGTGAATGCAGTCTCACATATTGAAATGTCAATAGCACTAATCAGAGTCAGTGAACTATCAATTAAAAAAGAATAGGACATCAGTTGGGGAGGAAATCATGTTGAGGTATGCCAGGGAAGTGGTATAAAGAGACAGTAAGGAGCAGCTATGATCAAATTTCAATCAATGCATATTTTTAATGGAGCAAAAACTCCCAATCCATAGTATTTATTTGAGAAATTAGGGGATGTATCATGACCATAGAGATGACTTAAAATAGAAATAATTCTGTCATATATCTGCATAGCCAAAAATTTCAGTATTTCTATATAAAGTTCTCTGTCCCAGAAAACCTGAGGGCCAAATGACATTGGTGTGTTAAAGCATTGTATAAACTGACTGGGCACTCCACGTGATCTGATGATATCTGCCAAGAGTGGTGAGTTGTCTCAGGATGATGAGTCAATAAACAATATTTTCAGAGACCAGATTCTATCACATTAACATGCTTCTGTATGATCAGTACATGAGCTTTGAATGAAATTCTGAATGACTGGCATATCCCTGATATGTTGAATAGTGGAAAGAAAAGTATATATCTTGTGCACTTGGTGAACTTGGACTCTGTCTAAAATATTTTGATAAAGGTTTGAAAAAAATCATAAAAGGAAATTTGATATCAAAGTATCTTTGTTTCAGAATAAATATGGTATTAAGAACTAGTATATAATTTCGTATCTTAACTAGACCTAGACAGTTAAACATGATCACAGTCTCTCAGCAAAAAGATCTTAGAAACTCCACAATTACAAACACACACACACATACACAATTGCTTTTCTTTGTGGATGTGTTCAGTTTTCTTCAAGAGTTATTATTTGTCTTGACAGTGCTTGTACAGACAATTGCCAGGACCCTGTTAGAGGAATTAGATATTTCTCCTTTGGTCTTTGGTCTTCCTTTGCTCTGACATTGATTCTGGTACTGAGTGGAAAATCCCAATAAGCAGTCTCCTGAAAAACTCTCCTTAATGAGGTGTATTTCCTCCTTGGTCTGTAGGTAGATACGCTTGCACCTGATGCTCTTCGGTTTTCTTATGGAAAGATCACGTTCTTTCACTTCTGCTTCAAAGATTTCTCACCAAGTGGATTTAGATATTGCAAGATAGATTTCATTACAGTTCCCATGAAATGTTCTGCCCTTTTCCTCTGTAGTCAAGTGTACTTCTAAATGAAACTGCTGGTGAAATGATGGGGATGGTGCTGAGCATGAATGTCAACATAATGAGCATTTATCAGTGCTTTCATCTAACCACTTACAGGTGGATTGCTGAGTCTGAAACCACTGGTGTACACGCCAAACTACTTTCTGTGATGCTAGCTTTATAATCAACACTAGAATTTAGCGATAATGAAAGTAAAATATGGATGTGAGTGAGCCTCCCTATATTTTTTTGTCCTTCACTATCATTTCCATTCTTTGTCAATATTCTCCTGAGAACTGGTTTTCCATCCCCCATGACTGTTTTCTAAGGGAAACCTGCCCAGCCCCCTACCCCACATTGTGTTGGTTACTCTCTGTTATTTCTGGAGACACTGGAGGACTTCAAAGTGGCCCTTCACTATGTATCATTTATCAACTTTTTCTGTCTATTCAGGGTCGCTTTGGTGTCCCACTGAGCAACTGGCAGCAGCACAGCAGGCCTAAAACAAGACAGAACTGGCAGACGTAGGAGTGTGCAGTTGGACTGGAAAAGTTTGGGACCATAGGATGACAGAAGTATGCTGTTTCTGCGAGGCTGAGAAAAGCAGAAAAGGAAAATACACCCCCATATGCTTAGTGAGCATTTAGTAATAAATCATGGGCAGTTTGAAAGGATTTGCAGTCTGAGGTGAGAAAGCTGAGCGACAGAAAAGGTGAAAGCTTGTCCAACACTAGCTGGATTGTCAGTTGCAGTCAAACTTGTAGTCCTCTGTAGAAAGCAACCAGAGGAAGATGGACTTTCATCGTGAGCATAAGTTTCCTAGTACCAGCTATTCTAAAGTTGTCAGATTCCTTTCTTATGTAGAATATTGACAGTTTGTTATCAAAAACTGCTTTGAAGTAAAGTGAAAATTTTTCACTGATGTATTTAAAAAATAGTTCTAGTTTTGCAAATTTTCACATATCTAGAGAAACTCTTCTTTATTTCTCACTTCTAATTATTTTCTGAAAGACAGCAAATTTGTCGTCCATTCATTTGTATTGTTTCTCTTTGGCCATTGTGCTTTGTATTTGTGAGAGCTGAAGACTCTGAGATTTTTTTCTTTGTCTAGTTTTTCTTATATTACAAGTTAGCTATCTTCATTTAGCCTTATATTAATTATATTTTTAAAAGATTCCTCTTCTTCCAATTTATAATTTTCTTTGACTTTCTTAGCTTATTTTGTGGTCATTTTTTTTATTTGTTTGCTTCTTTATTCTAGTTTTAGTTTTTTTTTTAAATTTTTTATTGAGAAAAAAAGTTTCCACCTGCTCCCAGCCTCCCATTTCCCTCCCCCTCCTCCCGCCCTTCTCCCCCTCCCCCCACTCCTCTCCTAAGTTATAGTTGTTTCTCAGGACTGGAGAGATGGCTCAGGACATAAAAGTCCAGATTGCCCTTTCAAAGGTCTTGAATTCAATTCCCATCACCCAAATGATGTTTCAAAATCATCCATAATTACAGTTCTAGATCATCTGGCCTCTATAGGCATCAGATTTAGCATGGTACCCAGACATTCATGCAGCCAAAACTCATACTATTTAAAATAGGGTTTTTTTTTTTCTCAAACATCTGGCATTCATTGTTGTATTGTTCATAACTAAGAACAAATTATCAAGCATCTTGGGAAGCTTTGAGTATAAATACAGAATATCAGTTGCAAAAATAGGTTTCAGTTATCCGACTACAACATTTCACTGTAGACTTTTAATACAAATATCTTATCCTCTGGTATTTATGAGAAAGAAATATTCAGTTTCATGCTTTGTAAAAGCATCCATTTTATTAATATTGTAGACATGACTGAGAGAGAGTTGAGAATCTCAGAGTTCAGTTGCAAATATCAATTAGACTGATTCCTCCTAACCAGACACATGCCTGCTGTTCTGTCTGAACACTTCTGTATCACTACAGTATATATGTACAAGTCTAAGAATCTTGCATATAGACTGTTAATTAGGCCCTCTTTTTACTGTCTCCTATTTAATCTAAACTCAGGCATAGCTTTTGCTGCCAACCATGTCTTCCTGTGCCTCTGTCTGACACACTGCTTTCCTTGTTGACAGTTTTCATCCTTATATTAAGTTTGTAAAAGAATCCACAGTATTTGAAAGTTACCAAGTAAAGATAGAAGGAAGAGCATATGCTATATTTTATAGCAAAGATGAGAAATTGTGAAATATAAAATGTTCTGTATCATCAAAACTAGCACACTAAGCTGGGCACTTTAATGTCAGCACTCAAAGGCAAAGACAGGTGAATCTCAATGATCTAGGCCAGCCGGATCTACAGGGCTAGTTTCAGGATAGCCAGGGCTACATAGAGAAACCCTGACTTGAAAAAACAAACTAAAATAAAATAAAAAATAGCACATTGAACAAATGTCATAAAATGGGTATTTATGAAATTAATATAAAGTGATGAGCAAGGATTTGAAATAAACATGGCTTAGGGAAGAAACTAAGAGTATTCTATTGTGAATCATTTAGTACCACAGATGAATAAGGATTAGAAGCACGTGTGTTGGCCTGAGTATTCCTGTTGTCCTGAGGAGAAAGAACAGACTCCTCAGTATTGCTGAGCAGATATGGTTACTTTAGATAATGTTCTTCAACACTTGGACTTTATGAATACTTAAAATTTGACCTTTAAAATTATGTTTTTCTTTTGTTTTCTCAGATTACAATATAATTACATCCTTTCTCACATCCTCTTTCTCCTTCTATCCTCTCACTTTATCATTCCTTGTTTTCTGACGAATCTTTGTCATCTCTTTTCATTAATTGTTGTCTTATACATATATTTATATACATATATACGCCTATACATAAATATAACTTGCTCAGTCTCTGCAATGTTACTTGTATACATGTTTTCTGAACTCACCATTTAGCTAATAATCAGTTGATGTGCTCTTCACTAGGAAAAGGTTTTTCTCCTGCTATCAGAATTCCTAAGTTACCTGTAGTTCTTTGTGTACGGTTGACTGATGCTTCATCATGTGGTCTTTCCCCCATTTATTTTATCACTTTTTCAGCTCAAGTTGGGGTAGTAACGTTAGTGAGACTTCGTGGTGTAGCTTCTGATTTTACTGACAGACTCAGTCTTAGAGCATATTCCTTGATCCTCTGGTACCTACAATCTTTCTGCATTCTTTTTCCGTTTTTCTCTGAGCCTTAGGTACACAAGTTATTCATTGTGTTAGACTCCACAGTCTGAATGAAATTCCAATTTAGTTTGGGATAGAGTTGCATGCTTCCTTATGGCTCTCTCTATATATTTTGGGTTGATTCCTCCACCCCTTCTCTCATCTGTCTTCTTGCTCTCATGATCACATGTGTCTTTCCACCCCATTAATCCCTTCTCCATTCATTCTGTGTTTTTGTAATGCTTTTCATCACCTTTTCTTAAGTCTTTCTCTCCTGGGTCCGGTCTATTCCCTTGGACTCTTCTTGTCCCTACTGCTCAGCCTCCTGGGTGATGAAATTACAGGTGTGTAGATACCATGCCAAGTATACATAAAATCAAATAGGTGATTTTTTTTTTAGCTTTTATGTCTATAGCTTAAATCCTTTGGCAATAAGAAAATAATAACACATGTGTCCCTGTTTCGACTTGACACATGGTAGGCACTCAATTTTATGGATTAATTCCTGCGGCAAAACAACTCCTTTTCTTGTAGGAAATATCAAAATGGTTTTGGAAAAGAGACTGTTGTATGGGAAGGTTGCAGTAAGAAGCAACTTCTTCAGACTGAGTAGCAACACATTGGGAGGAGATCCCTGACTTTACTTGCCAGAGTTATTCTCTAGGTCAGCAGCTGTCTGTGAGCAAGCTTTGTAGAGAATTTTCAGAAAAATGTTAATTCAGAAGTTTAAAGGAATCACAATTAATGACTAAGTGAAGAAAATAGCTTGATAAAATAGTATGAGATATAACTTAATTCTATTTAGCAACTTCCTTTACTAACCATTATATGAAAATTAGAGGTAGAGATTATATTTATCTAATTGATATTTGGAACCAACTTTTCATTTATTAAATATATGCTTATTGATGTAAGATTAAAATTGCTTTGTCATAGTTTCTTGCACAATTTTTAAGTTTTCTTATCGCTGAAAATTAAAATTTAATCTTCTGATCATCCAGTTAAAATTAGTATTGACAATTTCAGCATTACATGAAAACTTTTCTTTTACTATACCTCCAATTTCTCTTCCCCTTCCTATTGGTATTTCTGCACAGATCCTCCAGTGGTGCCTATACTTTAATCACCAACCAGGATCTTAAATAAAAGTTTTCTATCTACAGTTTTCATTTAAATTAGTTAAAAATTAAGAGTTATGACAGTATATAAATGTTGTTATTTATATGTGCTTAATGCTCTACATTTTTATGCATCCTAGTGTTCTCTCCCTTGGACACTGTCTCTCAGTGAGTGGTATTCTTTTCTGTTGTTTGATAGTCTATACACTGTTCTTATGTTTTTAAAATTAAATTTCAATTTATTTAAAATATTTTTTCTGCAAATACCTGAATTTATCTAGTATTTTTTTTATGAGAATGTTGTGGTTGTAGATTTCTTGGATGACACCCTTTTCTCCAGCACTTGAATATGTTATCTTGTGACCTCTTGCCATCATGGTTCTTAATGATGTATTAGGTATTATTTTATTATAAACTCAGTACAGAATGTGTCATTTTGATCATGATGTTTCCAGAATGCTCTTTAACCTTGGCTCTTCTCACTTTCAATCATTACTTGACGTGTTAAGTCTTACCAGGTTGTGAGTCATTGTGAAATTTAGCTAATTCTGCATTAGTCAGGCAACATAGACATGTGAGGTTTTAATTTTCATTAAATATGGGAAATTCTCTATCATTAAGCCAAAGATATTTTTCCACTGACTTCATTTTCCTATGGTCCTTCATTAAGAAATTGTGATAGATCTTAATGAACTATATCTTATTGGTAGGGGGTTATAGATGGATCTAAGATAGCTTAATTTTGATGTTTTATTTTTATTTTTAAATTTTCTATTTTATAAAATGACTAACATCAATTAAGAGACCCTCAAGTTTGTTTTTTTTTTCCTGTGTGTGCAGATACTCAGATATACTATTTAATTTTTCTAGTCTTTCTTTTCTTCCTCTCTTTCCTTCTTCCTTCTTTTCTTTCTTTTTTCTTTCTTTTCTTTTCTTTTCTTTTCTTTTCTTTTCTTTTCCATCCTTCTTATATCCTTCCTTCCTTCCTTCCTTCCTTCCTTCCTTCCTTCCTTCCTTCCTTTCCTTATTTCTTTCTCTCTCTTGTAAGAATAGTTCTTACACTGTAGCCCAGTCTGATCTCAAATTTCTCGCAATCCTCTTTCTTACCTTGGCCTAGCCAGTGTTGGAGTTTTTACTTTTCAATTCCAAAAGTTTTTTTTTGTTTTGGGAGAAATGAAAAGATTAGGTACACACCCTGCGATTTGTGCACGCTAATCATACATTCTACCACTTAGAGTTGAATTTGTGCCCTCAGTTTACTTTCTTTGTTATGTCACCATCTTAACTATTTTTTCTTAAAATGCATATGACTTTTATCACAGTTCCTTTTAGTTCTTTGTATTTATGTTAATTCTTTGTATATATTTAAACTAAATGGTTTAATGCATTGTCCAAGAAAATTCAAAATCTATACTTCATTAAAGGCAAATTTTAGTGCCTCTTATTTTCCTATTGATTTACTCTCAAATTTTGAAGACTACTAATAATAATATAACTTAGTAGTTTTGGAAGTTCAATTCTACCTTCCTAGCTTTCTTTCTAGGATGATGTATTATTGTTTGTCTCTTTCTTATTCTGGTTCTTTAGATAAAAATCTAAAATAAGTGTATACTTGACCATACACGTCTTTGCTTGCTTTGCTGTGGTACAGTTAATGATTAAAATAAGTCTCCCTTAAATTTCTAGAACTCATAAATTGTGAAGACCCAAAAATGTGAGCATGTTTACAGGTTGACCAAAGGTCAAAGAGTTCAAACTTATCTTTAGTTCCTTCAAGGTTATTGTGCTTCTACCCCCCCAAAAAGGTCCCACCTAGTTGTTGATCAGAGATTTCTGCTCTCTCAAAGCTGTTGTCAACAGGTTTGGCTAATTGCCAGACCTTGTTCTCCAGGAATAGGTAAATAGATCTGTTCTTACCTCAAACAAAAGTCTAAGGATCCAGCTAAGTGCCAGTTCTCTTTATGGAGATAACTTTGGATTCCACTCAGGGAGTGATTTGCCTACAGAACATTTTGGTCTAGGGTGTGAGTGTGACTTGGTGACTTGTTTTGTTTTAGCAACAGAATGTTTACCTATGAATGTAGCCCACAGCTTTCAATTGGTATGTTCATTTCCTTGTATCATATTAATGCAGTCTTTGTCTTACTCCTACCTTTTGGGGTCAGGGTATTTTAAGCAGTTGGAAATTAAACGTGGCAAATTTTCAGTACTCAGGGGAATTCCCTCCTGATACTACCCTATATGTTTCTCCATTTTATTATTTTCATTTGTGTCTTCATATTCTTTCTTATATTTCTAATCCCCATGCCTTTACCCTGGTGAAAAGTATTTTGTCGAGGCTGGTCCCTGACAATGAATGTACAGTTTGTTGTCAATGGCAATTTAATGGCACAATTCCAGTATTGACAAAGATGTTTAACAACTCTCCTGCAACTTTCATAGGGCCACCTGTTAGGCAAAGGCAATGGCTTTGAATCTCTACTATCCTTTCTTGAGTATGAATACATCCAGCCTTATGCATAATTATGGCTTCCTAAATCCACAAATTTAAATTCTACATTAGGTGTTTGCTTATTGTTCATCGTGTTCTGATATCAATTGATTCAAGCCATGACACTTAAACAATTGTCACTAATTATGCTTCATAATTTGCTCAAGAGAAAAATCTTCTTGCATTGTTTTAGCTCTAAGTAAGACCAAACAAAAAGCATCCCTTACAAATAAGATTCCCGTGAAACACTAAACCACACCCACCCACCCACCCACCCACCCACACCCACACACATAAAAAACCATCACTGGGCTTTTCAAGAGGCTTCATGGGTCTGCACAAGGCACTCTGAATGTATGTTATGATTGTAAAGTTTGATATCTTTTTGGAACTTTTAGCAATAGGAGTCGAGTGTGTCTCTGATTCTTTTGCCTTCTCTTGGGTCTTGTTTCTCCAACTGGGTTGCCTTGTCCAGCTTTGATATGATGGTTTGTGCCTAGTCTTATTTTAGTTTTCTATGCTATGTTTAGTTGATAACTCTGGGATGCCTGCTCTTTTCTGAAAGGAAACAGAGGAGTGGGTCTGGGGGAGAGGAGATGTATATGAATATGTTGTGACTAGAAGGAGTGGAGGGAGGGAAAACTGCAGTCAGAATGTATTGTATGAGAAAAGAAGAAAGCAAGGAAGAGAGAGAGGAAGGGAGGGAGGGAGAAAGGAAGGGAAAAAGGAAGAAAGGAAAAATGAAAGGAAAGGGAAGGGTCTGCAGCCCTATTTCAATCATTTTAGGGACTTGTTTCTCACCATAAAATCAGGTTGTTGAATTTAGTGATGCCAGGCATCTTTGAAAATGACCATAAAACACTTGAGAATACCACTTCCTTCCTGTTCTCACTGGCGCGTGTACTTTTTCTTAAACCAATGAACTTTCTCACCCCTGGCAAAATTTCAAATCATGAATATTTTCTGATTAGTCTTTTGTATGTGTTCTCATTATTTTTATTGAGGATAATGGGCTTGGAGGACATTAATACTCAGTAATGTAGGACTAGATAAGTTTTAGGCTATGTAACAACCATTTGCATTTTCAGCCTGAGTTGAAAATTCACATCAATTGCTCAAATTGGCTTTTGACCTGTACACCTTATTACTACCTATTTTCAACAAGATTTAGGCTTAAACATCTTGCACTCACTGTGAGTTCTTTCCTTAAACACTATCTCAAGTAATTTTCTTTTCATCGCAAAAGGATTAAATAAAAAAATTCCATACTATTTAATCTTAAAACTTAGTGCTCTCTTCCTCAAAAGTGCCAAGGAAAAATACATGATCCCATCAGATTCTGACGGCAAATCTTAAACATCAATGGGCTATATCATTATATACCTTGACAAGAAGCCATGAAAATAAACCAAACAGTACTGAGATAAAAGTCCAGAGCTCCAACAGATTCCTGCAGCCTGTATGTATTAGTTACTTTATGTTGCTGTGATAAAATGTCATGACCAAGACAACTAATAGGAGGAGTTCATTTTGGATTATTATTCAAGAGTGTGCTTAATGCTGGAGACAGCCATGGCAGCATGTAGTCCAAATTGGAAGCTGAGAAATCATATCTTCAAACACAAGCATATGGTGGGAAGAGTAAACTGGAAGCATGGTGAGACTCTAAACTCTGGAGCCTTCACATAGTGATGAACTTCTTCCATCAAGCTGCGATGCATCCTAAACTCCACAAATAACAATACCAACCAGGGATCAAGTGTTTAATAACCTGTGGTTGTAAGGAAAAGATCATGCGGATCACCCACTTGTTGTTGGGTCAAGTTTGGTACAATAGACTGGAGAAATCCACGACTGCTGGTCAATCCCACAAAAAGCCCATCTACTTTCAATATATTCTAGCTAACTTCAGCATCTGCTACTTTCTTTTACTACTGCTACGAAAAAAAAAATATCTGTCAAAGCATTTTTAATGCATACGGGTTTATTTTGTCTCTTAGTTAAAAGTTACAGTCCTCTGTAGCAGGAAATTGTAGTGGCAGGAGTTTGACAGACCTGGTAAAATCACATCCACCATCAGCAACAGAGAGCAATGTTAAACAAGTACTATTACTTAGCTTCTTTTCTCCGTCTATACGGCTGAAGATGTCTTTCTCAGTGAATATTCCTGCCCACAGTTAAGGTAAATCACCCAACGCCAATTAATATAATCAAGATGACATCTGCTTATGTGAAACGGGAGCCAGAAAGTACTATGTGAACATACCTCTGACTCCTGCAAGAACAGAGAGAACATCAGGATTAGGCCCAGCCTCCAGTAGAATCTGAAAGCACCTCACTGCCCTCATACATCAGTATAGTGGAATAATTGTACTTCCTGTATGCCCATAGTCCACTTAAAGACTGGGTAACAGACACCAGTAGACTTTATTTTCAGCATATGTGTGGGATTTTGAAATCTGAAGTTCCCATGGTTACTGAAAGAGAATGAATTAATATTGATATAATTCTGGAGGTTACATCAAATTTGTTACTCAAACCACAGTCTATAGAAAGTACACAGACTTCAGAGAGTCTCAGCTTGGTACCATATCCTTTGCCAATTCAAATAATTCAACAGTCAACACTGGCTATAACTTTATCTGGTAGCCTTGGTGCTTTGTGCAGCCCTATTCTTGGTCCTGTTGACATATAGTCAACTAGATCACCTTAGCAACTTCATTGACCTAATACTAAGGTTCACTAATCCACATAACTGAACTATATGCCTGTATCCCCTGAGGCAAAATAATAGAAATCAAAATATCCAAATAGACATGGAAGAAGTGAAAGTCAAAACTGAAAATTCAATCCACTCTAAAAGAAGCATAAAACATGATAAAGAAACACAAATGATATAACATAAGCACCACTTGAGACTCACCCTCAATGGACCAACTTCTTTATAATTAATTTCAAAACTACAGAGACAACAGATTATGAGAAACAATTTAATGTTTTCCTTTTAAGAATAACCAGCGACCTCCACAGGCGCAGGTACACGGGAGTAACTGCTGAGGGAGCAGACCCAAGTCAAAGACATCTGTGGATTAGGCCCAAGAAAGGGACTACTGTTGGAGCAGGCCCAAGCCAGGGACCTCCACTTTAGCAGGCCCAAGGGAGCAACCTCAACAGGAGCAGGTACGAAGGAGTGACCACAGAGGGAGCAGGTCCAAGACAGAGACCTCTGAAGAATGAGGTGCAAGTCAGGGACCTCTGCTGGAGCAGGCATGAGCCAGCAACCTCTGCTGGAGGAGGCCCTAGGCAGTGACCTCCACAGTAGAAGGTACAAGGGAGTTACTACCGAGGGGCAGGCCCAGGATTGCAGAGCAACCTCCAGGATTGCAGAGCAACACCCAGGAGTTCCAAACAACCTCCAGAAACACCAAATAACTTCCAAGGTGACTAGAACTGTGGCCCTGGCTGCACCATGAGGAGCAACCATCTGAGCCTTGAATCCACTAGCACCTGGAAGATTGATCAATAGTGACACAGCTGCAACTACACAAATCAGAGAAAAAGATGGGTAGACAAGGAAACAATCAACACCATAAAGAGCAACACAGCAGCAACAAAAAACTAGTGACTCTACAACAGCAACTAAATATAGAGGAAGCAGAAGAAAATGACCCAAAAAAAAATAACTTTAGAAAACTAATTGAGACTTTTAAAGGGGAAATGAAAAATTCCCTCAAAGAAATGGAGGAAATTACAAACAAAAATTAGAAGAAATCAACAACTCACTTAAAGAAAACCAAGAAAAAAAAAACAATCAAACAGATAAAAATATGATTCAAGACTAGAAAACCAATACAGAGACAAAAAAAGAAAACACAAACCGAGAAAGTTCTGGAAACAGAAAATATGAGAAAATGATCAGGAACTGCAAATGCAAGCATAAAGAGTAGAGTACAAGAAATGGAAGAGAGACTCTCAAGTGCTAAAGATACAACACAGGAAATGGACTCACTGGTCAAAGAAAACACTAAATCTAACAAAAAACTTAACATAAAACATATGGGAAATTTGGGACCTCAGGGAAAGACCAAAACTAAGAAAAAATTGGGATAGAAGAAGAAGCCCAACTCAAAAGCACACAAAATATATTTAACAAAATCATCAAAGAAAACTTTGCCAACCTAGAGAAAAATATGTATATGAAAATACAAGAAGTTTACAGAACACCAAACATACTGGATCAAAAATAAAAGTCCCTCACCACATAATAATCAAAACATTAAGCATACAAGATCAAGAAAGAATATTAAGAGCTACAAAGGAAAATGGCCAAGTAATATATAAAGGCAGACCAATCAGTATTACACCTGACTTCTCAATGGAAATAATGAAAGCCTATACAAAAACAGAAATAAAATAATTAACGCAGAATTTTAATCAAGAAACCTAAAAGCCCAAAGAGTTTACAATGAGTTATTTTTAAAATCTGAAAGTATGTAACTATGAAACAAGAAACTCAGTAAAGTTATTTTCTTAAACAGATGGAGAGTAGTAGTATTTAAAGACCAAAACAAATTAAAGCAATTCATGAGGATCAGATCTTAAAACAGGCCCCTTATAAGCAACAAGATCGAGAGAGGATAGATTCATTGCTGAAATCTATCAAACTTTCAGGAAGGATCTTATGCCAATTGTGCTTGACATATTCCATAAAACAGAATAAAAAAAAACAAAGGAAAACTACCAAGTTCATTCTATGAAAACAATATTATTTTGATACCAAAGTCAACAAAATAAAATTATGACCAATTCTTTTGATAAACATAGGTGCACATGTTATCAATAAAATCCATGAAATCCGCCGGGCGGTGGTGGCGCAAGCCTTTAATCCCAGCACTCGGGAGGCAGAGGCAGGCGGATCTCTGTGAGTTCGAGGCCAGCCTGGTCTACAAGAGCTAGTTCCAGGACAGGCTCCAAAACCACAGAGAAACCCTGTCTCGAAAACCCCCCCCAAAAAAAAAAATCCATGAAATCCAAATCAAGAGCACATTAAGATGATCATACATCATGATCAAGCTGACTATATCTAAAAAAGAAATATTGGTTTAATATATATAAGCTAATAAATATAATTCTCCATATAATCATACTAAGGGGTAGAAGTCAAATAATTACCATAATTAAGGTAAAAGATATTTTCTCAAAATTAGGAACAAGCCAAGAATGCCCACTCTCCATTCTCATATTCATCATATTGCTCAAATTCAAAGCTATAACACTAGGATTATTCTTATATACAAAAAGTATGAAATTGGGAAAGAAAGAACCAAACTATCCCAAATTTCATGTGAAATTATGCACATATAAGAGATCCTATGGAAACACTGGCCGTTCTTGCTAGAAAAGCAGGTAGTCTGCTTGGGGACCTTCCATGCTCTTTGTTTTTCTAGCAGACCCAATCCTTCAGACTCACCCCTGCATAAGAACAGCAGCTGCAGTCCTTTCTTTCCCCCACCATGACTCCTATGGATCCCACAGACCATCCCCTCCAGACCCATCCCCTCCAGACCCATCTCCTCCTGACCTTCCAGGTATCAGCACCTAGACCTATAATCATTATTTTGTTTTCATTTTTTGTTTGTTTGTTTGTTTTGCTTTGTTTTTCAAGACAGGGTTTCTCTGCAGTTTTGGAGCCTGTACCAGAACTAGCTGTTGTAAACCAGACTGGCCTCGAACTCACAGAGATTCACATGCCTTTGCCTCCCAAGTGCTGGGATTAAAGACATGCGCCATGACGGCCCTGCCCTGTAATCATTAAAAACACAGATATCTAAATGCCTGAATTAATACACAATAAATAGATGCCAGTGGTAGAACAACCTACTCAATTTTAAAATTGGAAGTCATCTTATTAGAAGGTCAAAATAAGTTCATTTCTGCCTTCTGTAAAACTTGATATGAGCAAGTATTGACCATCTTCTGGAATTGGGCATGTTCCATGTCCTATTCATCCTATAGGCTGACCTCCATTCTGATAATATGCTCCTGCAAATAATTTTGAGATGTGCAACCAAGTTTTTATATCCTAAAATTTCTCTGTAAATCCCCCAGTCCTTGAAAATTCCCTAGTCTTTAGCTTTCTGATCTACATAAGCTCCACTTTCCCTATGTTCAATGCTATTTTTTCCCCAAAACTCTTGGGTATGGGCCATTACATATACTATTTACTTTTCTACCATAATATTTTTATTGATTGTTTGGAAATTTGACATCATGTATCCTGGTCACACTCCCTTCCCAGTTTTACCTGCTCCATTACTGACCATTGTGATACCCCCACCAAAAAAAAAAAAAAGAAGTAAAGAGAGAAAAATTCCAATTTGTTTGAGTTTACTAGATATTGAATGGAGCATGGTCAAACAGGAGCATGGTAACCAGCTCCTTAAAGAAAACTGAGTCCATCCCCATTGTTTTCCCCACCAGAAGCCCTCAACTGTAGAGAGCTACACTTCAAAATTCTCATCACAGTTTTTAGAAGTTATCTTTGATGATTTCCTGTGTAACTGTTACTTTGGTACTTGATAGGGAAGAAAGAGAGTAGGGTTGTCACAGAAGCTTTGCAGAACCCTCTTTTTCAACTGTGAGTATGTAATCATTTCAACTTTGAGTACCTGCAAAGGTAGCTTCAAATTGTGATTTATTTGGGCGATGGTGGCGCACGCCTTTAATCCCAGCACTCGGGAGGCAGAGGCAGGCGGATCTCTGTGAGTTCGAGACCAGCCTGGTCCACAGAGCTAGTTCCAGGACAGGCTCCAAAGCCACAGAGAAACCCTGTCTCGAAAAACCAAAAAAAAAAAATTGTGATTTATTAAGATAGCTCCATCTGACAGAAAATAAAGCACGCATAATTTGACCAAAGAATTTAGATAATGGTCTTTACTTTTGTTGAATGTGATTAGCATCAGAACAATATGTCTCCACTAAAGCCCAAGTCTTCTAACAGGCCTGAATGTTACAATGTTGCTGAGGCACAAGAAGAAGATCTTAACACCAACTATATGAAGATGTTTGAAGTCCTTAAAGAGAAAGTTAATAGGGCTGGAGAGATGGCTCAGAGATTAAGAGCATTGACTGCTCTTCTAGAGGTCCTGAGTTCAATTCCCAGGAAATCCATGGTGGCTCACAGCCATCTATAATGAGATCTGGTGCCCTCCTCTGGAATGCAGGCATACATGGAAGGAATGTTGTATACATAATAAATAAATAAATAAATAAATAAATAAATAAATAAATAAATAAATATATGAATAAAGTAAAAATTAAAAAAAGAGAAAGTTAATAAATCCCTTAAAGAAAGCCAGGACAACTGAAACAAAAATTTTGACTAAATGAGTAAATCCCTTAAAGAAATTCAACAAAAACCTAACATAGATCCAAAAAGGTTAGATTAAAAAAAAAAAAGTGCTCTAGAGTGATTAAATCTACCAGGAAAGGAGAAATAGTTTAGATGATTTGGGGTAGACTGTGGGCCTGTGGGTACCAGAGTGGGAAAGATTAGGTTGAGAGCTATAATGCAATGTGGGGAGAGAATGTGGGGAGAGAATGTGGGGAGAGAAGTCTGGAACTGGTTGTCATTTTAGGGATAATGAGGGCAATGTGGAACCTAATATAGTGAAAACTTCCTGGAATATGAGGGTGATCCTAGTGAAGACTCCTAGTAATGGAGAATACAGAGTTTCAAATGTCCATCTCTAAACAAGGTTCCTAGTGGAGAGACTGGGTTGCATAACAATTGAGTTGTTTCAGATAGTCCGATGGAGAAACCTAATTTTAGGACAGAAAGTTGCTACCCACAAAAGGACAGTTGGTCCAATCACTAACGATAACATTTGCACAGTTCATTAAAAAGTGGAGAGGTAGAGTCAGTCTCTACATAAAGCCCTGACCCCTACAATCTAATATCTCTGTTGTTGGAATGGACTCTGTAGGCTACCAAAAGAGAAATGTGGACACCAACTCGGCACAAAACTTTTAACCTACAATCTGTACTGCCTGGGAGATGTGCTGAGGCAATGCTGGGACAAAACTTGTGGGAGTGGCCATGCAAAGTTGATTCAACTTGGGGCCCATTCCACAAGGAGCTCATGCCTGGTATTATTTTGATGGCTATGATCCTGAGACCGAATAGCCTAGAGACCTAGGGTAGAACCTATGTGTGTGTGTTTGTGTGTATACAATCACTTATAAATATGATTGCAATAGTCAATGAGCTCTACAGATATTGTCTTCTGCAGTGGGGCCAGCTGTCCTTTTGTGGAGAGCAACTGTCTGTATTAAAATCAGGGATCTCTGTGGAGGCCCAAAGAGGCCAAAGGTCAGAGAGTTTTGAGACTTGTTTTTAGTTTGAGATTATTGTGCCTCTAACTCAACAAACATCCCACCTAGTTGTAAATCAGAGTTCTGCTCTCTCAAGGCTGCTGTAAACAGGTGTGGCTAGTTTCTAGCTCTGCTCCTGAAATAGGGAATTAGTCGGTTCCTACCTAAAACAAAAGTCTAAGGAACCAACTAGGTTCTTGTTCCCTTTATGGAAATAACTTGGGATTCCACCCAGGGAGTGGTTTGCCTACATAGTGTTTGGTCTAGGATGTGAGTCAAGGGCCTGAGCAATGAATGTACCCCATGACTTTCAATTTGTATGTTAATGCAGTCCTTTTTTCCACTCCTACTTTTTGAAATCCCGGGTATATTAAACTGTTGAAAAATAAAACACGGACAAATTTTCAGTACTCACTGAAAGTCCCTCCAGATACTACTATCCTATGTGATTCTGTGTTTTATTATTTTTGTTCACATCTTCATATTCCTTACTAAATTTCTAGATTCCCATGCCTGTGCTCTGGAAGAAAAGTAATCCTGTCAAGGCTGGCCCCTGACAGATCTTCATGGGACCATCTCAGATAGCTCAACTGAATGAAACCCAGTCCCTCCACTAGAAGCCTTGCCTAGAGATGGCCTGTTCAAACTCTTTATTCCTCATTATATATTCCCCATTATAAATATATGTGTATTTATTTATATATGAATGTGTATATAACACATGTACACATATTTATATATTTACATATATATATAATTCCTAATGTTATTCTACTACACTAGTAGAATGACTGGTGTTTTGACTAGTCATTATCAACAAGGTTTCTTCTGACAGCAGACGGGCACAGATGCAGAGACTCATAGCCAGAGTACACAGAATGAAAACTGGAGGTCTCCATTGGGTCCTTCTCATCAAAGCTTGGAGAACCCTTCCTAAAAAAGGGCTGAAATATTGTAGTAGTCTGAGGGGATGGAGGACACTAGGAGGACATAGCCCACTGAATCAACTAATCAAGGCTCATAAGGGCTCACAGAGACTAAATTGCTGCCGGAGGCCTTGGATGTTCTTCACCAGGTCCTCTCCATATATATATTGTGGCTGTTAGATTAATAATTTTGTGGAACTGATAGTATCTATGACTCTTCTACCTGCTCTTGGGAGTTTTTTCCTTCTGTTGGGTTGCCTTGTCTAGCCTCGATGTGAGGGTTTTAACTTGTCTTATTGTATTTGGATTTTGATTTGTTGTATCTTGTAGGCCTATTCTTTTCTGAAAAGGAGGGGATGTGGATCAGAGAAAAGGGTGATGGGGAGGAACTGGGAGGAGAAATTGTGGTCAGAATGACCACATGAGAGAAAAATCTTTTTTTAGTAATAATAATGATAATAATTATAATAATAATATACTTTAGAATTCACTGGAAAACTTTCATATCCCATTCATAAAGCTAAATAAATACGATACGTAGACATCTACCTAACTGAAGAAGAAAACACCTTTACATGAAACTTCAAGACAATGAAAGTAAAATTAAAAACAGAGCAAATAAAGGCGGGCGGTGGTGGCACACTTCTTTAATCCCAGCACTCGGGAGGCAGAGACAGGCGGATCTCTAGGAGTTCGAGGCCAGCCTGGTCTACAAGAGCTAGTTCCGGGACAGACACCAAAGCTACAGAGAAACCCTGTCTCAAAAAACCAAAAATAAAATAAAATAAAAACAGAACAAATAAAGAACTGAGAGATATCCCACGCTCTAGGATTCATAGAATTAATATAGTAAAAATGGGATGCTATCAAAACTGAAGTATAAATTTAGTATAAAACTTATCAAAATTCTGACATATTTCAAATAACCATAAAAACAATAAGTTATATGGGTCCACAAAATTCGATGGGTATCTAAAGCAACATTTCTTTATAATTCTATTTTGTAATAAAAATTTAGGTTCTCTGTACATATTGCTATAAGGAGGAGTTTGAAATTATCACCGGAGCACAGAGATCATTTCAAGATTCTAATTTCAGTTCTGCTGAACAAACATTATAGTAAGGTCTCTAGATCTATGGTAGTTCTACTTCATTTTAATTTTTGAAGAACCATGAACACTTTTCATAGTGACTATGTAATTCCATGTAATAATGTTCAAGGTCTACAAATTATTCATTTCCTTTCCAAAGTATTATTTTTATTAAAATGAATATCTTGACATGTTATGCCATATTTCATTGTGGGTTTAATTTGTATTTCCCTGATGATGAATGTCTTGGGAACTTATTAACATTACTTGGTAGCTTTTTAGATCTTCTCCACAGAAACATATGTACTAATTCTTAATTTGTGTTTAATTTGTTATTTGCTGATGTGTGTTCTTTTTTTCCTTAGTTACAAAAATTTGGAAGAAAAATTTTCATCAAACATTATTTATATATTTGGTTTTTATTTGCTATGTGACGTGTGTGTTTGTGTGTTTGTGTGTGTGTGTGTGATGTACATCCATGCCCCACAGTACATTTGTAGAAATCAAAGGTCAAATAGTAAAATTGATGTTTCCAATCTCCACACTGGTCCTGAGGATCGAACTCAGGTCTAAATGCAGGGCAGCATGAATCATTTGACCATTCCCCTTGATTTCTTATTTTTAAGTTACTTTTTTTAGTCATTCAGTATTTCTTTAGCTATGTAGAATTTTATTTTCAATTAGTGCATTTTTACATTTCAATTTTCATTTAAATTTGTTGTGCATTAAGTTCCATGTCAGACAGAAATAATTACTGTTTTAAGGAGTTGTATCATTTTGGGTTGTACCCTTAAGTATTTGGTGTACTGTTAACTGCTCTTTGTGTGCTGCTTAGGACAATCACTAGATTGTTTTAGAACATGAATCTCCTGTTTCACAGATATTGTTGATGAAAAAAATCATTTCTTCATTGTCTTGGAATCCTTATTAATTGCTTAAGTAGCACTGGGGACTTTAAATAAAGTGAGCTATCAGAAAATAGTTTCTTTCATAATAGACTATTATTTTCCTGTATTTTGTCAAAACGTATGTTTGTTCTTTTGCATTTCCATGCCAATTGACCAGACAGTAAATAACATTATTGAATGCCAAATATAATATTTATATTTCATAAAGCAACATAAAACACAGTATGTGCAGAAATAGTTTACTGTTTCTAAAATCTGAAAATCCTAAAACCAAAATACATTTTTCTTAAGGCAACAAAATGGTAAAATATTAAACATATTCTCTATTCTTCTAAAAAGCAAGCCTTCTGTCTCACAGAGTGGATTTTAACACTTCACAAGGAGAATGCCAACTCTAAAGACTGGATTGCTGTTTCAGTAAGGTTGCTTTTTCCTGCAAGGAAGATTGGATAATGTTCCTACAAATTCTTTAAATTTCATGTTGCTTCTTTTTCAGGCAAATATGAAATTGTGAAGCCCCTAAGAAGTTCCTGACAACTCCCTCATGGGTAGTCAGTCAGTGTCACTGTCAAAGCAATTGGAAAACATACTTTATTTCCCCCACTTGATCCGTATCCTTCAATCAAGTCTATCCCAGGAGAAGAAGGAGAGATGTTATTGTCAAGCCAAACAGCAGGCTGAAAAATTGTCACTTTTAACTTGGAGACAGAGAAAAAGAAAATAATAGATCTAGGTATGGAAATTTTACTTCATATCCAGAATCAAACTGTGTAAATAACACCCTACTAAATTTCCAGGTCTGGAAATTGAATGTATTTCTGAATATGGGAAATAATTAGATTCTTATAGCATGCTAAAAATAACACTCATGGTTTCTAGTCTTTCATATGTATTTAAAGAATCCATTCTATCATGAAAATATCTTAAAATGACCCCTTAATTATTTCTGTTTATTAAATAAAAAGTGAGATGTATTATACATGCAGGAAAAATTAAATTTACCATTCAATGAATTTTTGACAGGTGTATTCTTTTTACAATAATAATTTCCCAATTGTTTTTATTTGAAATATGTAATGTTATATATTTTACTATCCATAGGACTATTAACACAGTTAGTTGCTTTTTTGTTGGAAAATATACACATGAGGAGGTATTGAAATTTGTAAAGGAGATTGGATGAATGTATGAGCCTGCCAAGTTACTAACGATGTCTCTTGTAAAACTATAACCATTTTAAGAAAAATAATTTATCAGAAACTTTTCTTTGATCTTTGAAAATATCATCTTTATACTTTTATAAATCATGTTTAAGTATCATGTTTATACAAGGTACAATGACTATGTTTTTCTTATTTATTTACTACTTCCTGCTTCCTGCTCCGCTTAGTTTCATCTACTCATCTCACCCCTAACTTCATATCCCCCATTTTGTTCTTAATAACATCTCGAGAACAATTCATGTGCATGAATGTATGGTCATTGACTGAGTCATAATCAACTGACTAGTGCATGGACAACTGAATATTGCTAGTGGAAATTTTCTAAGAAGTTTAGCAAATATTTTAATTATTCATAGCAAAATTTCATGGTGAATATCAAAAAAACTTACATTAGAGAAATTAATGCTAATATTCTTGACTTTTTTCTTAAGTGGAAGACCAAATAAAAACAATATTTTATATAATTTTGATAAGTTTAATTTATTGAAAAATGTTTCATATAGCTTGAAAATTATATTTTATGGAATTTTATACTACCTGCCTCTGGCATTGCTAACCTAAACTCAGCAACTGACAAATTTGTGTTTTCTTGATTTCAAATGCAAGAAGAGTAAAAGTGATTTGATTTGAAAATTTCTCAAAGGAAGGTCATATTTATGACATCAAATATTCTTTCATCTTGATAACTAAAACAGTCTGAAAGTTAGTACACATAATCAGAAGTTTCAGAAGCCAAATAGAAAGTCTTTTTCTTTTCTCATTCTGCTCTACTAACCTTTGAAAGAAGTTTATTTATGATGGGAAAAACACCCCCTTTAATATTAGAGCAAAATAAAAGACTTGGTGGACCAAATCCATGTAAAACCCAAGAGGGCTTAAAAAGAAATTCCAGACATTATAAAAAAAGTTTAGCTGCATTTTTCCCCAAATGGGCTTTGTTTGCTGGTGCTGTTTTGTAGTAAGGAGACTGCTTGTTTCATCCCTATTGCTCAGTACCCCCCTAAAAAAAAATCACAAAGAAACTGTATTAATTAAATCCTTGCTTGACCCAGTATCTGTAATTTCTTATTGGCTAACTCTTACGTCTTAATTTAACCCATTATTTCTAGTAATCTGTGTATCACCATGTGGCTGTGGCTTACAGGCAAGATTCCAACTGGCATCTGTCTCCAGCGGGGCTATATGTCTTCTCTCTACTCCACCTCCTCTCTCCCAGCATTCATCTTAGTTTTTCCCACCTATCTCTATTCCCCTGGGTAGGCCCAAGGCTGTACTTTATTAACCAATGGTATTCACAGCATACAGTGGGGAATCCCACATCAATAGTTTTTTTTTTTTTTTTTTTGCCAAGGGCAGACTTTGTAAAGTTTGGTCTAGAATGAGAGCCAGCACCTAAAAGGAACCAAAGTTCAGACCATTCATACATTTATGAAATGTTATTTATTAAGAAAATGAAATTTGAAGATAATGGATAGAGGTAGAAACAATCATTCAGAATGAGAAAAATTAGAACCTACAAGACAAATAGCATGCTCTCTCTCTTTTGTGAACACTAACCTTGAATTTTCAAATATATGTGTCCTATTTAGAATACCTACAGAGGTCAGGAAATTAGTAAGGATCCTTGAGAGCATTTCAATGGCAGAGAGATAGTGTCATGAAAGGTAAAAGGATAATAACTGTATAAGAAAGCTGGGCATTGTGATGCATATCTCTCATCCCACACTTGGGAGGGAAAGGCCGATCAGAACTCTTTGAGTTTGAGAACAGCCTGGTCTACAAAGTGAGTTCCAGGACAGCTAGGACTGTTACACAGAGAAACCCTGTCTTAAAAAAAATAACTAAGCCGGGCGATGGTGGTGCACGCCTTTAATCCCAGCACTCAGGAGGCAGAGGCAGGCAGATCTCTGTGAGTTCGAGACCAGCCTGGTCTACAAGAGCTAATTCCAGGACAGGCTCCAAAGCCACAGAGAAACCCTGTCTCGAAAAACCAAAAAAAAAAAAAAACCAAAAAAAAAAAAAAAAAACTAATGGTACAGAAAATGTTTAATTAGAAGGAAAATGGGAAGGCATGGTCAATGAGCAAATGCAGGGGAATAACTAAAAGTGTTTTGAAAATTGTGTAATCTTAGAACTATGAAAAACACATAAAAGTAGTATCATATGGACCAAACAGGTTATATTTAGGCATATGCATGAAACAACAATTGATGAATAAAGATTGAATAGATTACAACAAGAGCAGGGATGAGTATTTGGGAGGATTTGGGGTGCAAGGGAAAAATATTGTGATTTTACATTGTAAATTCAAAAATCAAATAAAAATGCTAAAAAAAGAAAAACTCAAATAGAAAGCTATTACTAGTCCTGAAGTGCCATAAAGTTTACATATACACATATTTTAAAAGGTTTTATTTATTTGTTTATTTATTTATTTGGCACAAGCCAAACTGTATATGATAGTTTTTTACTTGTGTGTTTGTTTAAGAGGGTATACAGTTGGGTGTTAGGTAATGAAGGCTATGTCTTGGAGGAGTGGGCAGAGAAAGTGAATACTATCTAAATTAAACAAAATTCTCAAAGAAATAATAAAAATTGAGAAAGAATAATAAAAACAAAAAAACAAACAAAATACCAGGGGATAAAGGTATCAGAGTGTTAGGAGTTTACTCAAATATTTTTTATTTACATCAATACCATTACAAATTTGTCTTAAAACTATAAATTTTTCAACAAGTTATTTTTGTATACTCATACATTATTTTTGATTTTTTGTAGTTAGAAAAATCATACTTGTAAGGCCAACTGTACTTTGTTTCCTGGTCAATTTGCTTTGAATCCTAAACTCTAGGTATGTGTTAGAGTGCTGTCACTCTGCTTAGCTGATCAGGGTGCATCGTGGCTGCTACCGATTGCATCGTCACATGAAGTACAATACTCTGAATGCTAGGGACCTCCAGCTTTCTGTTGCCTCATAGAAATTGCTTAACTGGAGAGCACTTTGTTCACATCCACGAGGTTGATAATATGGCTCTGGCTTATAAAATTTAAGGATCTCTGCCTCATTGAGAATTTGTTCTCAACCTTCAAAAACTGGCTTCCCATATGCACACAGCAATCTTTCTTCACACTCGCTTGTCTTGTGTTAAGCCCCATGGTCCAATGAGCTTGGGCTTTGGCTTTTTTGATCTGCGTAAATTCCTCTTGCCTTTATATCTGAAGTTGTGCTGAATGAATTATTGATAATGGCACTGGCACCTCCAATGAAGCGTGTGAGATAGGTATTTGATGCCTGAGACATGAAAAAGAAAGTTTTGATGGAAACTTCATTATGCCTTTTCTTAAACATGCCATGTGTTTGATTACTTCTGCCACCTTCTTAATGCTACTTGTCACTTTGTTTTCTTTCTCATTGAAATCAGTAGGTATCATTTAATGCAGAGTATAGACCCATCTGTAGTGTAAATTATTCATGTTTTTATTTTAACTCACTTGCTTTCAAATCCATTTTTTTTCTAAACAGCAAAAAGTTAATTTCACATTTATGTATCTTTCCATGTGCTTTTTGCTTGGTGGGAAAATGTTTGAAAATCTGTACTCACATTTTCACTTGTCTTTTTTAATTTAAAAAAAAGAAAAGTTCAAATGTGTTTTATATTTTTCCAAAGTAAGTCTGAGCTGTTATATCATGACCTTGGGCCAAGTGTACAACTGAACTGTTTAAAGTATACAATATTAACTTTTGTTATATTCAAAAGTAAAATAATAAATTAATAAATATAAGTTTCTCTAATTCCCTTTAGCTTTACTGAAATGATGTACTTTAAGCCCATGAAATTTCCTTCACTAGTATATGTAAAGTCAAGCATAGAAAAGTGTACCTCCCTTCAGCCCTTGACAGAATGTGATTTCAGGATCTGTCAGCCATTCACTTGAAAGGTCTGATGCTTCTGCTCAAAACTTTCCAATTCCAGTAGCTGTAAAAAATCCAACTGGATGAAAGTTAGAAGATTCAAAATTATGCAGTCTCGCCCCCAACTCTGCGGTAGAACACGTGCTGCGGCCTTCCCTCTCCTGTTATACCCTTCTCCGGATGATCCTACAGATATTTCCCTCCTAACCTCCCTCCATTAACTCTCTGCTTTATCCCAGTTCCAAACTAAAGCAGGCAGTTCCTGGGAACCCACAGGCCACACTTTTCAGGGAAGCAGAGAGGTTAACTATAGGTCTTCACCTCTCCTTCTGCTCCTCCAAACCCAACACCAAAGTTTCATGCACAGTTCTGCAACACAGCTTCTGCTTAAGCCTCCCAACCACCCTTCCACTATCTCCAATGAGTCCTACAGGTCTTCTTAACCTCTCTTTCTGACTTACTGCTTTATCCTGACCCTCAATTTGCAGCAGTTTCTCACAGGGTGCTCTCATGCTGCTCTGGCCAGAGAAGAAAACAGGGCAATTGTAAAGCTTTACTGCTTCCTCCATTCCTCCAAGTCCACCTAACAAAAACAAACCCAGATATCAGCATCTAGAAGTACAATCTTCCCAATCCCAAGGGCAAATACACCAGCATAAAAGCATAATGACTAGACCATATTCCAGTCTACACCTCAGGCTGAAGCCCCCTACCCTACCAGAGGCCAGGTCAAAGCCCAGAATCCCAGATAAGACTGCTTTCACCACCCTGCCCAGGCCCACCCAACATAACCCCAACTGACACTCTTTTCATTCACCATATCTGGGCTCACACATCTTGCAGAAGTCTCCTACCCTGCCATAGGCCAGACCAGCTCCCTGAAACCCAGGTATCTACTGTATCAGATACTAAACAGCTTCCTGAAAACCTGATAAGTCACCACTCCACCCCACTCTTGCCTTGCCTGAGACCATCCAGTATAACCCCAACAGTCTAGCCTTTCCTTGTCACCATATTCTGCTCCACCTCTCTGGCAGTAGCTTACTACTCCACTAGAGGACACCGGCACAGCATCCCAAACATCCAGAAGATATTGTCAGATCAGATACCACACGTTGCCAGAACAACAGCCTTCAAATTGGGCAGCAACATCCTACTGGACCAGAGGCCATGCAGGTCATCAGAATTCCAGCCTCCAAACTGGAAGGAAAACTGAATCCCAAGGAGATTAATTAGAGCCATGAAAACACAGGCAATCTCACCCCAGCATAATTTAAACAAGGAAAACACACACACACACACTCACTCACATACACAAACTACCAACCACAAGTACAAAAAATAACAGAAATTAGTAATCATTGGTCATTGATAGGTTTCTTTGACAATATCCTTTTGTGATAAAATTTTGGAGAGAACAGGAACATATCCAAATATAATAAAATCAGCATGCAGTAAACCTATAGCGCATATCAAATTAAATGGAGAGAAACTTAAAGCAATTCCACGAAAATCAGGAATAAGACAAGGCAGTCCACTTACTCCATGTCTCTTCAATATATTACTTGAACTTTTACCCAGGATAGTAAGGAAACTTAAAAACATAAAGGGGATACAAACTGGAAAGAAAGAAGTGAAAGTATTGTTTTTTGCATATGATCCATCCTTTTAATACACCCCCAAAATACACCTTAAAGTCAAGGGTAGAGATTACCTCAGGGTAAAGGATTGAAAAAAGATTTTCCAAGCAAATGGACCTAAGATGCAACCTGGGGTTGCCATTTTGCTATCTAACAAAATAGACTTGGAAACAAAATTAATCGGTAATTTAGGGTGGAGTCTACATACTCATAAAAAGGAAAAGCATCGAAGAGAAAACATAAATTCCTAACATCTATGCCTCAAATACTACAGCAGATAGGAGAGCAGATAGGTAGTGATTCTTGGCAAGGCTTACTTTGCTCTAAATATGACATCATCTTACTGCATCTATAATCTTCTTGCTCTTTCTGACTCTTGTAGAAAACAGTTATTTGTGTTCGCCCTTAAGATCACAGGAAGCACAACAGCACATCCTATAGGAGAGTTATATTCTTTTTCAATAAAAACATAAGAGGCATAAATTCAGTTTTCTTCAATTCCTGCACAACCAATGCTATAATATTTTGTTTTATACGCTATACAAACATTTTTAAAATAGTTGTTCTAGATTTTAGTTTGCAGTGATCATTCCCAAAAAACTAGTTTTGAAATAAAATTCTATGGTTATGAAAAGAGCAATTTTATATAGCAAAATATTCTGTGTGAGAAATACAGAATATGTCTTCATTATGTGAAAGATGGACCAATGACAAAGAACTGATTCTCTAATTTTAAATGCAGATTTGTATTTACAACATGAAAAGAACCTTCACTTCCAGGAAAGCCAGACAAAAAGCTCATTATATAGCACTTTCTGCCTCTGACCACAGAACTGAAGAAAGATAAGAAAACCATTAGTGTGCCCCAGAACCTATGAATTATTTTCAGTAGACAAATAATCACCTACCAATGATATAGCACAATATTTCTTTTTTTCTTCTTCCAAGACATGTTTTAAACTCTAATGCACACATGGGAGGTACCGACTTTCAGATTCTGTCTTTATTTTAGCTTATTTTCCTTTATTGTTTTCCTTTAGATGCTTGTTTGTTTTTTCAAACAGAGACAGAATTGATGTCTATTTGAGTGGGAGGGGCAGTTAGAAGGATCTTGGAGAATTTGTGGAAGGGGAAAGTGTAATCAGAATATATTATATAAAAAAATCTTCAATAAGATGAAAAAGTAGGAAAAAAAGAAAAGGCTCTGACCTGGTGGTGTCCTAAATATATTATTTCTAAAGTAAATCCTGAGATAGTTTTCAAAAGAGTAACTTCATATTCAAAGAGTAAAGATTAAAATTACAAAGTATATTACGATATGAACTTGCATTAGTCATCTCATAAATATAAATTAAGGATATAGGAAGTCATTCTATTAATAATTTTCCTAATTGAAACTCTGATTGTGCTCTAGCCTTATGTGGTCCAAGGATATTGCTTAATATTGCTCTTGCTAAATCTTTCTTTTTAAATATAGAAGATATTTTGTTCAATTAATAGTTTTTTATTAAATCCTTACGGTATGGCATTTACTTACAACTGGGCTAAGAACTTCCATTTCTAAAATAAGGTTTATTTGATAAAATTTTATCTGAGAATCTTAGCGCTGGGAAATATCAACAGGGATAGCACCCCTAGGCTTTATGTTAATCATACTTGATTGATGACCATCTTTGCTACCATTACAGATGTTCTTGAGTAAAAGTGATGTGAACTCTTTTTTTTTTTTGGTTTTTGTTTTTGTTTTTCGAGACAGGGTTTCTCTGTGGCTTTGGAACCTGTTCTGGCACTAGCTCTTGTAGACCAGGCTGGCCTCGAACTCACAGAGATCCGCCTGCCTCTGCCTCCCGAGTGCTGGGATTAAAGGCGTGCGCCACCGTCGGCCGGCTGATGTGAACTCTTTTTTTTTAATTTTTTTTTATTTTTTTTAATTTTATTTTTTTTATTTTTTTTATTAAAGATTTATGTCTCTTCCCCACCTCCGCCTCCCCTTGCCCTCCCCCTCCCCCAATCAAGTCCCCTGCCCCTCGTAAGCCCAAAGAGCAGTCAGGGTTGCCTGCCCTGTGGTAAGTCCAAGGACCACCACACAATGAGACAATGGGGATGTTCTATTGGGAACTCACCAAGGCCAGCTGATGTGAACTCTTGTCAGCAGTTTCTTTCCATCCAGAAAATTTCCTAATAACCAGTGAAGTTAGGGTTACCATTGCTGGGATGAAATGCCATAGTTTAAGTAATTTGAGGTGAAAAGGGTTTATTTGGCTAACACTTCCAAAACACTGTTCATCATCAAAAGAAGTCAGAATAGAAACTCATGCAGGGCAGGAACCTGGAGGCTGGACCTGATGAAAGGGCCACACAGTAGTGCTGCTTACTGACTTACTCACCTTGCTTTGTCATAGAGTAAAGTATCACCAGCCCCGGGGTGATCCCACCCACAATAGTCTGGACCCCAACAATCACTAAATAAGAAAGTGCCTTACTGGCTTGCACACAGTCTCATTTTAGGGAGGCATTTTCTCAATTGGGGCTTCCTCCTCACAGATGATTTTAGCTAGGGTCAAGTTGACATAAAACTATCCAGCACAGGGTCTTACTGTGAAAGAAAATAATCTTCTAGCTTTCATTTTTTCCATGCTTGTCATTTCTTCCATTCTCTATATAACTTAAGTAATCTGATATTTATAGATTTTCTTTCTAAGTTCATGGAAAACTAATTGTATATCCTAAACATCTCTGATCTGGTGATTAATTGAATATATAAAGTATTTAACAATTGACCACTTACAAACACTGCTTACATTCCTGTTACTTAAACAAGATAAAATGCTTTTTTAAACTTACTATTTTCAATTAGCTTTAACTGAAATAGAATTATACCAATTTCTCACACTCTATCCTTTTTTTAGTCTCTCACAGCTAACCTCCCTGAAATTCCTTCCATTTCTCAGTTGACAAGTTGATAGCCTCGTTTTCTTTGATTATTATATTTACATGCATATAATTTATGCATTTATGCAGATTTTGTTGGATTAAAACCCTAGATACAACAGATAAATGTATAATTTTTGATAGTATTGTTTTGTTTTAGATTTTATGGCTAGTTATTCCTAGTTTAATGTTCCATACACTTTGAGATTCCTGATTTCCCCTCATCCTGAGTCCTGAGGACATGTCTTTTTTTATGAAGAATATTCTCAATGAACATCTCATAAAGTTGCATTTTACACTAATTTTCCATTACACAAAACTCAAAATCTATAATCCATTACTCATCTTTATGACTTATGAGCTTCAAGTAAGTCCCAAATTCATCCTCAATAGATTGAGAATGTAAAATGTTCTACTTGATATGATTAATTTCTTGTTTATCTACTAAAGATGAGTAAGCCTGTTGTTTTTTTTCTTTTCTGTATTACCTTAAAGATCTTTGTCATCTATGATGTTTTGTCTCACTTGGACCTGTAATACTCATGCTGATAACAACATATTTCAAGGTTAAATCTTCTAGCAAAAAATACAATGGTTCTGCTGTCTAAATCCTGAAGTCTGAGTAATACAACTGTTTAGCAGCCTCTGTTCCCTAATTATCATTACTTGGAGAGAACAATTTTCATAATTTGGCATTCTCATTTATCAACAATTTTACACTTGATGTTTCAAGTTAAAGCTTCCCATGCATTGCTGATATATCTCTACCAAACTCCTCAATACCTCAGTGTTACTAATCAAATTGCTGTAAAGCTATTTAAATGCATTTAAACTGCATATGACACCTCTGCCATGTTTCATCCTACCTCTGATTTTCCCAGGTGTTGTGGAAGGCTGCTCCACATAAGGCTGGATTCATTGTGTCTTAATCACCTTCTAGGGTACCCAATGTTTTGTTGAGAGGTCTTCTTTGCAGAAATTTAACTGGTTTTATTGTCATGCTAGCCATTCGATAGTGTTGTGATACTTTTACCATCCTCACCAAGAGTAAACCAAAGTGTTGGATACACTTTCCTCCCTCCTTTACTAGTTTATGCACAATTGATAAATTGATATCCCTTTTATGTCTATGAGATACTAACAAAAAGGAATCTCTGTTTTTCTATCCAGAAACACAGAATGAAACATTACACTCATTATATTATTTTTCTTTGCCACCATGGAAAATTACTGTTTACTAGGCTTGTCTCTAAGGACATGGCCTGCCATAAATTTTTTGACCCTCAAAAATGCTTTTAGTTACCTATTATTTTAGTATAGTCATGATATTTTGTTTGTTTATGATAGTATTTGACTGAAAAAGATGAAGTATTCCTTTCTGGCATAAGTGCTGTTTTACTAGGAGTTAGTCAATAGCTTATAAGAAGAGAAAATAATAATACCTGGAAATTACAAATAAATAAACGAACATATATGTATAAGCATACTTCCTAGATCAACATGTGTGTTATAGGAAGGATTGCTTTTATAAAGTCTCCAAAGCCAGACAGTAGACAAGGTGATTCAACTGGAGCAGAAATAGACATGAATCTGACAACAGTAAGGCTCAATGTCTTTGTAGATCTAATTTTCACTTATGTAGCTCAGGAAACTATTCTATACTACTAGTATAGAATCCATAGAATCCAGAATTGCATGTAAGAATTCTCTATAAAATGAGAATCCACAAACGTGAGATAAAAAATCATGTACAAAGCCCCAAATAAATTATGCATTCACAGGAGTGAAGACAAAATGTATTGGGATTATGAAACCAGGGAAGAAGCCAAACTGTCAGAGATCAGTGCACACAGGAAGAACAAGATGCAGACAAGCCAAAATCTGAATGAAGTTGTTTCTGAAAGATGACAGCTATCAGAAACACATGAAAAAAGGAAGTTGAGTGATTTTATTTCTTTGGAGGCTAAGGATACTTGAAAGAAGCTGGCTGGCTGGCTATAACAATAATATGCCTTCCAAGATTTCAAAGGCATATTCTCATGTGTTTGAGATAATCCAATAGAGTCAGATTTTTATAAATAATGTTAAAATACTGAGCATTCAAGAATCATTGATACTTGTAATATTTGAGTGAAAACACTATGTTTTATAACTTTCCAAAAATATACTTGTTCCCAAAATAAATTGTATAGATACTATGGCTAAAGAATATGCATTATTTCTTTGTTTTAATATGCCTTATTGATTTATCCATTGAGAGTCTGAATGTGTACATGTTTATGTGTGTACATGTGTATCTGTGTATGTGTGTGTGTGTACATTATGTGTTTGCAGATGTACATATGTCATGGAGTGTATGTGTAGGTCAGAAGAGAGCTTGCAATTTTTTGGTTCTTTACTTACACCATGCATGTTCCATTATGAAACTCAAATCATCAAGCTTGGTAGCAAGTATGTTTTCCTGTTAAGCTATCCCACCAGTTCCCGAGAGTACAGTGTTTTCATTTAAGTATCATATTTGCAGAGAGATTCATAAATAAGAGAATCCACACTGTGGAAAGAAGAGATTAAAATATAATCAAAGATAAGTATTTAATCATGAGAGAACATTATATAGGATTAATCCAATGCAAGTCAATAACGATGTACTCACTATTATGTTTAACAAGTTTTTGTGCAGTAAAGCAATGGGATAGGTTCAATTGGCTATAATTATCTAATAAGGTGAAATTTTAGTAGACATAAAAAACAAAGCATTTTATAAGTTAATTGAAAATCTTTAGCAATATATAATGAAACATATTCAGGGACATAAAAAGAATTAAATCACATGCATTTTGCCTTACATAAAATTATAGGAGTAATTTAATACCTTAATAAAATTAACAAGAATGTATATTCTTTTTATTGATATAAAAGTAAGATTTTGACAGGGTCTATGGATTGAGAGATGAACTTCCTGGCTGTTGGGGCTTTTTATGCTAATGTTTATTCATTTGTTTTTGGAGCTTGCTTTTAAAGATGCTTTCCATGCTGTCTTTAAACTCATGTTCTGATTCTGTTCTTCTGCTTCAAGCCCTTAAGCAGTGGGAGCTACATTTGTGCAACACTGGATGAGCAAGATGTAAACATATTTGAGGTCTAGCCTTCAACCCACCGAAGTCCTCCATCTGGTTCTAAACTGATAAATTTCACAGGCTAATACGTTCCGCAGATCTCAATGTCCCCACCACAGCATCAGTTTAAATCCAGTGTCTCACTTAAAACTTACCAGCTCTAAGGCAATTTTCAATGCAAAGTCACTTAATTTATTATATATGGGACTCATGGATGAATCTGGTTTTAGTAGGGGGTCAAAGGATTTCTCTCCACCTTATCTGTAAACCTATCAAATCACTTCTAAGATGCAATGGTTGAGTGCATAGAAAAAAGTTAAAAATAGCCTGATCCAAATAAGAACGTAAAATAGCAAAATGAGTTGCTGGTTATGGGAAAATTCTAAGTTTCAAGTTCTATAATGATTTCCAGTGCTTACTATAAATAACAAAAATATATAAAGTACTTGAAATTTTTCACATGCTACTTTTCCAGCATTGTTCTAAAGTAACAATTCAAGTAGGATTCCTGCAAAGATTTCCTTTTATTTTAGTCTCCAATACACGTGTCCCCTTTCCTTTTGAGTTTCAATCTGAGTCTGCCTTTCAGGCATTTTCTACAACCAATTAAATGTTTCCTAGGACAGCATGCGGGTTCCTACTGTATTCCTCAGCTAATTCTATTAGCATTAATAGCACCATCATCCTTTAGCCCCTCCCCAGTTTGCAGCAATCCAAAAACTTTCAGTTACACTGAGGGTAGTTCTTCCATCTTCCGTCTTCTGCCTAATTTGACATTTTAACTTCATGTTGGAGCAACAATTCATTGCCTGTGACCCAGATGTGGTTTAGTTACATTAGACTCTTTAAGATAACATTATCTTTCCAGCCTCCAGAAACGAATCTATCACATCATATCAGTAAAAAGAAAACCACATGGTTACCTAAATAAATTTTAAAACAATTTGCATTTCCAGCATCATAAAAATGAACATGTTCATAATAAAAACTTTCAATAAACTATAAAGAAATCCTGTCTTCAGTTCAATAAAGCAAAGCACCTGTGAGCAGTTATAGATAATCTACTGAACCTAGAAAAGCAAGTAAAAGATTGTGCTAGAATATTTATTTTCAAAACGTATGTATCCAACAATAGCATATCTTTAAAATGTATTATCATAGAAGTTGAAGAGGAAGAAGCATTTTTATAAATTATGGGTTTATGTTTACCAACGTTCTAATGAATATGCATACTTTTCGAGCTAAAATTGACTTTGTGAAGTCTGGACTACAAAACAGTATTTAAAACTAAATTATATACACAATATTTTGATACTGAACAATATAAAATATCATGTAAACACTATCCACAACAGTATAAAATGAAACACTTAGCAGTGAATTTAACAATTCTTGTCAAGGCTTTTGGTTGCACCTCATAACGTGATAGGGGGGCTCTGTTGCTGAAGACACAACTTAGCATGCCATTGAACATGGAGAAATCCAGCCTGTGATAATTAGAAGCCTCACCCCTGCTAAGCTACACTCATCATGTTCAAAGGTATTTTGCACGGTACTAGAGGAGAAAATTAATCATCAATATCACTCAGCTATAAGTCCTGTGACTTACAAGAGAGACCTGTCAACAAAATGTACTGATACAATAGTGGACTGGCACCCCTAAAACCCTGTGACACACGGCTAAATGCACATGCTGATATAAACCACTGTTCAATAGAGAAATCAGTCAAGTACAGGTAACTACAACTAAGTGGATAATGTGTTGTTCATTCAGGTAAAAGATGATCTAATGAATTTGAAGAAGGAAGGGTTAGCTCTCCATAAAAGGAATACTTTCTTTGAAATAACCAGTGTAAGAGTCTATCGCCATTTAATAATTGTTTATCCTATACTGGTCATATAACCATGAATATTACATGTTTTAACAGATACCACAGTGTGAAGAACATGTCAGCAGTAGGACGAGAATAGAGAACTTGAATTGACTGGAAATATTTTAAGAAGAGACATTAACTGTTACCAAATAAGTGAAAGACTATCATGGAGAAAGAGGGTGATATAACCGTTTTACCACTAAAATAGCAAAAAGAGTCACACAAGAAGATACTAGGAATGAAAAATGGGGGCTTACATATTTTCTTCAAAAAGTCAATGCTGAAAGACTAGCCAAGTGGGGTGGAAAGGTGGTTGAAAGATTAAGAAAGACCCTAGTCCTTCCCAGTCTAGTTCCTAGTCTAGTTCCCAGCATCAACTTTGTGGCTTATGAATCCATCTTGAGGGTGTCCAGTGCTCTCTTCTGGACTCCACAGGTACTTTACTCATGTGAACATATTCATACACTAACACATAAATTAAAATAAAAATAGATATTTAGAAATAAAGAGCAGACAATGACTCTCCACGTTATTCAAACATGCCTTGTCTTGGGTGGCATACTATTATGAGCGTCCTCTAATGCTGGTCCCATAGCCCTTATGTTAAGGATCCATCAGTTTATGCATTGTTGATTAAACGTAGAATATGTGAAACTCACAGAGGTAACATTGCTACCTTCTCAGGGGTCAGAGGGTGCTTCTAAAAGTTTTCCATGCTTTGCTGAAGGTAGGTGTGGCTGCTAAAACTATTTCTCTACAGCTAGAAAGTCATGGATTTGTTGCCACACGTTAACCTTAAGCCACGAATCACTTTCCGTGGCACACACATATCCAACCCATGTTAAAGCGGAAGTGTCCATTCGTTGTTGCTACAAATATTTCATTTTTCACAATTCCTTCATAGGGTTGCAAAGAAATGACGAACTGTTTTCACAGATTTCAACTTTCTTGACAAATGGGGGAAAACGTGTACAGTCTGAAAACGTTCTAGCATGAAAAAAAATGCCAGCATGATGTTATAGCTTTAAAAATGCATTTTAAAACACATGAACATTTCAGACACCTGCATTTTCATTCATTAAGTTTCATGACAAATCAGTAATAAAACCAATAATATGATGCAGAATAAATGAACCCGATTTAGCACCTCAGTCTTAACTGAAATGTCTAAATATGCCATATTCGCAAACATGTCCAGTCTTTATATTAAAAAGATTCTTATTCTTGGAATGGATCCTTCCTTTTACTTTGTAACATAGTTTGGATAAATATAAAATAGCAGCCAAGTACACTTATATAAATCCGACAGACCTCAAAGGTTTTCACCATATGCACTGAGAAAGAAACAGGTTTACCAATTTATTCTGGCAAAGGCTTCGTGCTTGAACTCTTTGAGAAGAAGCAAAAGATATTAAAGGCACCGTTTGACAAGCCACACTAATATTTGAGGCATTAAATGAGAATTCTTTTTCCCTCAGATTCATAATTTCAGTGAGTTGGCAACCAGATTAGGTGGCATTAAAAATGAGCTTTTAGCTGCTAATAAGCTTCCCCTTGGTTACACAGCCTGTTGTTTTCCTGCGGCAAAGAGAAGAGAGAGCTGCATGAGCCACTGTTTGCAATGCATGAATAAGATGACAAATGGGAAGAGGGTGTGGATGTTGATGAAGAACGTTTGATTAGCAATTGGCAGCATGAAAACTTCTGAATTATTTTGCAAATTTAAAGAAAGGTTACACATGCAGTTGGTGAGCAGAATTATAGACACAAAAATAGAACTATCTGAAGAAGCAGACATTTTGTTTTCCTGCATGTCATTTGGGTATTTTTGCATCTCTTTATCTTTAATCAAAACTGGGGCTACGATCTGGATACAAAGAAATGGAGTTTGTTTGCATGGTGCTTGGGCATCAAGCAAATGTCAGAAGCATTTTCCTAGGTCAACACAATTTGAAATAGAAGTGGGGTGACGTTAAGAGTAAGAATGTAAATGATGAGTGTACAGCTTCTCCAGTCTGTAAAAACACATGAGGTCACACATATTTTAATCCCCTGAATCTGTCTTTAATACGTGTTTGAAGAATGTAGGTGATTCTGTGCTACCCCAAGCATCTTTTCCCCTAAAATATGGATAACTTATAAATATAAAAATCATACTGTGGTTTTTGCAGCAAAAGTAAAAGATAATCAAGAATTAGTTATAACAATGGGGAGAGAAGTGTCTCTAGGAACAACAACACCAGACATATTGGAGACTGGCCACCAGCTCCTTGAGATCAAGGATCACACTTTTTCCCTTGCTCATACAGTTGTTTCTGCCTGGAATTTCATTGTCTTGGGCTGTCAAGCCAAACGACTACCTAGTAATGTCTTGGTATGGCTTTGTAAAAGTGGGAATTTGTCTTTTTGTTTAGAAATTTTGTGTGCCTGAAATCAAGTCATGAATTGAACTGAACTCTCTTTAGGTGAAGTTATTTCGTTCCTTCTCTCCAGATCCTGTGTTAGAAGAAATGCTGAAGCACTCTGGCTCATAGCAACATCACACACTCCCTGCTCAGTTGTTCCGTGCCCCTACTCCACACTCAAGACATCTCCGTGTGTCTACAGTTCTTGTCTTCATATGAAGTACTTAGTCAATGTTTGGTGTCCTGCTATCACTGTATCTCATTGCCCTTACTTCTAGAGGGACCTTGTTTCTAAATAAGGCCACAGAGATTGTGCCAGTGTATGGTCTGGGTTCTTCTGGGCATTCTTAATCTTCTACTAGCTCTCTGATGTTAACAAAGTGACTAACACTGATAATGTCAGTTTCTCAGACCTAGATCCAAGGCCACAGAGAGAGTCATGTTTGTTTTCTCAGTTTTATAATGTAGCTTTTAGAAATCTCACAATGTCTTTAAGCCTCAATTATAAGCAAATTATTAAATAACATGGAGAGGAAAGACATTTCTATGATCAACATACAATTGAATGTTCTAGCTTGTTTTCTTCTTGATTGTGATAAAAACACTCTGACCAAATGATATTTAGAAGAGGAAGGGTTTTTGGTGCTTTGTTTTCGTTTGGTTTGGTTTTTATGGTCTTTCACCTTCAGGTCACAGAGCAGGAACTCAAGTAAAAACTGAAACACAAACTATGGAGTGATACTGCTTATTAGTTCACTCACTGGTTAATTATTTTCAGGTAGGTTTTTTTTATACATCCCAGGACCACCTGCCTAAGGACAGTACCACCTACAGTAGGCTGGACCCATCTATTAATTATTAATCATTTAAATGCCACACAGAAATGCCCATGGGCCAATCTGATCCAACTAATTCTTTAGTTGTTCTTTCTCTTCTCAGATGACATTGGACTGTATTGAGTTGACAATCAAAACTGACCAGGACACTGTGTATGTTGCCATTTCTGAATTTGATAGGGTCAGACTTCTTGGAGGCTCATCACTCTACAATTCTGAACAGGAATTGTGCTCTTTAGGAAAAAATATGTCTGAAAAAGAGTTTGAAAATGAACCTAATTTACCATTCAGCCTTTTTGTATGAATGAATCAATTCTCAGAACTCTTTTCACAAAAAAAGCAAACTATCAGATCCATCTTACATTATTATATAAAACTATTTCCTTATAAGTGACAGGAAATTGAAATTTCTGTGTTGCAAGGAGAGACCCCACATCAATTCTGGATAATCTCACCATGGCTGATGTAAGTTTATTTTTTTCAGAGGAGCCTAGCCAGCGTACTGCTCCCTCTGATTTGACCAGAACAGAAAAGAAAGAAGGAAATAGTAATCAGTTCCATGACCTATTGGTATCTACTAATGACCTCATAAACTTATGTGGAGTTCTCTCCATTTATAGAAATTATGTTACTATGGACTGAACACTATCCCTTTCACATTTACTTTCTGAAGGAGCCACTGGTGTTTGGAACATACTCCGGATACTCCGGAGCTAACAGCTGTAAATATTTATACTGATAAAAGGTAACTCAGTATGGTTAGTGGTTTTATAGGAAAAGATGAAGATATGTATACTATGAAGGAAAGGCCTGAGAGGACATGGCATGAAGGTAGCAACAGCCCAAGGAGATGAAGTGGAAAAAAGTTCAAGCATGTTGACACCTTTATGTTGGAATTGCAGCCTCCAAAATTGAAGGCACCGGGGCTCTTTACAAGCTAAGACAGAGAAACACAAGAGTGAAGAAATACCTAAGATGATGACTACAGTTGGAATCATAGTGTTTTAATGTTCAGTATTGATATAGATATTCTCAGAAAAGTGTTCTGTATTAGATGGCAGCAGTTTTGAATATTTAGTGTTAGAAAGGTGCCCACAGCCTATGAAAATTAAAGGTAGAGTAACTGGTGCCGTCAGAAAGAGCTGCTGTGGTGTAGGAACTGAACATACAGGACACTTGGACTGATGCTTAGTAAAATTAGACATCTTTCCATGATGTTGTTTTTTATTTTCTTCTCTGTTCACACAAATTGAAAAACTGGTGCTAATACGATGCCACTGAAGTTTTCTAGCGCAGCAAAAATTCTGCTCTTTATTGCTTACACGTGTGTCAAAGCTATTTAGTAGCTGGGTAGCATTTCTTTGAATACCAAGTTATCCACGAACAGGTTAGGCTAACATATAATCAAATTATTTTAACAATTGTGCTGGAAAGTTGAAAACATATATAAAAAGACAAATACTTTAAAAGTCTGACATTCTCATTAACCAATGTCATAACATTGAAAACCCACATTGTTTATAAAATGTTGTTAATTTTATGACCCTAAAAAGTCAATTAAAACATCAGATATCATTGCTTTAGAAAATATCCTTTTTTTTAAAAAAAAATTAAGATTTAGTTCTAGAAACAAAGGAAGAAGTAAACATCTTCAGAGTGTTTCCTTAGAGCTTTACCCAGGGAGCTCCTGGAGGAATCCAGAGCCTTTGTGTTTTCCTTCCTGAGTGGAGCTCAGCAAGGTACTGTCATCTTCAAGGTGTGCTTGTTTGAATTATCTGATGCTGAGTTATGAGAGCAACTCCATCAGTCAAGTGTTATTGCAATCCAAATTACTAGTTTGAGGTGACTAAGAAACCTGACATGCACACGAAATACTCTTTTGCATTTCCCTGACTGAAGAATCATCCTAAAGTATTTAGGTGTCTTTTATAAATTCTCACTTGGATGTGATTTTCTATATTTAACTGGTTTTTACCAAGAGAGATTTAAAATGAGAAAATGAATCCCAAATGAGGTTATGACAAAATATTTCTGATATTTGATTTAACTGATGATTTAAAACTTACTGAATAAGTAAGGAAGTTTATCAATAAAGTGTTAATAGTGCTCATGCTTTTATTTACACACCCAAACTATACGATGCTTTCTGTGACTATAAAACATGGAAAAACACATGACAAGAGTATAAAATACCACTTCTCAGATCACTCTTAACTGGTAAAAAGTATCACACTAGTTTTATGGAAATTTACTGAAGATATTAAATCATGTAAATTATAGTTTCTAACTTTTAAGGATTAAATTAGAGTAACAAGTAATTAGTCTAGTATTTTATGGGTTAAATAAATATCATTGCAATATTTATTGCTCAGCTGTTGTGAAACCTTCGAAGATGGGCATGATTAATAGCGAGCCATGTGGAGGTCGCCATATTGCTCCTACAATGGTAAAGAATAGATCGGATAGTAACTTGGCTATGTAAGCCATCAGGCTTGCCAAAACACTAATGCTAAAACAGTAAGCACACTCACCCATGGGCACAACTGACAACTCGTTGCCTTCCTGAAGAGTATTGCTTCTATAGAGGGGGCTGAAATCTGTAGTAGAAAATGTGTGCCCAGCACATACAAAACAAGAGTGAAAGACTATTGATGAAAGGGTCTTCTCTCTTAAATTGTCCATTCAGATAAATTTCCTTCCAGAGTGGAGAAGAAACAACCCAAACCAAGGGGTAAGACTGAAGTTGTATTTTAAATAAGTAATAATTAATAATAATAATAATAATAATAATAATAATAGGAAACAGATGCATCTATCTCTTAAGAATGACTTTATTTAAACTTTACAGATCTGAGTTTTTTGTGTCTGATATCAGACTGCACTTCAGGTAAAGTGAAGAATATTTTGAACTTGGGCATTTACTGGACTCACCTAGTGGAAGATTTTAAAAATGGATATGGAATTTTACTCTTCAATGACATTCCTAGGTTTCAAGTGCTGAGATAGTTTTTAGTCAACTTGAACAAAGCAAAATCAGCTGAGAAGAAGGAGCTTCAATTAAGACCTTTTCACCATAAAATGACTATAGGATAGTCTATGGGGCATTTTCTTGATTAATGATAGATGTGGGAGGCTCTAGCTGACTGAGGGAAATATTACTTCTGGGTAGGCATGCCTGGGTGGTACAGAAAATTAGGTTGGGAAAGAAACAAGTGAGTAAGTCAGTAAGAAGAACTCCTCAATGGCCTGTTTTAGTTGTTGCCTCCAGGTTTCTGCTTTGAGTCCTTGCCCAGACTTTTCTCAGTGACAGCCTAGATCCTATGAGGTAAAAGAAAGAGTTTAATCTCAAGTTTCTTTTGCTCATGGTTTTTATCAAAGCATAGAAAGCAAACTAACACCAAAATTGGTACTAGGAATGGGGTATTGTGATAGGCTGCCCACGTTATTTTGAGGAAAATTTGCAGAAGTGTTTGATATTTGGGTGCTCAGAGATTAATGAGCTATTGTTGGAGCTTGAAGCTAAGAATTCTGAGTGCAATGCAGAGAATGTAGGTCTTGTTGAGACCTTTCATGTAGAATTAAAGATCGTACCAGCACTATTTGTGTGCTAGTCTGAATGAAGAATCTATGGTTTCTGGTCAGCTAAGACAGAAATGTCCAGTTTGATTCTCAATGGAGCCTCACCACTGAAGTGTAAAGCTTTGTTTTACTGGGACAAGGAATACTGATTAACTGGGGCTAAGACATCAACTGGGATAAAGAAAAGATAAAAATCATTGAGATGAAATCTTCTAGGATAATTCAGAGTCAGCCAGCATTAAGATGATGAGGTCCACTGAAGGCAATGGTTACATTTCATACTGGAAGCTGAAATTTTTAATGTGTAAGAGACTGGCAATGTTACTAGTAATGGCAGCATGAGAAATGCTAAATTGAGGGAATCACAGAGAGTAGTTGAAGCTTGGCACCATGATAAACCAGGAAAACTGCTGGTGAAGTTGTAGCCTCGGTTGCAGTGCAGACAGTAAGTAAAAGGGATCATGGAAAGAGCCTAAATTTTAGCACCAGGCAACAGATTCAGTATCCCTGATGTCCAGGAGACCATTGGTGAAGGTGCAGCCTGTAGAGATCCCAATATAATGAAGATGACAAGATCATGAGATGACCACTGTGGACAATTGCAGGTGTAGGGTTTCCCAGTCAGAACCTGCAAGACAAGTTACCTGTACTGGGAATGGCGGAGTCAGAGACTGGAACTGGTCAAACTCTTTAGAACAAAATCATTGTGGGTGAATCGCAGACATTAGACATTGACATTGGGTTATGATTGTTTTTAAACTGCTGGATAGTGGTTTTACATTCATTTGATTCTAAATGCACCCTGGTTCCTCCTCTTAGGAATAAAAAAGTATGTAACTTATATCTACTTTCAAGAGATAACAGTTGAGAGACTTTAAAATAGACATTGACTTTTATAAACAGACTGAACTACACTGTGATATTGTATGACATGTTTATAGCACGAGACCTTGGGGTTAAACAGAAACAAAGGGCTACGTTTTAATGAATGTGTATTATGTGCCAATATAACAAGAGGCCAGTTGTATTGGGGGTTTCATCTGTTTATTTGTTTTCCTTTCTGTTTTGTTAACTTTACACAAACCAGGGTTATCTTGGAAGTGGGAACTTGAGTAGAGAATCAATCTCACATTAGCCTATAGACAAATTTCTAGGGCTCCGATTTCCCGCCTTGAATTCCTCCCCCAATTTGCTTTCATGATATACTTTAAACTATGCGATGAAATAAACCCTTCCATTTCCACATTGCTTTTGGTCATAATTTGTATCACAGCAACACAGAGCAGATTATTGTGAATATCTTTAAATGACAGGTTGTGCTGGCTCATGAACGGAGAATGACAGAATCAAAGACTTCATGACCTTCCCACAGTCCTGCCTGTTCTTCCACTGAGGAATCCAAGATTTATTTTGGTGCAAAAAAAATTGAGATGGGGAGTTCTCAGAGTTATATAATTTCAGATGTTAAGTGGAAAATATTTCAAGACTTGTGTATGCTGCAAAAATTTTGTATGTGCAGATATGTGTATCTACCCAGGGGGTAGTATTAGGTGTATTCTATATTTTTCTAATGATACCAAAACACAAACATGAGGCATTTGCATTAGAATATTCAAAATATATAGGAAAGGGTCAATGATGTTCTCATTTTTTAATGTAAATATTGCTCAATTTTTTCATCAAGGAAATGAAATTAACCTCCTGTCAAAGAATATTAAGTCATTTTATTAGAAAAATCTTTGAATGGGGTTTGGTCATTTTACACAGATCAAAAAGTTTGGCATTCAAAGAATCATGTCAAGTACCAAAAAGCCCCTTTGTAGTACATCCTAATAGTGTCCATTATACACAGCATGCTTGCTTTTCCACACCTCAGTTCTCACATGTCACAGCCGACATTGTAAATACACAAATTCCCAATTTACATTTTTATTTGTGCATAAAACACATTGCAGCACAACAAAAAATCTGTGAGAAAAACTACAGCTCTAACCAAAATCTCCTTGGGACCTTTTATTCAAAGCTGGCTCCTTAAATGAGTTTCTCCTCTAACTTACTCTTCAACTTCTATTGTTGCCTGCTTTGTGACCATTTTCTTATTTGTTTTCCAAATTCTAATGGCACCAAGAACAGAGAAAAGAAAGTAAATCTATTAAAACCTGTACTAGATATACATGATACAATATGAACACTCAATAACAAAGGAAAACAAAAACACCAATTTGCATGGTTCAGTTGTCAACAAAACTAAAATCTCCTGAAATGTTCAATGTATTCAAACATACAGTAAAGACAAATTTGGCTAGGAAACACGGTGGTGTTATAAACATAAACTTAAAACATTCAGAGCTGATGGAAATAGCTAATGAGAAAATTGATCTGTTTGCATGGTAGGGAAGTTGAAAATAATTAAGTTCCCATTATATAAATCAAGGCTTCATAATTGGATTTGACACAAATACAGGTATGGCACCATTGCATTGGGACATTAGGTTGTAAAAGTAATTTAAGTTGAAAATTTAAGTTCTGTTAAGGAATGAATTCATCAATCTAATAACACTGGGAGTATTTTCATGGTAAAGAAAAGAAATATTGCCAATTTCCAGGGAGCAATGAGGTCATGGTCCTTAAATATTAATCTACCACTGTGTTGCTAGTACAAGGAAATTCATTACAGCATTCTAAATCTTACCCTTCTAACCACAGATAAGTGTAGCTACTACACCTCATCAATGAAGCTTTTCTTCACAGCAAGTGGAGACAATCACAGAAACTACAACTAGACACAATGCAGAGATTAACGGATAATGGGAATTCCAGACCCATCAGCTACATCGACATCACAGCCCCTATGCGTCTGGCTCGGAGAACATCTGGGAATAGGGCAAGCAAAGATTGTAAGATCCAAGCCAGAAGAAAATCTGGGGTAAACCAGTCTCTCTTAGAAATGACTGCATAAACAAAACTGGGACAACGTCAATGTCAATCAATGTGTATGTGAACACGGAGGGTGGAATTTTGCAAGATTCCATCCTTATATAAAGAGATGTGATAACTAACGAGTGCCGGGAGAAGGAGATGAGCTCTTTCAATAGTTTTCATAGAAAGACTGGTCAGATCTGAAACCGTATACACACCAATCCCAAATGCAGACTAGTGGATTTTATTTATATACCACCCCCAAACACACCCTTCCCACATATGTGGATGCTCGCTTACTCGCGTGGGGGGGTTGTGTTGGGGGAAGTATGTAAAAGAGGCAGTCCACTTCAGAGCAAGGGGGTACATGGAAGCAGTTACAGGAAGGAAAGTGGTGCAAAAATGATACAATTTTATTTTAATTCAAAGTCTCATCGTAAAAGTCAATAATAGATTTTCCGATATAAAAGTTTGAAGTAGACTTGGGGGGGAAAAGTAAAAAATAAACTTTAAATCTAAGCATATTGCTCTACTGGAATAAATTTAAGCAACAAACTAGCAAAATACAGATAAAAATTGAAGTGTCATTTTTATCGTTTTATTTCAGAAGAGTTACTGCATATTTACTGAGTGCTAATTTACCATAAGCAGAGAAGCAAGAGGCTAGGGACTTCCTGTGTATCTGAGATGGAAAGTTACTTGCGTCAGTACCTTCCAGTTTTGTTTTCCTTATTAGATGAGAAATTTAAAACGGTTCTACGGGAACATGGGATGAATGGCTATGGCGACAGTATGTTCTACGCTGTAGAGCAGGACTTAAGAGCAAAAGAAAAAAGTATCTTCGTTTGGCTTTATTTTTATAAAAAGATATAATATTGTATCACTTGCTATGATTTATACCTTGGCAATTAAAAATGGTAACAGAGACGTTTCTTTAGCAAATAAAACTTTGAACTTTGTCAGTAGAGGGCGCTGCAGAGGCATTAGAGAATGAAATGGCTGATTATCCAGTAACCAAAATGAAACTTTTTTTGTCTTGTATTTACTCCTGCCTCACAGAAAACCAGTACTGTTTGAGGGAGTTAGGGTAGGGGTAGGTGTGGGTGGACAATTTTTTTGTGACGGCAAACCCTCAATGCCCTGTCCCTAGTACCACCATCTCAGGACTTTCTGTGGCAACAATCCAGTCCAACAATCCTTTCCATTGATCATTTGCTACAAATGTGTGACTACATACCTGCTGTAGCTAAACTGTGCTCCAGGGTCTCTTCTTGTGACTCTTCAAAATGACTAAGAAGAGCTTCAAGCCTCCATTTAGATGGTGGCTCTATGCAGTTGTCTGGTCTAAGCTCAGACCGAGGAAACTCTTCTTTGCCTGTCCCATGGCAGACATTAACCAGATCAAACTTGAAGTACCCAGCAGAAAATCTGGGCCACTCATTTGTCTGTCATATCTTCTTCAATAAGGTTGAAGTTGACCTTTGCCATGGAACTGCCTTCAAGGCCAGTACTTTCTCTCTAGTCCAGGGCTCGCTTTCCTTTATTTTAGCAAACAAATATGCTAGAGCTCACTAAATTGAGTCATGGGATCTTAACCCTTATTTGATACACATGAAGGATCATCCATCAATGAAGCCCATTAACAAGTCACAGGTGAGGACTCTCGCAGACACACCACCCATAGGTACCCGCTGCCCAGCAGGTGTCAACTTCCAGACTCTCAGAGAAAAACATTAAACATTATTTACGTAAAAAAGTCTGGGCACATCAAGCGATTTGTATCTGAGAGTGATGGAAATATTTCTGAAGTTAAAATTCCCACAAGTCAATCAAATACCAACCTCGAAAGCAGGCTTTACCACGGAAAGCAACTGAAGTGCAATACGCTAAGTGTAACTGTCATCTGCATGTTTTCCACATTTCAAGAATTTTCCATATTAAATTCCTCATGTCACCATTATTGCCTGATTTCTGTCTTTCAATTGTGCTTATACCAATATGGCACTTTAGTTATTTTTAGAGGGTGCATATTAAATATTCTCGATGTAAGTAAACTAACTTTTAATCTTCTCAGGAAGTATTTTAAAAATTCTCCTGCATAATTCTGAATATTATCAGAAGGTAGCCTCATGACACTAAATAACAATTCAGCTTAGAGAATTTAGGAAAAGAGATCTGGACAGCTGGTAGCTAGGTTTATGTCTAAACCCAAAAGTCATTTTAGACTAAAGCAAGTAAAAAAAGGAACAAGTGTGAAATCTGCAAAACATGTTCTTGTTTTTATGTGAAAAACTTTTCTTTGAACTATTTTGCTATATTTTGAATATTCAAATATTTTAAAATATTCATTAAGGAAAGGATTGGCTACTTTAAAATTCTATGAGCTTAAAAATGAGAAATGGGAAAATGCTAAAACCGGAGAAAGGAGAAGCAAAATGTATTTCACACATGTCCTAAGAGGCAGGTGGGGAATTGAAAAGGCAATGCCATCATCAGGAAATGCATTCTGGGTGCTTTCTGATAACGCAAAGCCGCCATCCAGCCTGGGCAGACCCAGGCTGCTTAGCTGGCCTTTGAGTTTTATTTATTTTGCGCCAGCAAATGCTAAAAAGCAAAACTGGGTCGAAAAGGCCATTTTTGTCTGTGAATTTCAGATTTCTTTAATTCTTTCAGTTCTTGGAAAGCAAAACAGAGGAATTCCTGACTAAAGGCTTCTGGTAAGTAGCTGTGAAAAGTTACGATCCCTTCCTAACAGGATGAAGAGGGACCCGGTAAAGCCTCTCTGCTACTGCAGAGCAGATGAAAGGTAGTGTCGTTCTACCATCGAAATTCCCTCCGGGAATGAAGCCCTGTTTGGACTTTGCTGGCAGAGAATCTAAGAGTTTTGGAAAGTGAATACCCTGTCCTCAAAAGCATTCCAACCTTACTTTATATCAAGTAGGAACTGACGATAGAAAAGATTGTTTTAAGTGTAGGAAGCAGCTAGACTCGGTTAGCAGCAAGCTGACAGAAGCAGTGCCCGTTTCATACATGCACCTTACTGCTGTCTTTCTAGAACCCTTGATCATATCAGAGAGAATATGCATTAGAGATTTTGATTCTTAGCTCAGCGAAACAGATTACTGCTGAAACATGCAACTCTGCAGACTGGTTATGTTAAAATTATTGAACGCCTGAAATGTCAGAGAATGCCTACATACCAGACTTCAGAACCTGTCTTTATTGCTATGTATTGCATAAACATTTTAGAGCTCATTTTAATTATTACAGTTCCAGATTTTCAGACTTATAATCTGCAAGGAAAGAACACAATATGTTTGAGAGTTTTTGCTTGACTATTGAAACTTGATCCATGAGGTCTGATGCATGAAAATGTTAGACAGCATACTTAGTGAGTGTCCTTATCTTACCTCACTACAACCAGCACCTTTTATAGTCTAGATAAGGAACATCTTGTTAGTTTATAGTTATAATCTAACTGTGGCTTTAAGGGAAGGTGACCTGTAGACTTTACAGCCATAGTTTTCATGGTTTGGGGTATTGCAGCTTCCTTTTGTGGTGATTGTACACTGTCACTTTGCATTTAGTGACATTTCATTCATTGAAAACCGTCTTCTCGAGCCTTTCTTACATTGGCAGTCATCACCAGTGTGAATTGAGGTGTGCCCCTTATTGTTAGGCTTATCTTTGTATAATAAACATTATCCTCCTATATACAATGAGTGCCTTTCTCACAATTACTGTAGATTTTGCTCTATACTTAGGCAAATGTAAACAAGGGAATTCTATATAAATATATGTAAAGCGTATCTTTCTAAAGAAAGTCATTATTACATTCACAGCTTACCTCCTCTAAAATGAGCTTTGTTATGAATCTTTCTTTTTATGATATTATTTTATCTGCTCTTCCTTCTAGACTCTTTAGTACTTTCTTATATTTTCAATCATTCCTCTCTAATGAAAGGTCAAAAATTGAAGATGATAAATCTCACAATCTCTAAAGTACCATACTGTTTGCATTCCTAAAAGTTAATATCAATTAACTAATGCATGTCCACACTGTTTTAGCGACTTTCACAGCATGTGGGACTACTAAGTTATATTTCACACCGACATCTGTATAGGCAGGCACTTCTCTTACTATTCATATGGAGAAAATTTTTGCGTATAAATGCATGACTTACTTTTTCTTTCTTTTTATTTATTAGATTTTGATTCACTTTAAACCTAAATCCTAATGTTTTAGCTCTGCTAGACTGTTTATATATTTATAGATTCAATAAAGAAGTTATCTTTGTTCATTGAAAAAATATTATTTTTAGATGAAAGATATGTCACTGGGTTTTGGAAGATATTTTCCAGCTTGTTGATAACATAACCATTTTTTTCTAACATTTTTATTGATTCTTATTGGATTTATCAACAGGCATCCCAATCCCATTCATCCTCCCCCCATCCCCTTGCCTTTGTCATCTGTCCTCTGCCCTTGTAAATTCCTCCCAAAACAAAAACAAACTTAAAAGTGTAGCCAACAAAACAAAACAAAAAAACCTTGGACTGGAAGCTGTAGGGTGGCTCAGTGAGCTCCTCACTGGAACTATTCCTGGATATCCTGTGGTTGTTCTGTATCATGGAGACCCTGGAGTTTTGGAGCTGCCGATCAAGCCCCTTTACCATGAACTCCAGCAGGTCATAGCTGAGGTGAATGCTGAGGCGGGCTAACTCATAGCCATATTTCTGGGGATGGATGATAGCTGGATTTGTCAGTTCTCCAGCTTTCCCTCGTTTTCATCCCTGGACGACCTCTCCAGCACTGCCCGGGCTCTCCTTTACCCACTCCAGCATATAACAGATGAGGGGTAGGACCAGATCTCCATCTCCAACGCACTTTCGGGGGCGGGGTGGGGGAGGCCATCGTGCTTCCATCCACAGGTCAGATCTCCTATGCTGTACAGGCTAGATGCAGGTACTGATACCCTACGTGCTGCAGCCAGTGAGGGGCAGGGCCAGCTTTTCCTCTCTTGTCACTCCAGGATTTTACCTAGTAAATTCCTAACATAAACTACATTTATCAGAGTACAGGAATCATACTACTCATGAGGTCTCCAGAATTCAGTCATCATAAATCTTAAATTCTG